>CM076582.1:1487755670-1488335395 GCA_034641835.2 Pinus albicaulis
CATGATACAAAGTCAGAAGAAGAATGCCTAAACACATCTCAGAGAGAGAAAATGAAAAGATAGAATCTACACTGAGAAATGTCCAATCCTTTGCCATTGATGTCAAAGGGGGAGGAAAAGCAGTAATAGAAGAAAGGGTCTTCTAAAAGAAGCCAAGCAGAGAAAGACTTGGAGGAAGCATTGGATTATCAGTGGATGTGTTGCCATCAATGCCAAAGGGGGAGACTGCTGGAAATGTTGTCATTGATGGCAAAGGAAATGCCAAAGGAGGAGCAAAATAACAACAAGGCAGCAGAGAGGTAGCAGAGGCAACAAAAAGAGAAGCAAGCAACAGTATCAGTCAAGGAGCAGAAACAAGAAGTTAATTGAAGAAAAGTTGTCCAAAAGACAAAGTAGATTGTAGAATGCCTGAAAGGATCGATCCTCTAAGAAGAAAGCCAAACTGTGAGTCAGATCTTCAAAGTTTGTGAACATTGTAAACCCCGTGCAAAAAGGTAGAGTTATAATTCTGTGCACGATTGAGAAAACTGACATGGGTTCGTAAATAACGGTTTATATATGTATCAAGATTTGATGCGCTCCAAAATGAATTGATTGCATACGGTGTCATTCGATTCTACTCTAAGTATAGAGCATTTTGAGTTGGACGAGAATGTGCGATAGTTAAAATACACCAAGTCGAGATCTATGTACTCACCGTTGAAAGAGAAGGCGATGAATATTTACAGCATGATGGAATATGAATGCAGTGAGGATGTAAAGGACCAGAACCTTGAAGCGGAATAGTTATATATAAAAAAAGGAAGCAAAGGAGGCAACGCTGAAGTAGAAATAGGAAAAAGACAACAGAACAGAGACAGACAAAAGAAAAATTAAGAATGGCAAAGGAGACAGGCGGAAGAACACTGCTAAAGTGTAACAATCGAATATGGAGGCAGTAAAATGGTCGAGCAGTGGAGACAGAGGAAACGAATATAGAGGCAGTGAAGTGGTCGAGCGGCAGAACCGTTATCACAGCAGTAAAGGCAGAGGTAGAGTCGTGGAGGTAGAGGTAGAGACGTTAGCACAGCAGAGGCACATAAAATTCCGGGAATCGCTTAACCCCAGGCAGAAGGATACATAAAACAAATTCCGGGAATCGTATAACCCAAAGCAGCAAAGTATATATATATACAAATCTCATTCCGGGAATCGTTACCCACACAGGAGTATATATACAGCGCATTACATATTCGGCGCCTTATACACAAAGGTTCAAAGCATAATATTAAATGATATGGAGCGCTTTATTATCAGAACCCAAGTACCTTATATGGTGGGACCCTTCCCAATCGCATCGGATTTAAGCAAGGCATCGGAACATGCAATAGAAAGTTGCGATTGCGATTGAAGACCGGACCCGATGGGTGTATGAATTATGATTCAAATGTATTTGAAGTCCGGCATAATCGCATCGGATCAGTCTAATCGCCTCGGAGATTATAAGAGCATCGGAACATCACAACAGAAAATTGCGATTGCAATTAATCGCAATCGGAGCAGGAGTGGTCAATAGCATCAGAGTATTCGAAGTCACGATTGCAATCAATCTCAATTGGAGAAATCGCAACAGTGATCAATCGCAATCGGAGAAATCGCAACAGTGATCAATCGCAATTGGAGAAATAGCAACAGTGACCAATCTCAATCGGAGTTAAAATGGAGCATCGGGACATGCAAATGGAATTTGCGATTGCGATTAATCATATCGCATCAGAGTAATCAAAATCGGAGCTTCAAAATATTGGAATGTTGGTACATTCAAATGGAAATTGCGATTGTGATCAATCGCAATTGGAAGAAGTCAAGTATAGCATAGGAAAGCGTGGCAAGTGGGCCCAGATATATGACATTCTATTGATTATAGTGGAAGTGGCAGTGTATATGTTAAAACTTTATATAAGCTCGCCAAGAATTGAAATTATGATATATATATATATATATATATATATATATATATATATATATATATATATATATATATATATATATATATATAAGGCGCTGTTATAAAATGCTGTGGTGATTATATTGAAATATGCCGTGTGGTCTGTGGACCCACGGGCCTCGGCTCAAGGTGGAGGGCGATTATTTATTTAAAACAATTGGGATGTATGTATGTTCCGCTTGCGGAACTTCCACATCAACAAGACACTTGCTACATGAAAAGAGCTGGAATTTTCCCAGATTTAACGCCAGCTATTACATATTTATATAAAATGCACTGATATAAAAGGCACAGGTACATGTATGAAACAATTACACCACAACAGAGGAAAGAAGAGAAAACAGAGCTGAAAAGAGACAAAACACAGTCACAGAAAGGAAAGACACAGTCAAAGAAAAGACATACGTGCAGCGAGCCAAAAGAGGCTGAATGAGTGAGCTGGAGTTTTCATTATATGTGAATGTAAACATTGTAATTGAATTTTTTATTGTTTGTGATGCATTGGCAAGTCTCCGGAAGAGAAAAAATATCCCACTGTAATGATAAATTGGTACCTACAGTTATGTTTTCTGAATGAGCAGATAAAAGAGATGAGAAGACAAAAGGCAAAGAGACATGGCTGTTCATTTCGAATTCCCAGTAGAATACAAACAACCATGAAGCTATTTTTGTATAAAAGAGGGTAATATCCAAGGGGAGAAGGTTACGAAAAATAGAGTGAGAGAAGAAGAGAGTGTGTAGCGGAATTGAAGAGAGTTGAATAAAATAAGAAAGCTGCAAGAGGTTAGAGAGGTTGGAGAATGCGGAATTGAGGTAGAGAAGATAAGAATAAGGAGGAGCAGAACGAGATGCTGTGCAAAGTTAGAGAATACAGAAATGAAGCAGTGAGACAGAGAAGAAGGAGGAGCTGATAGTGAATTTGAAAAGATGCAGAAATGATATAAGGCAGATATGAAGACTGATACACAGCAGTGAAGATGATACAAAATAGAGCTGATATCCAAGGTAAATCAGCAAGTACTTTACTTTTGAAAGAGTAAGGAAGTTGGAGCTTCCCTATCAAGTTGTAGCTTGATAGATGTCAGTTGTAGCTGACTGAGGTAGGAGCCTCCTGTAGGTTGGTGCCTGCAGAAAATTGATGGGAGTTGGAGCTTCCTTGCAAGTTTTAGCTTGCAGAATTGAGGTTGGAGCCTCCTGTAGGTTGGTGCCTATAGAAAATTAGTGGTGAGAGGGAGTTGGAGCTTTCCTTTGCATCACAAAAATAATAATATGTGGTTTTCTCCCTTTATGGGTTTCCACTTATATCTAGTGTCTCTGTGCATGATGTTTATGTATTGATATGATTTATTTCATCTGCTTAATACTTGTTGCTCTCATATTAAGTCTACTGTTACATTATATTAATGGTTGCTGCTCTCATATTCTAAGATTACTCACATGTTAAGTTGAACATGAAATGAAGGTGTAAACAAGTGTTAATGAAAAATTTTTAAAAGTCCATGAATGTGTTAAACTGATTCACCCCCCCCTCTCAGTTTAACTAAGGGTTCAACATTAAGCTCAGTAGCCTCTTTCTTGCCATTTTTCATTTCATGTAAAGATTTTGACTCATTCCATCTATAAGCGTCTAGAGTCAAATCACTTTTCTATTCCAAAAATTTACTTTTAATTTATGTTTTCTATCTTTTACTTTTCCGGTAGCAGATTTAATGCAAAAGATTTCATTTCTAGATTGACTTCATTTTTAGATCTTAAATTAGGTTCTTTTCACATATACTTGATTTTAAGATCTTAAATTAAATTCTTTTCACATATAAGGCATTTTGGAATTCAATTTTTTGAGTTTTTTTGTATTTATTTACATTCTTGCATCATATTTGATTCATAAATTGTAATTTCCAGATTGCATTTGAGCATTTGAAATTTAATTTCCAGATTATACACTCCCTCAAAACTTAATTATTTAGCAAATATTAAAAGTAAAATAATGATATCATTATTTAAAATCATATATGTAACAAGTCTAATCACTTTACTCATATCTATGTTATAATAGACTTGTATCTAATTTGTAAATCGGAAACAAACTTCGTTAAAAACACAAACCTGATTTCAAACTAGACTTGATTTAGGATCTTGAACATTTCATTTCACACATTAAATTTTGGACTTAAAATTACCTTAGGTAAGCCCTTTTACCGTGTTAGAGAAGAGATAGCCTAAAGTGAGATGAATAGTTGATGTGGTGAGAGTAGGTGGCTTCCTAAGTTCAATTGGCTTCTTAAGTTCAACTTGGGCTTGAAACTTGATGGTTGGGGCTCTTCCACCTTGGGGGCTAGTTTTTGTTGTAATAAATTCAAAATGTAAAATCACAACTAACTAAAGATAATTGGACTTAGCTAGATTTATATTTTCTTATTTTATTATTTACCATTGTAAGTGTATCCAACCCCTGTCTAAGGATGTCATCAGCTGACTGATAAACCAAGCGATAAAAAGGTGCCTACTATACATCTAAATAGTATATGGATTTCCAAGGCATTCCCAACAAATTATGAGTATAAGGCTTAAGAATGGAATTATCCTTGATGATTGCCACGTACTTGTGGCCTTCCTAAGTGACAAAGGTAAATAGGAACACCGAAAACTACCCCAATACATGACAAAAAATAAATTACTATAGACAAATTCTTAGACAAAAATTCTCAGGAAGAACAAATAAATTGATCTGAATGAAATGCATTAGTTTTGCTATGCTAAGTATCCAAATAGTAATTAAATTGTGTGCATAAGGCTTTTTGAAGTTTGCAGGTAAAGCAAATGGTTTTAATCTAGTTAAATATATTGTTATGTGAAGTTAACGCATGAAAATTAGCTTGTATAACAATGTGCAGTAGTATATAACAGAGAAATAAACATCACATGTAACAATACTCAACAAATTTGATGAAGCAACTCACCCCTCCTGGCAGCTACATCTACTAGTCCAACTCCCAATGGCATGTCTCTCATATCTTATTGCTCAAAAATGGTAAGTACATATGATAAAAAGCCTCAAATGGATGTGCTGTCTGTAAAAACAGCTTCAAAATGCTTCAATTAGTCAGGAATGACTATTCAATTACAGAAAATAGAGAATGGATGCTCAATACACTGAAACCACCCTAGTGGCCCTAGTGGATCCTTGACCTCTCCTGAAGCAAAGCCTACACAATATGACCTCTGATGACCCTGAAACCTCTGCCAATGTGTTCAAAATTTCAAAATTAACCAAAAATGACTATTCATTCTTAAAAAATGGTTGAAAAAATCCAAGATTTATTAACCAAACAATAATTTTCCCAATCACTCCTAAGAAAGCTCCTCCAAAACTGGAGTAACTCTAGTTAGCTCTGTCAATTTGGTAATCGGCACCGAATCTGGAGGTCCGCCAGTGGAACCTCCGGCAGACTGGTAGTTAAATTTAATGTTGGTCCTCCGCATGTGAACACTGTGGATTAACCGCCGAACTAACCGTCAGGTTGCATGAGGGTTAAATTAAATGTGAGTGGAGGCGCATGTGACAGGTCTAACCGTCACGTTAATGGTGGAACCATCGAAGAGTGGAGGCCACGGTTATGCGCGGGACATATGAAGGGGGGGCTGGCCCTTCGGGGTTGGCCTCCCCAACCCACAACCTTAAAACACATGAAGCATAAATAGAAGCGGGTGCCTATTGGGGTAAGAAACACCCCATAGGCAGAACGGTCGAGCGTGTGCATGCTGGTGCGGGAGGTCCCGAATTCAATTCCCTTGGTCTCCAAAAACATTTTAAATAACATTTTACCTCCATCTTAGGGCCACGTGGCACCCGATGATTGGCCGGTAAGCTATAATAATTTTTTTTTTTTTGAAAAAATATATTTTTTTGAATTTTTTTTGACAAATAAAACTGAGTCAAATGTCATTTTTTTGGAGTTTACTGGGTTGTTCAAACCTTTATAACTTCTGCATACAACCTCCGTTTTGTGAACCATTTGCGGTACCAAAATTGTAGCGACAAGGCCTTTCTAGTCGCTCAGGTTCGGACTTGTTTCGAGCACTTTAATTTTTGAGCATTTTTGAACAGTGGACATGATCTCCTAATCACACCTCCCCATTGGGAAGCTTTTGGACCCAAAAATCTCTATGGACTACTGAACATGAAGATGAGGAGACTGTGTCCTCACCCTTCCAATCTTAATCCACTGAAATTTCCCTAATTTCATTAATTGGAGTTTTTCAAGAAACGACAATTTTTTCCTTGATTCTGTTGACCAACCATTGCTGACTTTGACATTGTCATGCTGCACATTTTTGAAACTTGCAGAACAGGAACCTAATTTTGTAGAAAAAATCTTGTTTCCACATTGGTATTTACTCAAAGGAAACTTGAAATTACTCTCACCTTGCCTCCTGTCCTTA
The DNA here is from genome assembly GCA_034641835.2 of Pinus albicaulis. NCBI lineage: Eukaryota > Viridiplantae > Streptophyta > Pinopsida > Pinales > Pinaceae > Pinus > Pinus albicaulis. The sequence goes on from CM076582.1 coordinate 1,487,762,101, forward strand.
TGGCGATTTTTTGCTGAATTAGCCTTGAACTTGTGTTGTTTCCTAACCAAGTTTCCTCACCATTGTACCATGCCTTTCTGAAACCAACAATGAAAATTTATCAATCTTGTGCCTTCTTTGTCAAGTTTATTTTCCCTCTCTTGAACCTTTGCAAGTTCTTGCACTGACACTTTGTTTTCAGCACCATTCAATACGAAAGTTGATTGCTGCAACTGCTTGTCATCTCCTTTCAAAGAAAACCTGCTTTCATACTGAAAAAAATCATTGCATATATCAACATTTACATGAAAAAGGATTATTTAAAAATTCTCTTTGTTTAATCATCATTAATGTCAATTTTTGACTTGCATTGACGAGCCTCTTCATTTGCCCTGCATTAACTAAAGAAGAGTCTAGTTTTTTGCAATGAGCTCTCACAATGTACTCCTTCAAATATTTGAATAAATGGTATTTGTTCTCATGGTGATGTAAGATGGATTTCCTTTCATACAAGTAAGGACTGCCCAACACCATACCTATTATATCAAGCAAAATAACATCTAGTTCAACTGTGTTAATGAAATGTGCAGTTATTGCAAAGCGCAACATGCACTTCTTTGAAACCTGTAATTTGCATGCTTACAAATCCAAGCAAGTGGATATGGTTTTGGATGTGGAACGGTCTTGTTATTCATCAATATTTTTCACTATATTTGGATGACTATAGAATGGTTATAGTTTTATAAAAACAATATTCCTTAAATATCTTGAGTTTCAGAAATCTCACTGCCTTCATTATCTTAATAAAACCTTTTTCCCTATCTATCAGTTTTCCATCTCAAAGTCAGCTTGTTTCTCTTAAAAGGCTCATTACGAGCTTGTACTTCTCATTTTCATCCTTCTTTCCTACCTAAAACCTCATTTCCCCCATTTTACCCTATCAATAAACTCCATCCTCCCTCTAATATTTCTTGCTGCTAACACATTCCCATGTCCCCTTGAGCAAAATAGCACTTCTGGAAATGCTCTTTTCACTTGAAAGTTTCTAATTCAAATTTCATTCAAAATCAGGTCAAAAGGCACTCCCATTAGGTCATTAGGGTTTTGAATTTTTTCAAGGTCATCCTTTCATTCCGATGAGGACAACGCACATATTAGAAGGATTTATTATGATAAGTTTTCTTCTGGCTCCGCAAAATCCTTGGATATTTTAGGCCCTACTTTTCCTTTGCTAGAATCTGGCTCAGATGCAATAGAATGTCAAGACATGGTTATTCAAAAAGGACCTAAGTTTTCCAAGGAGGATTATCTTCTCAGTTCAGAACCTACAAGTGAGAAAAATGGGACAAATTTTGGCACTTTTGTAGAGGTGTTGGAAGATTTATCAATAGGAAGTACTGATGATGTAGACTATCTACTCCTGAATGAAAACAATTTACAACAAGGGAAAGGGGAAAAACCTGGTCTTGTAGATGATAAGGGCTATAAAATTGATAGTCCATTTGAGTGCCAAAGTAGTGATTACTTGCAGGAAAATAACATGGAAGAAGCACACAAGGCCAAACATGAAGAAAGTCTATCAGAAAATATTGATGGAAATATGGAAAAAGGGCAAGGTGAACTAGCCAGAAATGAATGAACTTGAAAGGGCTATAGAGAAATTAGAAGACAACATTAATGATTGTTGTAAAGAACTGTAGGCACTTAGGGATTTGACAAAGGTGGCTAGAGAAGGTGGGAAAAATGAGTTGAATTTTATGGTGGAACTACAGAATATTTTGAAGATGCTGCTATGTGTAATGATCCCAAAGATGTCAAAGTGAACATGTTAAACCCCAATGAGCAAAAGAAAAGGAAAATTCATGACTTCAACAACTTGCAATGCAAAAAGTGTCAAAGAATATCAATGACAAGGGAAAAAGGCTTCAAACAGTAGAAAGTGGGTTTTTCAAATTAAATAAAATTCCACTTGTCTATAAAAGCTCATCAAACACTTCAAAGGAGTCATTTTTTCCTTTCAAAGAGTAAGAGCCATTCGGCAAAGGAAAAATTTGTGAAGTTTCAAGCAAATTTGGTCAAAATTCTTTGGTGCTGCGCCCTTGCCCAATTTCCTCAATTCATTTTTCGAAGGCGCTGCGCGCTTGGAGCTCGATGCTGCGCCCTTGCAGAGGTGCTGCACACTTGCAATTGGCACTGCGCACCTAGCCAAAGAAGAATGTGAAGTGATCCATCAGTCCAAATCACTTCAAATCGCCTTCAAATATTTACCAAAGTCCTCCAATGCACTGTTAAGTGGTAAGTACATACCATAACCCATTTTTAAGCCATTTTGGTCATTCTTAAATTAATTGAAGAGGAAACCTAAGGAAACCCTAATTACTAGCTTGTGATCACTGTTTTACCCTTGTTTCATCTTCCTAAACAAAATATCAGTCACAGAAAGGGTAATTTCATTGATTTAGGGTTTACATTCATCTATTTTTCCCCTTCACTCATTCCCTTCAAATGTTCAAATGGAGTGTAAAAACTCTGGTAAACTTGATAAATATATATTATTATTGATGATAGATAAGAGATGATTACAATGAGGGATCGCTTAGGCTTTAAATATAGCCTCAAGGTGTCCCTTGGTGAAGAGGCATGATCTTTGATCATGCCCTTTCAGTTAATAAAACCTAACATAACTATATCTAACTAATAATTAATAAAATATTCATAACATTTCCCCTCTCTTAAGATGCTTTGTCCTCAAAGCATACGTAATGATGGACAATGTTGACGAATGTCTGGTTTTCTCAAGCGATGAGCTCTTGCGTCCCACATTTTAAAAAGATCGAGAAGCATCTTTTCGAGCTCCATCTGTTGGTGATGTGGATAGTGAAAAGATCTGATATCGACAGAGTTGGATACTGTCTTGACTTCTATTGGACGTTTGATTTTCCTATTGGAAGACAGTGTTATGGGTAGATCTTGGAATACTTTTTCATGTTTCCCAGCTATTCCTTGTTCTTCTGGTGATTTTTTGTGATTCCTTTTTAGATTTAGAGGTAAGTTACCAACAACTATTGTCTTATGTAACTTCTCCTCATCATCAAATGCTTCATTCTTAACAACCATATCTGCTTCATCACCGAAGGCCTCAACAGCTTCTGTCGTTATATCAGTGGCTTCGGATGTGTTTGTCGCTTCATATGTTTCGTTCAATTCTGGGGATGGAATAGTTTGTTGTTTACAATCATCTGTATCTTCATGGTGATGTGGGGAATCATCTTTTTCCTGATGCTCTTCTGAGTTCCCCGAATCTGCGAAATTGTTTTGTTTATTTTGTTCCTTGTTAGGAGATATTGGGGATTGTGTCTGACTTAACTTATCTATTTTATCATTTAGCTTACTGTAGAGTTCTGTCATATTGTTCATGATCGCATTAAATTTCTGCAATATTTTGTTCTCTTTGTCCTTAGTGTCCATTTGTTTTAACCATATTTGCCTTTTTATCTGATCAATTGTCATCATTGATAAAGACATACTGATATTTTTCTGCCAGTTTTCTCTTTTTTCTTTAAAATTAATTAATTAATATTTAATTAATTAATTAATATTTAATTTTTTTTTTTTAATTAATTAATTAATTAATTAATTAAATTAATAATAATAATAATTTTCTTTTTAAAATGATATAATTACATATATATAATTATTAATTGAAAATTATATAATATAAATAAATTATATAATTATAAATATATATATAATTATCAATTTTGAAAACTATATAATATATAAATAAGTATAGAATTACAATATATTTATATAATTACCAATTGAAACTATATGATATATGATTTATATAACTTCAAAAAAACCTATATTTTTTTATATCATATGATATGAGTGCAGGCAGTGAACGCGGCGAGGACACAGTGAATGAGACGGCGGCTAGAAAAACTCGTTGACTGGTTCAAATCGAATTTTTTAAACAAAATGAATTCGCAGAGGGTACGATGGCACCAACGCAAGAAAATTCTTCTACGGAAGGTGGTCGGGGGCAGTGTTGGAGGTCGATGAAAGAATACAATGATTCACAACGAAATGACGCACTGCTTCTTATAATTTTTAACAAATCGATTTTTTTTTATTTTTACAAACCGACAGTGTTTTTTTTAAACAGTGGTAATGTATCCACGCTGTATGTTTAAACGCTGTATCGTTACAAGCCGTTACCTGTCCTGATTTAAACCATGTATTAATGCATCCGTCCAAACCTGTTTCACGAGTTCTGATACGTAAACCTGTTTCACGAGTTCTGATACGTAAACCTGTTTTATATATTCCACGTATGTCTGCGCTGTAAAAAAAAACGTGAATTCCAGCCGTCTGTCAGCAACAGTGTAAGTGTAAGTGCCAGGTGGATGGGCGTCAGCAACAGGTGGTCGAAGTTATTGCAGACGGTAGTTAGTGGTGTATATGACACAAGATTGGACGCAGTCAGGACGACAACTGGGTTTGTTCGACAATGTGCAGAGAAGGGCGTAATGAGGCAATGAGTGGAATCTGAGAGGGAAATGAGCGAATTATGAATCAGGGTTTGTGAGCAAAGGCAGAGTGGGCGTGAGAGAGCAGAAGGGGTTGGGTAAAAATCTGCGATTTTTGGAATTTCCTTTGATTCCTAAATTCTGGTGATCACACAGATCCAAAGAGCGATGGCTCCGATACCAATGGAGTGTAAAAACTCTGGTAAACTTGATAAATATATATTATTATTGATGATAGATAAGAGATGATTACAATGAGGGATCGCCTAGGCTTTAAATATAGCCTCAAGGTGTCCCTTGGCGAAGAGGCATGATCTTTGATCATGCCCTTTCAGTTAATAAAACCTAACATAACTATATCTAACTAATAATTAATAAAATATTCATAACATCAAAGCTTCCATTTCATTCGCTTCCCCCCATTTCATTTCACTTCCACCCTAGGGTTTCCAAAATAGAGTTTAAATGTCTAAGGGAGAAGATAGTGGTGTTGAGGCACAAACGCCAAGGAGACATGATCATAAGGGAGGGAAAATAAATAGATTTGAACCTATTACCACAAGAGAATTCATGGCATCCCCTCTCACTGTTTCTTGCTTTAAGCATGTGGGCTTCTTTGAATTTTTTGAGAGAGTGTAACAAGTCCAAAATCACCCTGAGTTAACAAGATTATTCATCATTAATCTACCTGAAAAGCAGGTCAATATTGTTGGAGTTACATTTGAGATGTCTGCCAATGCCATTGCAACTGCTACATGGATACCTAGTGTGGGAGAGAGGTGGTTTAAACAAGCAAACTTGGACATGAGCTATTATGAACCATACCTCAAACCTAGGTACAAATATCACAACAAGTATATTTTCCCTTTTTCTCATATCCTTGACCGATATGTGCCCATGATGAGGATAATAATGAAATACTTCACTTGTGAAGGAAGGTTTTCCCGTCTCCACTCATATCATATCCGTCGTCTTATGCATTTCACTAGAGTTAGGATGCTACACTAACCTTGTTATCTTTTCCGTAGCATTGAAAAAATGGCTTACATTGTGCAAAAGAGAGATTACAATCAGAAAATGAAAAGCCTATTTCATCGTTCACTCATCAAGATGGTGGTCATGTATCAACTCCAGCAGAAAAACATTTCATGGGATGCATTCATTGCTAATGAGGTTTTCACTACTCCACTTGGTCATCATCAGTAGGATTTCCATTCATCTTCTCATCCTCCCATATCCAATTCTCCATCACATCCCGCTGTTCATACATCACAATCCACTCACATCCATTCACCTCATGATGATCCTTCCTCGTCACCTTTCCACCACCCTTCACCATCACATCATGATACCAGAGCCTTAAGTAGTGAAAGAGATATTGGAACAGCTGGCACTAAAATGAATGATATTGAGCCATTTCCTTTAACATATTAGAGAGGCCACAGGCATGTGTTTGATTCACTTGATGTGAAAGGGGCCATGCCTTATTCATCAGCAAAACAGGTTGATAAGGGCAAGGAAAAGGTTACAGAGCATATCATTGTTGAGGAGGAGGATAAACATGAAACTGAGCAGGAGTTTCAATTGATTGACCTTGATGATGAGGATGAGGTCAGAATCACCAATATGTTGATTAAAAGCAAGGATGCCAAGGTTAGTGAAATTCAAGATAATCTTGGTAGATAAAAGAACATGATTAAATTTCTTGAGCAAGAGAATCAACAGTTGGAGACAAAGCAGACCATCAGTGAGGTCAGGGCAATCAGAGCTCAAAGAGAGGCAGGAAAGGCCAAGGCTTTGCTAGATGAGACCTTGGGAAGTTTTGATGACAGTGATGGTGAGTAAGATCAGATTCCTAGGCAGAGACCAAGGACCATTGGATTGAAGAGGGCTTTAGCCTGGGAAAGGCAGAAAGAGGCAGAATTGGCAGAGCAGATCAGTCCAAGTGAGTTGCTTGCCATAGAAATGGTTAGTCATCAGTAATTTTTTCTTTTTATCAATGAATAAATGCTTATCCTAGATTTATAGAAACAAAATTCATGAATATTGTGAGTTCTAGAAATCTCACTGCCTTCATCATCCTTAGGATAAGTTTTTCACTATTTCGCTACTCTATCAAGTCATGGCTAGCCTATCACTCCCAGAAGACCCATCATGGGCTCGTGCCACTCATTTTCACTATGTTTTTCCACCTCTAACCTTACCAATTTGTTTTGACTTGCCTAACCCTTCTACTTACACCTTGGATTGCCAAGTAGCCTAACCTTTTCCCCTATTCACCAAGTGCCTCAAGCATTGGTGGTTTAAATCTACCTTTCTAGGCTCTTTAGATAAATCAAAATCAGTAGTTTTGGGTCTGCAATGCATAAATTCTGTAAAAAACTCTATTTTACACCTAAAAACCCTAAGTCAAGTTTTTAGCCAAAATCCAAATCCAAAAGCCTCCCTCTAGGTCATTTAGGGTTTCATAAAATGTAGGTTTGTTTTGGTATTCTGAGATCACTCTTTTTCATGTGCCAAGAGGTTGCAATCAAAGAGAAAGAAGGTCAAATAAATGTTTGTACAAATTAGATCAAAAAACCTTCAAGAAGGATTACTTTGCCAAAGACAACATTCTGCGAAAAGATAACTTTGCATCTTAAACATTTCTGCAGGAATGATTGAGATGGCTATCATGCAGAAAATAAGGTAAGATAAGAAGACAACTCCTCATTAAAAGGATATCCACAACAAAGAGAAGGAAGCTTGCCTATGTTCAAAGGGAATCAGGGTTTGTAGGACTGATGGGCTAAAACAGTGTAGCCAATGCGAAAGGCCACAAGGACAAAGGCATATCAACACAACCAAGCACACATTGAAGATTTTTAGAAGTTATAAATAAAAAAGGAAAAAGGGTGAGGTGAACTGAACAGAAATGAATGAAATTGAAAGGGCTATAGAAAACTTAGAAGACAACACTGATTATTTTTCTCTAACAACCCTAAAACCTAAAGTTTTAGAAGGATAGGAAAAGCAGGTGAAATAAGGATGATGGGCCTTCATCATGACAACAAAAGGTTAAAGAAGATATTAGAAGGTGATTACTAGAGTTTTCCAAGGCAACAATGGCTTCACTACATCCAAGGGAAGGATGCAAAGAGTTTCAGGGTGAGGGAGGTCAAGGTGTCAAGCGCAGACAATTTCCTTCAAAAGGTCAAAGGAGTGAAACAATGAGTTCTAGGTTACAAGGTAAAAACTGACATGAGCATGAGTTTGCTGTTGAGTAACTAAATTTGTCTAAATCCAAACCATGAAAAAGGAGACCAAAAAAAAATGTGTCATAGGCACCTACAAAGATCAAAAGTGTCCAACGGAATACATAGCAGACATAATTTGTAGTCTTTGTCAAAGTGAGTGTATCACTGTTAAAAACAATAAGGAGATAAGAAGAGCATGTTTTTAGGTCACTAATACTCAGACATTTCAAAAGGGGATAAAAACAGGTTTTTCAGTTTTCCTAGTGCAAACAAGGAGAGGTTTAATAGAGCCACTACTCCCAAAGTTAAAGGGGACCTCTTCATCTCTTCAACACACCCTCACCAAAAGAAGAAAAATAACTTTGAAAAGTTGCAAATCACTTGCAAAAAGGGTCACAAGATATCAGTGAAACTCATAAAGTGACAAAAACAAACTTGGAAAAAGTGGGTTTTCTAAATTTGATTTATCTTTCAAAGGGTATAAAGGCTCCTAAGTTATAACTTCTTAGCTCACTTGTCATTTTGTAAAGAGAGAAAAAGCCTTCAAGGGAAAAATCAGGGTATTTGACTGTTTCTGGGAAAAATTTCCTTGGCGCTGCATGAATAGAGTGGCGTTGCGCTCATAGGCCCTGGTGCTATGCTAATCGGGCATTTTTCAATTCAAAATAACTTGGCACTACGTGAATACGGGGTGGCACTTCACGAATCAAGTGACGCTACGTGAAGATGGGCCCGACATGCCTAGGACTCGACCGACAGGCCTGAACGCCGGCACTACGCTCAACACAGAGGCCTGACTCGCTCGGCGCTGCGCCCATAGGCCGACCTGACTGTTTGGGCAGAGCACTACGCTAATCCAGAAGGCCCTCAAACAAAGGAAAAACTTTCCCAAAAGCTCAAGGACACCTCCAAATCACCTCCAAAGCCTGCAGAGGAGTAAAAAAAGCTGGTAGGTGGCCTATTTCTTTTCCTCCTTAAGTATTTTTAGTGGTTTGAATGCTAAAGAAATGGTTAAACCCTAATTTGTGCAAACCCTAGGTATTCAATACATATTAAGCCTATGTTTTTGGCCTCCTTAAACAAATTAAGTGTCATTTGAGGGAGAGTGAACCAGTGTAGTTGCAATTCATTTTCAAGAAAACCCCCCTTGAACTCCAAAGCACTCATTCATACCCTTGCCTTCATATCAGTAATTTGTAAAGGCTGCCCTCACCACCATTTTCATTTTTCCCCTCCAAACCCTAGTTTGTCCACAAGTAGCTCCCATCACCATGTGAGGGGCAGAAGACAGTAGCAGCAGTGAAAGAGTCCAAGGGCCTATGAGGCCAAATCACAAGGGAGGAAAAGTGAACATATTTGAACCCTAGAGCACAGTGGCTATCACCTCATCTCCCATGATCCTCTCACGTTTCCAGAATGTAGGGTGCTTCCAATTTTATGAGAGAGTCAAGCAAGTGCAAAGCCACCCAGAGCTTACAAGGCTTTTCATTCTTAACCTGCACAACAAAAAATCAAGCCTTGCATGAGTGGAATTTGAATTATCAGCAGATGCCATCTATAATGCCACATGTATCCCTACTATTGGTGAAAAGTGGTTTAAGAAAGCCAAATTGGACAAAAACTATTATGAGCCATTTGTCAAGACTAGGTACATAATGGGCTGCAAGGCAATTTTTCATTTCTCACACCTCAAACAAATATTTTCACCATTGATGAAAGTCATTATGAAGTACTTTACTTGTGAGGGTGGATACTCCAGGCTTTACTCTTACCGTGTTAGACTCTTCATGCGTTTCACAAGGGTCAAAATGCTCAACTTTCCCTACTACCTCTATAGAATTATGGACAAAATGTCTTCTGTTGTCCGAAGGAGTCCTTCCCAACAAATGAAAAGTGTGTTTCACCATTCCTTGATCAAGATGGTAGTATTAAATCAGTTGGAACATCAGGGTATAACTTGGGAGGTATTCATAGCCCATGAAATGTTCACAAGCCCACAGCTCCCTCATCAACCTAGTTTTCCCTCATCATCTACAAAAGTGTTCTCACCTCCAGAAAACCTCCCCTCCTCTCCTTCTCTTGATGCATCAAATGAAGAAGAGGAAAATGATGAAGTAGGGATATAAATTTATGAAGAGGATGAGGAAGGAAAAGATGATGAAGAAAGGGGCAGTGAGCATGACAATGATGAAGGTGAAAACAGTGAGAATGGAAGTGAGCAAAACAGTGATAAAATGGAAGAGGATGAGGGAGAATATGAGGAGGTTGAAAGTGGAAAATAAATGAGCCTTGATGAAGAGGAGATCAGAAATAAAAAAGAGGATACAGAGGTAGAGTATGAGGAGGAAAATGAAGAAGCAGAGATAGAAAATGATGATGAAGCTATGATAGATGATGAAGGCATGAAAGAAGATGAAAATGACAAAGATGAAGACAATAAGGACAATGTAGAAATTGAAGGCAACAATGATGCAAATGAGACAGATCACAGTGAGGAGGAGACAAACCACAGTGATAAAGAGGCAGATGATAAGGAAGACAATGAGGGACAAGACAACAATGAGGAAAATAGTCATGACAGGCATGACAGTCATGACAACAATCAAACCTTCAGTGATTATGACAATGATGACAATGCAGAAGATGAAGATGAAGGTAACCCTAGTCATGATGACAGTGAAAAATGGGGAGAGGCTCATAGTCTAAAAGGTGATCACAACCATGATAAAGAGACCAAAAAAATCACCATCACACCTTTTGCATGCACATACCAGAGAGGGCCAAGGCTACTGTTTGCTGCCTCCAAGAGGCAAGGACCATGCCATCTTCTGCCGCTCAAAATCTTGACAAGGGAAAACAAAAAATGAAGAAAGGTGAGAAAGGTAAGGGAGGCAGGAAAACTAAACAAAAGCCCCAATTAATTGACCTAGACAGTGATAATGAAGATGAGGATATGGCCACTAGAATACTACTCCAAAGCAAATATGAATAAATTAGGGAGCTGGAGAGAGATTTTGAGATGGCTCAGTGCATCATTCAGTATTATAAGAATGAACACAAGTATTTTAAGAAGATAAAAAGGGGCCTTTCTCTCCAGAAAAAGATGACCAAGAACTATGCAATGAAAAACAAACTTGCTTATGCCAAACCAAAAGAGGCCTTCATTGAAATCCAAACACTAAAAGGAGGAGAAGACCAAGCTAGACTTGGAATTTTGGCATCATCTTCCACACAGGTCTCTCAAACCCCTTAAAGAATACCTCCACCAATTTTGAAGGATTTTGGACAAGTTTTTGTTTTTTGAGAATTTGAAGGCTTATAAGTGTAGCGCCACTGGTGCTACGCTTTTCCCTCAAGCATCCTCAAAGGGAAAAATCTACATTTTTGGATTTCTCATGGCTAGCACACTATTCTCACCAAATTTTAGAGCAGTTGGAGCATTTTTGACCCCTCAAAAGGTCACAAAACACCTCATTTTTCACCATTCTGCGTCCTTTTTAGGCCTGGCACTGCGCTCAGAGTAGTGTCTGGATTTTGACATTTTGGATAGGCTATAGGAGCTGTATAACTAAACCAAGAGTATTTTTTGAAATTAGACTCATCAGGCTTTCCAACGAGCCATCACAGAGAAAAATCCGACATCGGAAAGGTCTCCAAATCTTGGTTGCAAAAGGACCTATTTCCTGCCTAAGGTGGTGCTACGCTTATGGACAACACTGTGTGTTTTGGACCAAAAGTAAAAAAAAAACACACTAATTTATTGAAAAATAATATTTTTGTGTTTTTTGAGGCAAATCACTCTAGAATTAGGTGCCAAAAGTTATTTTGGCATTTATTTCATGGGATATTTTGTGCCTTGGGCCTTGCATGGTCTCTTGGGCATTTATGATATTTATGAGTGATTTTGACATTTTCCAACCCTATCTAAGGTTTTTTCCCTCCTTTTCTAGATAAATAGAGCATGAGGGCTTTCATTTTAAATGTTGTAATTTGATGAGTTTTGAGAGCACTACATAGTTTTCTTGAGCTTGAAGAAGAAATTGGTTTTGTGTAGTTTCTTAATGGATTGCTTTGATTGATGATGAAGGTGGATAGCTTGCAGGATCCCCGAGCTTGGTTATTGGTGAAGTGATTCTCTTTCATGTTATTGTTTTCTCATGTTTTCATTATGTTTCCATCCTTTTATGCTGCAGTATAACAGAAGAGTATAGGCTAAGAAATGTTGTTGGAGGCACCTTAGTCCTTCTTGTTGTCTATTGTCTTTATGTTTTCCTCTGCTGGATTAGTTTAAGGTATTATTAGCTGCTCCTTAGATCTATATATGCTTTTTTATTCCACAAATGGTTCAATACAGTAGTTTCAAATATGTTTTATGGTTATCCTTTCCTATTTGATGCTATTTAAACTTTGTTTTGGAATCTCTCTTTGAAGTATTACTTATTAGGTTTTAGCCAAAGAGGCCATGTTTTGATCATGCCCTTTGTCCATGCTTGAGAAGTTTCCTTAAAGTTATTTGTAGCTTGATCATTGATGTTTAGGCGTTCCCTCTTCATTGATTAAAGTTATTTGTTCTCTTAAATGTTTTCTAAACCTTGAAGGTGAAATCACTAAAAGTTAGATATGTTTCTTGCTTTCTATGGTTCACTGAATTGTTCATCTTAAATTCTTGTTTGCTTAAAGTGTAATATAAGAGCTATTGGTTTGCCCTGCCTTATGATTATGTTCTTATGTTGATCAATATTTGAGACATATTGTTTAAAAGTATTTGTTTAAGGATTCTTTACTTCCCTTAAACACCTACTTTGTTCACCAACTTATTGTTCATTTCACTTCACACATGCCTTATAGATCCATTTGACCATGCTATATTTTCCCTGTTGTGCAGTTTGTTTCATTATTGAGATATCCATGACTTTCATAGACTCCATAGCCCAATGATTTTTCGACCTCTTACTCCACCTATTTCTACTTGACCATCTTACTCAACCAAACAAACAACAAACCCTACTCTTAAAAACTAGCCTAAAATCAAACCCTATAAGCAAAAATTTCACATCCTTTGCATATAATAGAGAGAGCCCTCTCTGAGTCTAGGAAGGCTAGGTCCTAGGACTCCAAAGACTGGTCTTATCTTACCCTGTGCATTTGATCTACCAATATTCTAAATCATGTGACCCTAACATTTTGGCGATCATGGTGGGAACTTCTGAGTTCGTGACAATCTAAGTATCCCTTAGGACTTCAGAAACCCTTGTTAAAAGATTTATCCATTGATTTATAGCCACCTCATCACTATCACTAAAATTTTGGCAATCACGATGGGACCTTCTGAATAAATAAAATCTTAGACATCCTTAAGACCTCAGAAAACCCACAAACATCCTTAGATTGGTATTCAGTTGTTGATGGCGGACAAAAAATACATCCTTAAACAGTAAACACCCTCCACCTGGCGACTCCACTGGTCTTCAGTAGCCTTGTTGACCCCACTAGTTCTTATAGACTCCCCTGGGAATGCATTAAGCAATACCAATCATGCTGATGGTGGACAACAAAGTTGAAATCTTCCACCTGGCGACTCCACAACTCTCAATAGACCTAAAGACTCCATTGGTAGAGAACTCTAGACTGGTTGAAAAGATACAGTGACCCCTTTCTGATTTACAAACATGGATCCGAGAATACAATGAAGATATACCCCAATGAGTAGAGATCATATCCCTAGATTCCTACACAAAATGCCTCAAATAAATTGGATAAAAAACCTGCCTATATTTCAAGATAAAAAATTTGATGACCCCTTGTTACATCTCATCAAATTTCATATACATGTATGGAGGTTAAAGGTTGAATGGCACGAGGACTGCCTCATGAAAATGTTTATGGAAACATTAGAGGCTAAGGCAAGGGAATGGTATGAATGTCTGAAACGAAGTAGTTTGTTTTCCTTAAAGGATCTCCACAAGGTGTTCTATGAGCATCATAAAGAAAATTATCCATCTCTATCATTAGCTAAAAATTGTTGTGATCAATCTGAAGACCTCATACAATACCTTGTGAACATTGATGAAGATTTAAAAAATTGGAATACTGAAGATCTATTAAAGGAGATTCATGCCTTTCATACTCAATATAACTATCATGACAGCCAAGAAGAGTTGATTGAGGATGAAATCCATCAAGAAGTAAGAGAAGATCCACAAGATATCTCTGAAGAAGCTGAAAAAAATGACAATCCATCTGCACTTTTGTGTAAAGTGCAAGAGGACATTCAACCACAAGATCAACCTCCACAAAAGAAAGAAAACATCTGCTGCCCAATCCAAAGAAAATAGAAAATGCTTCCTCCTTTAACGGAAGAAGAGATAGATCAGATGTTAAGAGTACAACCAGCCTCTGAACCTTTATATAAAGAAAGTATTCCTGTTTGTTCCACTACTGCCTTACCTACTAAAGAAATTTCTCATAAAGAAACAAAGGAATATATTTTTGTTGAGGCTGTAATACCTCCTCAAGAAGACATTCATCCTTATGAGAAGTCACAAAAGGAAGAGAAACATCATAGTTATATCCAGAGAAAGAGAAAGACACTTCCCCTTTTAATTAAAGAAGAAAGCAATTAGATCCTAAGCATACAACCATCATCCAAATTTTTATGTAAAGAAGATATGTCTATGTTTTCTACTGCTGACCTATCTACTAATGCATTTTCTCATACAAAAACTATAGAACAGATTGATGCTGATGCTAAAATACCTTCTCAAGAAGACCTGGTGCCAGAGAATGCTCCTACTCATCACGATAATGGCTCACAAATGGAAATCAACTCACTCAATCAGGGCATACCAGGATTGCTTGAAGGCAGCATAACATTGCATTCTAAATCTGCCAAATCAGATACTCATAAAGAGTGAGAAGAGATTCTTTCTCAAAAGGATCCCAAGGTTAGTCAAGTAAAGGAGGGAGTAATCCTAAATAAGGTCTATTTCTCAAATCCTCTAGGCCAGTTATTATTCGAAGACCCCTTTGTTGTTTCCTTAGAGACCTTTAAAGAGGGATTAGAACATGCCAGGAACAAATTGTGGTAGAGTTTAAAGAAAATTTGGGGTGCTACTGTTCAGAATAAGACAAAGTGGGAGTGGCCTCCCAACATACCTAAGAGGTGGAACAAAAAGCAATCATCTAGTCACTTACTTGATTGGCTATACTAGAAAAAAGAGTTCACCTAATGAATGTACATCATATGTGAAGTTAGATTAGGATAAATAGGTGCAAATAAGCTCAGCCTTTGAGAATCTTCTTAGTTTTAGATTGTTTTGAAAAATGAAAACACAAAAACAAATAAAACATGAAAAAAGAGGGCAGATTTAAAGAAGAGGTACAACCCCATACCCAAAAAACATTACTACTGAAAGTGTGCAAGCCTAAATGCCACTACTTGTTAAAAAGAGACTCTTGTTCAGTCATCTAGCCTAATCATGGCTGAACATTTTTTGAATTTGTGCTAATAGGTTAGTGAAAGAGAGCTTGTCAAAACATCTAAACTTGACTTGTCAGTAGCAATAGGTTAGGAATGAAAGATACTGGTTCCACATGCTCAAAATTGAACCAAAGAGGAATATGGGGATGCATACCAAATGATAAATCACATCCCTTAATTTTCTAGTTTTGTTTGTACAAAAATAATGTTTGTGTGTAGCTTGTCCTAATGCCACAACCCACGGTAAGTCAGATTGCCTAATCCTGATTTAAACCGTGATTTCAATTTCATTTCAATAGCTTAGAGAAGGAAGTCTGTCATACAACTTAATGTTGACAGTCAAATAGTCTAGGTAGAGAATAAAAAGAGTTCACTAGCATAATATGAACTCTTGGAAGTAATAAGAGTAGAAGTAGATAGTTTGTTTTGCTTTCAAAAGAAAAGAATTTCAAGGGTTTTCCAGTTCAAGTGTACCCAAGGAAGAAAAAATGTTAGGCAAGTAGGTTGGGTAGATAGAGATGAAGTTTGAAACTAACATGTCCTTCAGATTTTTAGATCATAGCTTCAAGAGAAACATCAGCAAATGAAAGAAGGAAAATCTACCCAATGGATGAGGCACTGGTCTTCATAAAACCAGAGATCTGAGGTTCTGGACACCTCCTGAAAAGGAGCTACTCTCCCCAAGTGGAGCCACTATTAGTCATCAATAATTTTTTCTTTTCATAGATGACTAAATTCTTATCCTAGATTTCTAGAAACAAAATTCATGAATATTGTGAGTTCTATAAATCTTACTGCCTTCATCATCCTTAGGATACATTTTTCACTATTTCACTACTCTATCAAGTCATGGCTAGTATATCACTCCCAGAAGACCAATCATGGGCTCGTGCCACTCATTTTCACTATGTTTTGCCACCTCTAACCTTACCACTCTATTTTGACTTGCCTAACCCTTCTACTTACACCTTGGATTGCCAAGTAGCCTAACCTTTTCCCCTATTCACCAAGTGCCTCAAGCATTGGTGGTTTAAAGCTGCCTTTCTAGGCTCTTTAGATAAATCAAAATCAATAGTTTTGGGTCTGCAATGCATAAAGTTTGTAAAAAACTCTGTTTTACACCTAAAAACCCTAAGTCAAGTTCTCATCCAAAATCCAAATCCAAAAGCCTCCCTCTAGGTCATTTAGGGTTTCATAAGCTGTAGGTTTGTTTTGGTATTCTGAGATCACTATTTTTCATGTGCCAAGAGGTTGCAATCAAAGAGAAAGAAGGTCAAATAACTGTTTGTACAAATTAGATCAAAAAACCTTCAAGAAGGATTTCTTTTCCAAAGACAACATTCTGCCAGAAGATAACTTTGCATCTTAAAAATTTCTGCAGGAATGATTGAGATGGATATCATGCAGAAAATAAGGTAAGATAAGAAGACAACTCCTCATTAAAAGGATATACACAACAAAGAGAAGGAAGCTTGCCTATGTTCAAAGGGAATCAGGGTTTTTAGGACTGATGGGCTAAAACAGTGTAGCCAATGCAAAAGGCCACAAGGACAAAGGCACATCAACACAACCAAGCACACATTGAAGATTTTTAGAAGTTATAAATAAAAAAGGAAAAAGGGTGAGGTGAACTGAACATAAATGAATGAACTTGAAAGGGCTATAGAGAAATTAGAAGTCAACACTGATTATTTTTCTCTAACAACCCTAAAACCTAAAATTTTATAAGGATAGGCAAAGCAGGTGAAATAAGCATGATGGGCCTTCATCATGACAACAAAAGGTTAAGCATGATGGGCCTTCATCATGAAATAAGCATGATTCCTAGTGTTTTCCAAGGCAACAATACTTCACTGCATCAAAGGGAAGAATGCAAAGAGTATCAAGGTGAGGCAGGTCAAGGTTTCAAGTGCAGACAATTGCCTTCAAAAGGTCAAAGGAGTGAAACTATGAGTTCTGGGTTACAAGGTAAAAACTAACATGAGCAGGAGTTTGCTATTGAGTAACTAAAGTTGTCTAAATCCAAACCATGACAAAGGAGACCAAAAAAAAATGTTTCAGAGGCACCTGCAAAGATCAGAAGCAGCCAATGGAAGACATAGCAGACATAATTTGTAGTCTTTGTCAAAGTGAGTGTATCACTATTAAAAACAATAAGGAAATAAGAAGAGCATGTTTTTAGGTCACTAACACTCAGAAATTTCAAAAGGAGATAAAAATAGGTTTTTCAGTTTTCTGAGTGCAAACAAGGAGAGCTTTAATAGTGCCAACACTCCCAAAGTTAAAGGGGACCTCTTCTTCTCTTCAACACACCCTCACCAAAAGAAGAAAAATCACTTTGAAAAGTTACAAATCACCTGCAAAAAGGGTCACAAGATATCAGTGAAACTCATAAAGTGACAAAAACAAACTTAGCAAAAGTGGGTTTTCTAAATTTGATTTATCTTTCAAAGGGTATAAAGGCTCCTAACTTATCGTTTCTTAGCTCACTTTTCATTTTGTAAAGAGAGAAAAATCCTTTAAGGGAAAAATCAGGGTTTTTGACTGTTTCTGGGAAAAATTTCCTTGGTGCTACGAAAATAGAGTGGCACTGTGCTCATAGGCCCTGGCGCTGCACTAATTGGGCATTTTTTCGTTCAGAATAACTCGACACTGCACAAATGTGGGGTGGTGCGCGAATCAGGTGGTGCTACGTGAAGACGGGCTTGACACGCTCAGGACCTGATCGACAGGCCTGAACACCAGCGTTGCACTCAGCACAGAGGACCAACATGCTCGGTGCTGCGCCCACATGCCGACCTGACTATTTGGGCAGGGTGCTGCGCTAATGCAGAAGGCCCTCAAACAAAGGAAAAACTTTCCCAAAAGCTCAAGGACACCTCCAAATCACCTCCAAAGTCTGCAGAGGAGTAAAAAAAGCTGGTAGGTGGCCTATTTATTTTCCTCCTCAAGTATTTTTAATGGTTTGAAGGCTAAAGGAATGGTTAAACCCTAATTTTTGCAAACCCTAGGTCTTCAATACATATTAAACCTATGTTTTTGGCCTCCTTGAACAAATTAAGTGTCATTTGAAGGAGAGTGAATCAGTGTAGTTGCAATTCATTTTCAAGAAAACCCCCCTTGAACTCCAAAGCACTCGTTCATACCCTTGCCTTCATATCATTCATATGCAAAGGCTGCTCTCACCACCATTTTCATTTTTCCCCTCCAAACCCTAGTTTGTCCACAAGCAGATCCCATCACCATGTGAGGGGCAGAAGATAGTAGCAGCAGTGAAAGAGTCCAAGGGCCTATGAGACCAAATCACAAGAAAAGTGAACAGATTTGAACCCCAGAGCACAGTGGCTATCACCTCATCTCCCATGATCCTTTCATGTTTCCAGAATGTAGGGTGCTTCCAATTTTATGAGAGAGTCAAGCAAGTGCAAAGCCACCCAAAGCTTACAAGGATTTTCATTCTTAACCTGCACAACAAACAATCAAGCCTTGCAGGAGTGGACTTTGAATTATTAGCAGATGCCATCTCTAATGCCACAGGTATCCCTACCGTTGGTGAAAAGTGGATTAAGAAATCCAAATAGGACAAAAACTATTATAAGCTATTTGTCAAGACTGGGTACAGAATGGGCTGCAAGGCAATTTTTCCTTTCTCACACCTCAAACAAAGATTTGCACCATTGATGAAAGTCATTATGAAGTACTTTACCTATGAGGATAGATACTCCAGGCTTTAATCTTACCATGTTAGACTCCTCATACATTTCACAAGGGTCAAAATGCTCAACTTTCCCTACTACCTCTATATAAGTATGGAAAAAATGTCTTCTGTTGTCCGGAAAAGGAGTCCTTCCCAAAAAATACAAAGTGTATTTCACCATTCCTTGATCAAGATGGTAGTATTACATCAGTTGGAACATCAGGGTATACCTTGGGAGGTATTCATATCCCTGAAATATTCACATGCCCACAACTCCCTCATCAACCTAGTTTGCCTCATCATCTACACAAGTGCCCTCACCTTAGGAAAACCTCCCCTCCTCTCCCTCTCTTGATGCATCAAATGAAGAAGAGGAAAATGAGGAAGCTAGGACAAAAATTGATGAAGAGGAAGAGGAGGGAAAATATGATGAAGAAAGGGGAAATGTGCATGATAGTGATGAAGGTATAACAGTGAGCATGACAGTGAGAAAAACAGTGACAAAATGGAAGAGGATGAGGGAGAAGATGAGGAGGTTGAAAGTGGAAAAGAAATGAGCCTTGATGAAGAGGAGATTAGAAATAAAACAGAGGATACAAAGGCAGAGAATGAGGAGGAAAATGAAGAAGCAGAGACAAAAAATGATGATGAAGCTCTGACAGATGATGAAGGCATGAAAGAAGATGACAATTACAAAGATGAAGATAGTAGGGACAATGCAGAAATTGAAGGCAACAATGATTCAAATGAGACAGATTACAGTGAGGAGGAGACAAACCACAGTGAAAAATAGGCAGATGATAAGGAAGACAGTGAGGGAAAAGACAACAAAGACGAAAATAGTCATGACAGTCATGACAACAATCAACCCTTCAGTGATTATGACAATGATGACAGTGTAGAAGATGAAGATGAAGGTAACCCTGGTCATGATGACAGTGAAAAAGGGGGAGAGGCTCATAGTCCAAAAGGTGATCACAGCCATGACAAAGAGACAACAAAATCACCATCACACATTTTGCATGCAGATACTAGTGACAGCCAAGGCTAGTGTTTTCTACCTCCAAGAGGAAAGGGACCATGCCATCTTCCCAAGCTCAAAATCTTGACAAGGGCAAAGAAAAAATGAAGAAAGGTGAGAAAGGTAAGAGAGGTAGGAAAACTAAACAAAAGCCCCAATTCATTGACAAAGAAAGTGATAATGAAGATGAGGAGATGGCCACTAGAATACTACTCCAAAGAAAATATGCACAAATTAGGGATCTAGAGAGAGATTTTGAGATCGCTCAGCATATCATTCAGTATTATAAGAATGAACGCAAGTATTTTAAGAAGATAAAAAGGGGCCTTGCTCTCCAAAAAAAGATGACCAAGCACTATGCAATGAAAAACAAACTTGCTTGTGCGAAACTCAAAGAGGCCCTCATTGAAATAAAAGCACTAAAAGGAGGAGAATACCAAGCTAGACTTGTAATTTTGGCATCATCTTCCTTACAGGTCTCTCAAACCCCTTAAAGAAGACCTCCACCAATTTTGATGGAATTTGTACAAGTTTTTGTTTTTTGAGAATTTAAAGGCCTACAAGAGCAGCGCCACTGGCGCTACGATTTTACCTCAAGCATCCTCAGAGGGAAAACTCTACATTTTTTGATTCTCATGTCTAGCACACTATTCTCACCAAATTTTAGAGCAATTGGAGCATTTTTGACCCCTCAAAAGGTAAAAAAACACCTCATTTTTCACCATTTTGCCTCCTTTTCAGGCCTGGCGCTGTGCTCAGAGAAGTGTTCGGATTTTGACATTTCGGACATGTTACAAGAGCTGGATCAGGAAACAAAGAGTATTTTTGGAAATTAGACTCAGTAGGATTTCCAATGGGCCAACACGGAGCAAAATCCGACATCCGGAAGGTGTCCAAACCTCGGCTGCAAAAGGACCTATTTTCTGCCTAAGGTGGCACTGCGCTTATGGGAAACACTGTGTGTTTTGGACCGAAAGTAAAAAAAACACAATCATTTATTGAAAAGTCATATTTTAGTGTTTTTTGAGGCAAATCACTCTAGAATTAGGTGCCAGAAGTTATTTTGGCATTTATTTCATGGGATATTTTGTGCCTTGGGCCTTGCATGGTCTCTTGGGCATTTATGAAATTTTCCAACCCTATCTAGGGTTTTTTCCCTCCTTTGCTAGATAAATAGAGCATGAGGGCTTTCATTGTAAATGTTGGCATTTTATGAGTTGTGAGAGCAATATACATGGTTTTCTTGAGCTTGAAGAAGAAATTGGTTTTGTGGAGTTTCTGAATGGATTGCTTTGATTGATGATGAAGGTGGATAGCTTGTAGGATCCCTGAGCTTGGTTATTGGTGAAGTTCTTCTCTTTCATGTTATTGTTTTCTCATGTTTTCATTATTTTCCATCCTTCTATGTTGCAGTAGAACAGAAGAGTATAGGCTAAGAAATGTTGTTGGAGGCACCTTAGTCCTTCCTGTTGTCTATTGTCTTTATGTTTTCCTTTGCTGGATTTGTTTAAGGAATTCTTATCTGCTCCTTAGATCTATCTATGCTTTTTTATTCCAAAAATGGTTCAATACAAGAGTTTCAGATATGTTTTATGGTTAGCCCTACCTATTTGATGCTATTTAAACTTTGTTTTGGAATCTCTCTTCAAAGTATTACTTGTTAGGATTTAGCCAAAGAGACCATGTTTTGATCATGCCCTTTGTCCATGCTTGAGAAGTTGCCTTAAATTTATTTGTAGCTTGATCATTTATGTTTAGGCGTTCCCTTTTCATTGATTAAAGTTATTTGTTCTCTTGAATGTTTTCTAAACCTTGAAGGTGAAATCACTAAAAGTTAGATATGTTTCTTGCTTTCTATGGTTCACTGAATTGTTCATCTTGAATGCTTGTTTGCTTAAAGTGTAAGCTAAGAGCTATTGGTTTGCCCTGCCTTATGATTATGTTCTTATGTTGATCAATATTTGAGACATATTGTTTAAAAAGAATTTATTTAAGGATTCTTTATTGCCCTTACACAACTACTTTGTTCACCAACTTATTGTTCATTTCACTTCACACATGCCTTATAGATCCATTTGACCATGCTAGATTTTCCCTGTTGTGCATCTTGTTTCATTATTGAGATATCCATGACTTTCATAGAATCCATAGCCCAATGATTTGTAGACCTCTCACTCCACCTATTTCTACTTGACCATCTTACCCAACCAAACAAACAACAAACCATACACTTAACAACTAGCCTAAAATCAAACCCTAAAAGCAAAAAGCTCACATCCTTTTCATACAATAGAGAGAGCCCTCTTTGAGTCTAGGAAGGCTAGGTCCTAGGAATCCAAAGACTGGTCTTATGTTACCCTGTGCATTTGGTCTACCAATATGATAAATCATGAGACCCTAACATAAATTAGCAAGAATAGAGAGTCTTGGCTTGAGAGGGAAAATTTTCATCTGGAGGGTCAACAAGAGAAGGCAAAGAGAGACATTGACATTCAGAGGAAGATGGGAAGACATTATGCCATGAGAAACAGGATTGCAAGGGCCAAGCTCAAACGAGCCCATGCAAAGGTTTGAGATTTGACCAAGGAAAAAGAGAAGGAGAAGCTCAACATTCTTGCTGAAGTGTCCCTCCAAACCTCTAAACCTTTATCAGCAAGCAAAATTCCAATTTTGGCACTTTTGTGCACATTTTGAATTTTTGACAGTTTAACATGCAAAAAATTGGCCAAACGCGTAGTGCCATTGGCGCTGCGCTCTTTTTTGGGCCATAAAAATGGAAAATGTTCAGCATATTCATGTTCCTAATGACAAGTACATCAACCTCAGAAATGTTCAGAGGATTTGGAGCAAAACTGGTCCCTCAAAAAGGCCAAAAACTACCAAAAAATCACCTTTCTGCCCTCTTTTTGGCACTGGCGTTGCACGTTTACGAGTATTGGGAGAAGTAATTTTTGATAGGGAATTTGTGAACCATTTTTGAAAGTGAAATAATGTTTGGAAAATAGACTCATAGACCTTTCCAATGATCCATCTTGGAGCTCATTTGGACATTGGGAAGGCCTCCAAAAGTTGGCTGCAAGACATGCCATTTTTTCTGCCTTGGCACTACGCGTTTGCATTGGTGCTGCACCCCTATACCTTGGAGTTGCACCCTTACCAGGAGTTATTGAAAATTTTATTTAGAAGACTTAAATAAAAAATAGTCCAAATTTAGCTCAGAATTTATCTTAGGAGTTATTATTACAATGAATGAGTCTTAGATATTTTTCCTTGGGCCTTGTATGGTCTCAAAGGTCAAAATGCATTAACTTTGTAATAAATGACATTTGAAACCCTAGCTTAGGATCACCGCCTCATTTTGTAGATAAATACTAAATGGATGGTTCATGTTTTTTTTTGGTTGGTTGTTGAGTTGAATACCTCATAGACTTTGAGTTGTAAAGAGTTTGGATTTGGAGCATTGTAACTGTTTTGGATTGAATATAAATGGAACAAGCACATTCACATGATTCATGGAATTTGTTAAATGGTGATGTTATCCTAATTTTGTAATTGTTTCCTTCTGTTTTCCATTTTGTATATCAATTTCTCTTGTAACAGAACATAAAATTTAGGTTAAGATATGCTGTTAGAGGCACCTTAAGTCTGTCTACTTTCTGTTGTTTAAATGTTTTCCTCTGCTGGGTCTGATTGGAGAGTTTAGGAGTTCCCTGCTCTCTAGTTCCATCTATTTTATTTTCTTGAGATTAAATCAGTATAGTCCAGCCAAAGAAGTTTATGGTTTTCCATGTCCTTTGGTTCTGCTTGAAATGTTGTTCTCAAGGCTTTCTTTGAAGTTTTCTTACTAGGGTTTAGGATAAAGAAGTTTATGGTTTGCCTTGTCCTTTGGTCTATCTTGAAAATTCATTTTAAAGGTCTTTGAAGTCTGATTTAAGAACTTAGGAGATCCCTACTCTTTAATCATTACTAAAATGTTATCTTAAATGTTTTATTTGTTTGAAAGTGAATAGCTAGAGAAATTAGGAGTTCTCTGCTCGCTAGGGTTTGCTGGATTGTTGTCTTAAATTTTACTTGATAAAGCCAGGCCAAAGAAGTTTATGGTGTGCCCTGTCCTTTGGTTATTTCTTAAGAGTAGTGATCTTAAAGACTCTTCTTGTTCTAGTATATGTTAAAGGATTCTTAATTTCCCTTTAAACCTACTAAACTCACCACTTAATGTTCATTTCACACCCACATAAGCTATTAAGATCCATTTGGATTTGTTAACTTGCCCTATGAAACACCCTTGATTTGTTGTTGTACTCTTCAAACCTTTCACAGACTCCATAGCCCAATGGTTTGAATTTCTCTTACTCTATCTGTTCTTCTTAACAAGCAACCCAACCAAACAAAACAAAACAAAAAATCCCTATCATTTTAACTAGCCTAAAATCAACATCCTAAAATCAACAAGTTATATCTTTTATACAAATATAGAGAGAGCCCTCTCTGAGTCGAGGAAGGCTAGGTCCTAGGACTCCAAAGTTGGTTAGATGTTACCCTTTTTTATTTGGTCTTACCAATCTGACAAATTACAGGGAGCTAACAGGTCTCAAGATTAAATTTCTTGACCAAGTCTTCATAGATTAAATTCACTTGTGACCCACTATCAAACAATGTGTCAACCTTGGTATGTTTGGAAATAACCCTCACATGAAACAATTCAATTCTTTTTCCTTCACTTGGATCTTCTATGTGACAGTTAGAAATACTAGAACTGGGTTTATTTTCATTCTCTTTCCCCTTCAAGTTCTTTCGTGCCATAGTTATGATTTTTGTTTCATCTTCTGAATCTGACCCTAGGTCTTCTTCAGCTATTGCAACTATCTTGCCTTTCTCCTTGGCTTTAAAATTTTTTGGTTTCAACTATGGATGAAGTTCCCAACAATGGTCCGCATCATGGCTAGTTTTAGAACAATGTTTGCAAAATAATTTTCCTTTCTCTTTTCTAGTATTTGCATTTCTCTTTTTCTTCCATTTGCCTTTAAACTCACTTTCCTCATTCCCATATAAGTTATGTTTCCCATTGCCTCTAAATGTGTGGCTTGAACACAAACCTCATCTAGGCTTGTAGGATTAAACATGAGCATTTTATGTCTTAGGTAGGTATGTAAGCCTCCTATATACTTGAGAAAAGTGTCTTGGCTATGCAAATATACTCCTAGTAAAAGAGCTTTTCTTCTAAATTCTTGAGTATACACTTATACATTTTGTCCTTTAAATTGTTTAAAAATTTTCCAGTCCATTATGGATTTCTGCATGTGAGCTAATGGATAAAACTGTTGTTATATTGTAGAAATGAAATTAGTCCATGATAAGATAATCTTACCATATTTCTTGATATCCACCTTTGTCTTGGCTTCCCACCAAACAAGAGCTGTACCTTCCATTCTCAATGAAGCTAATTGGATTTTGGTGTTATCATCATGAAAATGTTGAATTCTCAAATAGACCTCTAATTGCCTAATCCAATTATCTAGCTTTTCTGCATTAACTTCACCATCAAACATTGGCAATTCAAACTTAACATCAAGTTTTAGAAAAGGATTTTTACCAGTGTTCTTTGACTTGTATGGCTGATGTACTGAAGATGAAGTAGAGGATGATGAAGATGAAGATGAGGGTGATGATGGCGACTTTCCACTGTCTCCATTTAATCCATTACCCTTCTTGGGTTTATCTTCATCATTATGGCCTCCTAACGATCCTTGTCTTCCTTATGAAGTTTGGATCCTTCTCCTTCTAGTATTTCATTCCTTTCTTGATAAAGGAATCTCACAGTTTCAATCATGTCAAGGAATGCTTTCCTGAACACTCTTTCTTCCTCTTTGGGATCAACTTCTTCATGGGTTCCTTCATCCCTTGAAGTCATGCTTATGTCTTCTTCTGATTCTCTTTGAGGTGAAATTGAAGGTGGAGATAATGGCACTCTTTCCCTCCTTGGCTAAGGATTATGTTGAACTTTCACCAATTGACCTTCTCCTCTCTTAAGCTTTAGCCTAGTAAGCATTAAAACTCTTGAAAACTGTTAAACAAATCCTTTACACATAAAAAACCAGAGATAAAAACTCTAGCTTAACTCAAGCTCAACCTAAGCTCTGATACCAACTTGATCTGAATGAAATGTATTTGTTTTTATGTGCTAAGTATCCAAACAATAATTAAATTGTGTGCATAAGGTTCTCTAAAGTTTGCAGGTGAAACAAATGGTTTTAATATAGTTAAACAATTTTTTATGTGAGGTTAAAGCATGTAAATTAGCTTGTATAACACTGTGCAACAATATATAATAGAGAAATAAAAATCACATGTAAAAATACTCAGCAAATTTGATGAAGCAATTCACCCCTCCTGGGATACATCTGCTGGTCCAGCTCCCACTGGCATGTCCCTCATATCTTATTGCTAAAAAATGGTAAGTACATATGATAAAAAGCCTCAAATAGCTGTGCTCTCTATAAAAATAGCTTCAAAATTCTTGAATTAGTCATGAATGACTATTCAATTGCAGAAAACAAAGAATGGATTCTTAATACACTCAAAACACCCTAGTGGCCCTAGTGGCTCCTTGACCTCTCCTGAAGAAAAACCTGCACAAGATGGTCTATGATGACCCTGAAACCTCTGTCAATGTGTTCAAAATGTCAAAATTAGCCAAAAATGACTATTCATTCATAAAAAATGGTCGAAAAAATCCAAGAGTTATGACCCAAACAATAATTTTCCCAATCACTCCTAAGAAAGCTCCTCCAAAACTGGAGGAACTCCAGTTAGCTTCGTCAATTTGGAAATTAGTGCCAAATCTTGAGGTCCACTAGCAAAACCGCCGATGGGATGGTAGTTAAATTTAATGCTGGTCCTCCACACGTGAACGCTACGGATTAACCGTTGAACTAACCGCCGGGTTGCATGAGGGTTAAATTAAATGTGAGTGGAGGCACATGTGACAGGTCTAACCGTCACATTAATGATGGAACCGTCAGAGAGTGGAGGCCATATTTATGCCCCAGATGTATGGAGGGGGGTATAGCCCTTTGGGGCTGGCCTCCCCAACTCTCAACCTTAAAACACATGAAGCATAAATAGAAGCGGGCGCTTATTGGGGTAAGAAACACCCCGTAGGCAGAACGGTCGGGCGCGTGTGTGCTGGTGCGGGAGGTCCCGCATTTGATTCCCTTGGTATCTAAAAACATTTTACAATAAAATTTTACCTCCAGCCTGGGGCCACGTTGCAGCCTCCGGGCTAGCCACGTGGAACCTGATGATTGGCCCATAAACTATAATAATTTTTTTTTTTTTTTTGAATTTTTTTTTTTTTTGACAAGTCAAATTGAGTCAAATGTCATTTTTTTTGGAGTTTACTAGGCCTTTCAAACCTTCATAACTTCTACATATGACCTCCATTTTGCGAACAATTCACAATGCCAGAATTGTAGCGATGAGACCTTTTCGGTCACTTAGGTTCAGACTTGTTTCTTCGAGCACTTTCAGTTTTGAGCATTTTTGAACAATGGACATGATTTCTTGATCATAAATGGATCCTATGTTCCGATGATTCCCTTTCCACTCACATTGACATCCCCAATACCTTTTGGTGCTTTTGTCCATGTATATGGTCTAGATAATCTATTGAATCCTTTAACACACACTCATAAACACTGCAATAATTTCTAGCCTACTCACTCAAAGGGTCAACCAAAGTAACAACTTGTATCTTGCCAAAGCGAGATTCCAGATCAACTTCATATGCATAAGAGGAATTTTTCCTTTGGGTTTCAACCTTTAATATTTCATTCTTTTCACGATAGATCCCATTAAGTTCGATTGTTGAACCTGTGAGTTTTGATATCACTTGTAACACACCCCCTTACCATACAGTAAAAAGGTCCATTTTTCTCTTTATATTGATAGTGATTTTTTTTTTGAAAGCATAAAGAGGAAAATATAAGAAAATTCACTTTCATATGAGAAGAGGGCAAGAGCGCTGGAATATGCCATAATGCAATTAAGGAAAAATAGAGCAGATTGTTAAAGGGACCAACAAGATAAAATAAGGTCGTACATGTCGTACCACTGTTGTAGCCATCTTTTCTTTATTCACAGGTTATATATCTTTAGGTTTCGCTATACACTATATTGCTAGAGTGTGATTTAGTGTTGAGAGGAAATAATACCAATTTGTTGTCCAGGAAAGGCAGAAACAGAGCAGGTCATACTACTGTAGTTGTACCTTCTTTTACAAAATGTCCTACATTCTTTTACAAAATGTGCTACATTGCTATTTGAGGTGTTGTTAAATAAATTATGTTTTGAATTGTCTAATGAGAAATTATTATGACACCAATCACTTAGGGTTAAATAACTCACAAGAAAAACTTAGGGATAGTCTTGGTAACTATTGATCAACTAGGCCATGAGTGTGAATGCACATTGGAATATTTTATCTATAATTGCATTCACGCAAATGACATAAAAAGTCATATGTACAACTAAAGCTTTCAAAATCCCCATCTTAGGCATTCTTAAGAGGACTTAGCAAGCTTTGCAATTAGTTTCCAAACAATTCAACTAAGACATTGGAGATGCCCAAAGCAGGTGGGATTCCACTGCAAGATCGATTGGGAAGTTCTCATTGGAGATAGGACGAGTTGGGTTACTTCTTTCTTTTGCAAGAAAAGAGATGAAAGGGACATGTTTTAATGCATGGGGACATTTATGAGATAAAGAATCAAATTGACGGTTATCTTAAGAGAATATCCATATTTCTTGGAAATGTCAGTCTAATCTGATTTAAAAAGTTGCAACATCTCCAAAATGTTAGTCAAGTCACACAATAAAAGGTTGCACGAGATTGAATTTTCCATAAAAGTATATCCCTACTAGTTTTATGATATCCTA
The DNA here is from genome assembly GCA_034641835.2 of Pinus albicaulis. Lineage (NCBI taxonomy): Eukaryota > Viridiplantae > Streptophyta > Pinopsida > Pinales > Pinaceae > Pinus > Pinus albicaulis. The sequence continues at coordinate 1,487,790,983 of CM076582.1, forward strand.
GACTCTTCTACTTGTCTGATGGACCATCCATTTATTCCCCCAAAGAACCCCTTCCAATGAATATGGACAACAAAGAAAATGGTTCATTAAGTAGCAACCCTCATCCAAGAGGCTCTGGAAAATTTGTAGCTCTAAATTATTGTGGAGGACCATCTACCCAATTACTTGCCTTAAAAATAAGATTGGGATTTCCAGATTTGTTAAGCCATATTGTTTCATTCTCCTGAATGGTTCATTTCCTATTAAATTCAATTGATAAGGGGATAATTTGTTCATGTTTAAAATAGAGTTCAAATTTTTAACCAATGGACTTCTATAGGACCTTGTCAAGCTTTCCAAATTGGTCCATTAGCACCCAAATTTAACTGGTTTTTGAAAGTATTTGCAATGAACGTTGATTTTTCCATATCCTGGAGCCCATCTCATTGCATAGAACATGGGACACTACGTACACATCAAATTCTTCTAACATGTCCCCCTATTTTTATGATTTGATATTATCTAACTTCCTCTAGCATTATGATGGTCACTAAATCCATCTGCTTTCTACCATTTATAGACCATAGTAATATGAACAAGGACTATTATCTGATAACTTAAGTTTGTTTCCGTGATATATAGATAAATCTTTTAAATTATTCATAAGCTCAAAATGTAGTGATTAACCATATGCCTGAACAAGTGCACAAGCCATTTGAGCATGTTCGTTCCCCTCTCCCAACGCCGAGTGACCCTCATGCCATGCCTTGATTAAGGGCTTACACTTTGTATTACTAGTTCTCATTGTTCTAGCATGCAAGAGTATTTTAATATGTACAACTTATCCAAGTAAACTAGACAAAGGAAGTATATTCTAGTAACTTACACACTTCATTTATTGTGCACATATAAGATTTGAAAATAATCACAAAGAAACAAGACACTATGAAATGTTAACCATTACGTAAAGTCACTATAGTATTTCTTTCTATTTCAGATAAAAAGTTGCATTCTAAATTCACACAAGCAAGGCTATTCATTAAAACACTCAAATATATGTAACACCAAATTTATTTTTCATTTCCACTGCATGCTCCCAACCTTAGGAGGACTGCAAACAAACCTTTCTCTTGCTGCTACTAATCGTGAACCAGACTCCACAGTTTAAGGGGACTGCTGTAAGGACATAGCCAAAGCTTTGCGATTTGATTTTCCTCTTCTTCGAGGTGTACCCTCCTTCTTTGTGCTCAATATTGCTTCCTCACTTCCTTCCTTGATTATCGTGCCTTTCCTAACCTGATTCCTCCCTTTTTATGTTGTCTGAAATCTAGTCGTGGTTAGTTAGATCCCAACTTGGCCTAACCCTTCTGGACCAACCAAAAGTGTTCCACTTGTCCTTGGTATTCAGATTTTTATGGTGGTTGGCCCAGTCATCATTGGTAAGTTTTGTAGGCCAATTATCCTGATGCCATTTGGCCTTTTCCCCTTACTTTCCATTTGTCCCAAGCAACATGTCCACCTCCACCCTTGAATAAATTGTCCCTTTGCTTCAACCCATATGCATATATTTCTATTTTTCTTTTCTTTCTTTACAGAATATTTTTCAAAGTTGAAAAGTGTTTGGGATATTACAAGATTCTTACCCAAATTGGTGTAGTCAATATTGTAGCCAAAAGTGGATCGAAAGAGGGAAACCAAGGCTGTAAAGAGAGCCCTGCACTGCCCCAGAACCATAGTCCAAAATAAAACATCAATGCACAATTTTGCACTTTGTTGAAAACTGTTATAAAGAAACCTCTTGCCAGAGGGTAGATGCTCATATCAATAATGATTAAGGGCTTCCACTGCTCAGAAATCAAGGAATGAAGGTCAACGATTTTTGGCCACATGCCATTGAATTTGTAGATCATACCAACATTTGATAAAATTTTTGCCTCACATATAGCCTCATCCATTGTGTTGTAACTAGTTTTAATTTCTTCCTATTAGAAGTGTTTAGAATGTATTTTGTAAAAAAAAAAAAAATTCAAATATCAAAGGAAAAAGACAAAGGATAAAGCTAGAAGGCACTTGGGTTTTCTTATTTAATTGATAAAAAGTGTTTAAGAATAATAATCATGCTTAATGCACTGATCAAAATTAGCGTAGAAATAAACCTCACAGTGGGACCTAGAACTAGTGGTTGAAAGATTAAAAGCTAGACAAGTTCAGAGTCAAATATGGGTTGTGTGATGGGGCCCACGAGATGGGGAAAACCTGATAGCAAAAATTGCATGAAGAATAACAACAGAGGTGCCTCCGCAAAGACTTTTCAACTTTCCTGTCGATCTCAGATCGTCGGCGGAGGCACTCCCCCGACGATGCCCTGTACCAACAACTGCCCCCGCAGTGTCGCCAACAAGCGAGTGTGATGTCGTCAGCAGGCGAGCTTGCCCCGATCACTCATCCCGCCATGTCATATATCCCTCAGCCACTTTTCATCCATGCACATCATTTCAGCCATTAATTGCATTCTGAAAAACCAATTTAATTCTCTACGGAAACATTAAATTTGGTTTTCCCCCTCCCATTTTCCCATTCATTCTATAAAAGCTCGTTTTAACTCATTTTTACACACTTTTGCTGCCTGCTCTCGCTGTTGTATCCTCTAAATTCACTTGCAAATATTCCCAGTCAACACTCCTTGCCACTTCTAGGTATTATACAGTCACTCACTAGTCCAATTCAAAAAAAAATTCAAGGAAAATTGCCTTAGTGGGGTAATTGTCTCACATTCCACTTATGGACACCGAAAGGGAAATTTTCTATATTGTTTGCAATTTGAATCATTTGGAAATTTATCAACATATCCTTTAAACCAGGCCAATTTCCCATTCTATGCTGCTGCAGTCAGGGCTGAGGTTCTTGCAACTTTTATCTTTAAAACTCGCATTTTCGCTGAATGTATCCACTGGTTAGTGTCTGCCATGTACCAATAGAAATGTTTCATAATGGATAAGTTAGGGGAAAATATTTTCTAGGTGTCCTCCCTTCTAATTCAGAAAGCACTTTGTTTCTCATATGCAAATACATATACTTCCTTCTCTGAGGAAACCTTGCTAGTTTATTTTGAAAATTTGACAGGTCAGGAGTATGCCTAAACTGTGTTTTATTTGATGCCAAGTGGGAAGTTATTGTATTTGGATTCAAATCAGTTCCCCTTGAATACCTTTGCTGAATATGTCAGACATGTTATTCAAATTTTAATTAAGATTTTGGTAATAGATGATGCATCAGTCATTGATAAAGTTACTTTGGGTCTTTTTAGTTTAATTATAAAGCCTGAGGTTGTCCTAGATATACCATATTTTTGTGAGGGGTTAGTCAATTCTCATTTCATGAACCTTTCACTCATAGGTTATTTTAGATTTCCATCTTTGATTACCTGTTTGTTCTTATATACTAATGTGGAAAATTTCATGCACTTGGGATTAAACATCATGGATTCCAACAAGAATAAGCAGTCAATATTCTTTTGGATTGGTATGGTGAGGAGTAACCTAATATTAATGGATTCCAGTATTAGTAGTTCACTTGCACCTTCTATATTTCCAAAGGCTCAACCTTTCCTTCAATTGAGAAAAGATATGAAAGTAGGGGATTGGTATTCCTTTGAATATCATTCATAGATGAGATTGTATGGAGCTAATATTGAGCCTTACAAATTTCCAACTTTTGTTCATATGAGGTTTTTTGATTTGGATTTTATCAGACAGAGTTTAAATGTGGACCAAGTCCATTTTCTTCCAGCCTAAAAAGGCCATCTGTTTAGATTTCCAAGGACTATGGGTCCTTTCATTGTGAATACCAGGAAAGCAACAAAATAAGTCCAAAAATTTCTTGAAGGGATAGATTTGTTATTGGGGGATAAATGGGCTTATGATCCTTTTTAGTGTCATTTCAAATGGAAGGATAGAAAATTTATATGCTCCATTTTTACATGAAGCTTGACCAGAGATTGAGAAGATGGAAAATGGAGGACAATCACTTTAAAAAGGGGGACTAGAGGTTGAAACCCCTCTACAAAGTGAAAAGAATTTGAAAAGAGGTAGAGAAGAAATCATGGATTTGGATGAAGATGTAGATGGAGCAAAAAAAAGGACAAAACTATCTAATGAGGGCAGCACATAATTAGTTTCTAGTTTTCAATTTCACTTGGGGGAGACAATATGTACACTATCCTCTCCCAATCTAGATGAAGCTACTAAAAGCTCTGTACCAGTAATTAAACAAGTGTTTTCATAGATTGAGGATAGAAATAAGAAGATCAGAGAAAACATGGAAGCTCAGCTGGAAGCTAAATAATCTTGTGATTATCAAACAAGATTGTTGTCTGCCATGGATTTGGAAAGGAATCAACTCAAAATTTTCTTTTCTCATCCGTTTGTATTATCTGTCTCCTCTTCACAGGTTTTAGAAATTTTAATTTGACTGTAGGTGCCAAGAATATTCCTCTACCTGATAAAATTAATCTCCATAGGTAGACTGGAGAGTTAATTTACAACGATTTAAATAAAAAATTCTCAGCTGCCAGCAACGCTGAAGGCATGTTGGAGAAAGTTGATGGTCAATTGAAGTAAGAAAAGGAAAGTTCAAGAGCATTGAAAACTCATAATGAAGAGTTTAAGAAGCTATTTATCAAGGTTGGAGTCAATCCTAAAGACATAAGTGCAGTTCAAAAATTGTTGCAAGGGGCTGAAGCAGAAATCCAAGTGCTTAGGAAAAAAATAAAACTACCTTCTGTAGAGCATCCAATGGCTACAAAGGTAGCACAGCTTGAAAAAGAGAAGGAAGTATCAACTAATGAATTGTTATAGAGAAATGAAGAAGTAGCCAATTTAAAAGAAATGAATGCTGCCTTGCAGCAAAAACTTGAATCACAATTTTGTACGATTCTGGTACAAGCAGATTCAGAAGACCTAGCTGCAAAACTAACTCAAGTCATGACTGAGTTGAAAATTGTTGAGAATGAAATGAAAAAGAACCGGAGTGCTTTTGATCATGAAATGAATGTCATTAAATCCATTGAGCATGAATTTTCCATGACAAAGGAGATTGCTGAAAAGTATAGGAAATATTGCCAGCTTTCCTACCAGAAGATCAAAGAGATGAATGAAAAGGTGAAAGGGAATATGTCCCTTATCCAAGAAACAAAGATCGTATGGAATGAAATCATAGCTATAGTTAAAAACATTTGGGAGTTCTTGCTTATTATGGAAGAGGAGAAAATAATTGTTAGGGATCTTCAGGGTGTAATTGTGGCTCCTAAGAAGAAATTATAGCAAAGAGCCTAGTTTTCAAAGAAGATGATCGATTTTTTGAATTCCAAGTTTGCACAATGATTAAAGGAAGTTGGGATTGAAAACAAGATTGATTATGTAATGGAAATCAACAAGATGACATTGAACAATTTTTATAGGAAAATGGTTGAGAAGAAATGAAAAGAATTGAAGGAATCTGTAATGAAATTTAATACTGCTTTTGACAAAAGAACTAGGGTAGGTTTACCATCTTTCTTGGATCAACAAGGAAATATACTACCTTAGGAGACATTTGAAACACTTCATGTAGAAGCCAAAAGAAAAACTGGTACAACTTATGAAGAAACAACAATATTAAAAGGGGCAAATATTGTTAATTATTTACACAAAGACTTTCAACTTCTTTGGATGATGAGGACATTGTTTATTGAAAAGCCAACATACAACAAGATCACTGAATTCAGGATGTCTCATGTCAGGTTCATTAAGAGCCCAAGTGAAAATACAAATATGTGGAAGAAGTGTAGAGAATGGATGTCACCCCAAGCAGTTGATGCAAGAGCATGGCCTTCTACTATTCCTAACGTACATATGATCCAATGACAATGAATGTTCCAACATAAAGTTGTATTTTTATTTTTATAATGTTTGACAAAATTGTTTTTATTTTCAATGTAATTTCATTTTCCGAATGTAATATTTCGAGGACAGTTAGTCCCAATGTAGTTTAGGAGGTTGACAATTTCATCACTGTCCTTTTGAATTTTTTGTATAAAAAAGACTTTGAAAGAAGAAGTGAGGTTCTAGAGTTTTTGACCTCAGAGGCAACTACAATTTTGTACTTTCACTTTTCATATGCTCATGAATAAAGTTTTCACAGAGATTCCATAATTTGTTGGGTATGATTAGTTTTTATTGTTGCATCTTGTGTTAATGTTCTTCTATTAGAATTGAGTATTGAAGTTGTTGGTCTTTAATTTTACAATTTTTGGAGTTAAAGTTAAAATCCTTAATGATGCACTCCTCTTTTCTAGTTTCCATTGCATGCCAAACATATTTCCTCTCAAGTTGAAGATAAAATATTTTGTGTAATACAGTCTGTTATCTAAGACTTTCCACCATCATTTATTTCTGCTCTTTCTTTCATTTATATTCAACATCAGAAGGCCTCTTTGAAAGCATTGTTCACATGTGGAAGGTTAAATGGTTTTAAGCTAATTTCTGGGGTTTTATAAAATGAAGGGACAATCGATTATTTCCTTTTCAGTTCTACATGAATTTCTTGGGCACTGATTTCTCCTCAACCAGAAATTGTCTCCCAAAGTACAACACTGAAGGGATCTTGAATAAAGGAGCATCAATGAAAAAAATCCAAGAAGAAAAGGATCCAAAGACATTGTTCCAAACATCACGATAGGAGGAAGAAGATGTCCCCAAGGGGGGGCGACTAGAAATAATTTTCACAACACCACAAAAAGAAAGAGGAGCCATTGCCCATCGAGAGCCCTCCTGGCATGCGAAAGGAGAGACTAACAGATCACCAAAGGTTGAAATAGAGGACAAGGTGGAACCAACCAATAAGGGCATAGAGGATGCAACACCCTTGGCAGTGATGAAATTTAAGACTAGGGATACTAAGGAGCTTGCTGCTGAAGGAAAATGTGGATTCTTTTTCATGATTGTATGTAAAGATTTGGATCTGGCTGCTATAGAGGCCATGCCTAAGGATTTATGTGTAGCGATGGATGAGGATGCCGAAGAGCTCAATGATACTGGAGCCATGAGAGCCTGAATCACCTTCATGTTGAAAATGCAACAAGAAATTCTTAATTTAATTTTCCCTTGAATTAAATTAGAATAAAATTGTAATTCCACATCACATGACAACTTGTACAAGTTAACTAAATTAGTTTGACTCAGTTGATTCAATTAATTCGAGTTGAGGGCTAAACTTGAGTCATGTAGAATGGTTCCTGCATTTATTTATTTATTTATATTTTATTTTTTATTTTTTAATTTTGTTTATTTATTTATTATTATTATTATTATTTTTTAATTTTTTATATTTATTTATTTATTATTATTATTATTATTATTATTATTATTATTATTATTTTTTCTGAATATGTCTACTTCTGTTATATCATACAAAAGGCACATTTTTACAATCCACGCCCAGACCAGAATTGCTGAATTAGCCAATTCCGGCAGGAAAAATCAAAAAAGAAAAAGAAGTGCTGCTCCGCGAGGGGAAACTAGCCCAAGAACTAGTCCAAGTAGCATAAAAATTTCTACCCTTGGAGGGAAAACCAACATTAGACAGAGAGACCCCATAGCTATATAACCAGTGTAGAAAGTAAAAAATCATAAAAACTATGATATGGCTGTAAAAACTATGAGAGAAGAGCATCTTAGCTCTAGGCATTCTTGTTGGCTCGAGGGGTCCTGACCCAAGTTCGAAGGTTCAAGGTTTTCCAACAAACCCCTATACTACTGGCCCTTTCGGCAGTGACCTGCTTGCGTAGGCCAAAGTCTCACCCGAAGTAGTATGGGTGGGTGCTGGAACTAGGTTTCCGCACCCTGGGAGAGGGTAGGTAAGTCAAGCAGAGTTGCGTTCAACCTTATAGTGACCAAATCTTATATCATAGAGCATAGATCTATAGATTCCCTTCGCATCCATGTGCGCAATAGCAATGATATTCATAGTAATCAACAGATCATGAACTTATAGAATGATAACGCAACTATTTTAGATAATTTTGCATGAAGTGAAACAGAACAAATCCAGATCATAGCATAAACAAGTAACACAAGTATGTTTACAGCTTAAATCAATAACCCATCAACATATATTAATTAACCAAACATCACAGATTCACATCATAGTAATTCCAATAGATTCAGATATTCAACAATACTTCCGCGTTCATTAAATCTTCAGATCTACTTACAATACCCCAAAACCCAACCTGCACACATAGCAGCAGGGTCTGCACATAGCAGGACTGAGAATCTCCGCGCACACAACAACAGGAGTCTGTCCCCAACAACCCTAACCAGATCTATCAGTTCGCACTTAGCATCAATCTCTATTCATTTCCCCTACTTACAACTCAAAATGTCCTTATATTTATAACAATCTAGCCTAAAATTTCTTGTGGTCCACAAATCGTGGTTTGCGGACTCTAGGTCTACCCTTTGACCCATTACAATGCTTTCGGGGCTTTGACCCACCCCAAAACCGCTGTGCTAGACGAAAATATGCCAAAATTATACAAAATACTCGAAATTGCCCCAGTTTGTAGCCGTTGGAGGACACTGCTCCAATAGTCCCCCAACACAATCTTGTGACTCGTCCCGAGTCACTGTAGTGGCGTGGTATTCACCTGCGCGCGTAGTGCAGTGATGCCTGCGATCAGCGGAGGCAACACCTCTTGACTCTGAGCAGCGGCGTTCTATGCAAGGTCCACAAGATTTTGGGATGTTGGTCCTTCGGTTGCCGTGGTGACACCTTCCAGTGTCTGGTTTAGTCACTTGACTGCGCCATCTGCATCCTGTGAGAGCTAGAGGCCTATGGCAGCCCATGGCTTCAATCGTTGCTCGATGACGTGCTTCTTGCCCTGAATTTCCTCAATCTTGTCCTGGAGAGCGCTACTGGTCCTCAAATGTGCTAAACGCTGTGCAGGAATCAAGGTGGGCAATGTAGCCTCGACCTGCTCAAAAGCTTCTTCCTTCTGCCGTAAGTCCTGATTGATCTCTCGGAGGGCCGGATTGAATTGGACTATGGTCCAGAGCTGCATGGTTGACTCTAGCAACTAGGCACCTTGAGAAATCTACCCTGTGATAGTGTTTGTAGCTTCGGCCACCAGCACAACGTGCTGGGCTAGTATCTCCGGCGGAGTGGAAGGATGCAATTTGGCCTGTAAGTCAGAGATTTGCTGCTCCAGCTGTGTCTTGATGACCTGCATTTCTATCCTAGATGCTTTCAATGCTGCAACCATTCTTTCCACTTTTGCCCGGGGTGTAGCTGTGGCTGGGATCCCATTTGGAACCTCCGTGGAGAGTTGGTGGATCACTGTTTCAAGCTCCACCTGCTGTGATACAACGAGGGACATTTTGACGTTCTTCTGTGCGATGGTCTGCTTGGCCACACTAAGCTGTAGGTGTACTTCCTGGTCTTGATGGTGGATCTCCTAGAACACGGTAGTGTGGAGACCCTGTAATGCCTCGTGGGGTAGATTAGCCAGATCCAATTGTATCCCTGTACCTGCTTGGAGTTGGATTCCTACAAGGGCAGCGCTAGGCAAAGAGTAGAGATGACTTTCATCCGTAGCTAGTACTGTACTGCTGGTTGCGAAGGGAGCTCGCGTCGGAATTACGCTAGTCTGCAGCATATCTATCTTCCACTAGAGGGTGTGGAGCTCGGCCTGAATGGTGTCAATTGTAGCCTTCTGTTGTTCCTCTATGGCTGCCCATCTATCCTTTGTAGCCAGTGTAAGTGCGTCCGTGATTTGTTCGAGGTCACCGTCAGTTAGCATGACCGCATCATATTCCTGGATTTGGGCACACTGCTTTTTTCGAGACCCTTTTGCAAGCAAGTTTCAAGCGGGCTTCATGTTCCACTGAGGGCATATTTGTTATTCATCCCTTGCACACTCAAGTCTAGAGGTCTAGTTGTGAACCAGCCTCGGCGCCTTTCGGTGACTTGTGGAAACTGCGAGTCCTTTTCTGTGGTGGCGTCCGAGCCCCTTTTGCTTGGTCCTAGGTTCTCCTTGGGGTTGACAAGGGGGGTCACTCCTGTCGTGTAGGTCCCTTCGACGCTCTTTTCACTAGGTATGAAGCCAATCCTCCATGTAGGGAGCCAGAGCACCATTATCCTATCAATTTCTTCATCCCCCGACCCAATCACCATAATTTTCTCAAGTTATGGCTCTGTAGGTACTGAAGCTTGCAAGGTTAGTATCTGTCATTATAGTGTGAAAAGGGAATTTCGATTCTGGGGGACTATTAGCAGCAGGAGTGGGTTGATTCATCATGAACAGGATGCTACAGGCCCAGATAACTGTGCAGCATAAAGATAATACATACGATTTACTGAAGTGATATGAAATCTTTGTCCGAGCTATTCTTCCTACTTTATAGTGCCTGCGGTCGTCCAACGGTAGGGTAAATGTTACTTGGAACTTACCATCAAGTAAATGGTAGGAAATCTCAAGGAATCGCTTCATTAATTGTCAGACACCTGCTCCATTCAACAGTAAATTTTCCTCTTTACCAACTTTTACTATTCCAATTGCCACTTTTCGCTCCTCATGTGCGCTCAGTGTACATGCTGAGCTTGGACTAAACTCATGCGCCTCTGGTCATCCTTCCTCAACACAAGCCCATTCCCTAGAATCTTCGAAACCAAAGACATGTTCCTCTGACATGCGTCATCCCAAAAGAACCAAACCCCCTTCGTAAGAAAGTTTCTCAGAGGTGATGTGATCAGTGTGTACTGTCGAACAAATTTCCTGTAATAACTTGCGTGGCCGAGGATTGAACACAACTGTTTCTTGGTTGTAGGAGTTTCCGGATATATGATAACTCTGCTTCCTGTATCCGCATCCCCAATCTTAGCTAACGTAGGGTGAGTTTCAATGCCACCCATTCATAGCCTACCTGGCCTAGTATCCGTGCACATCCCTTCCAATTCTGAGTCAGAAATAGCTTGTGGATCCTTCTCATCTTCTGTTGGGGCTAGGCCACGGTAATCGACCAGACTTGGCACCTGCGTTTCCCATGTGGGTATTTTAGGTGCGACATATAGGTGTGATTCACCCCATGCCAAAGCATCAGTGCCTTGTAGAGTTGCGTCAAGCGCCTATGTTCCACCTACGAGCCCAAATTCTCCTAGAAATTCATCCTTCAAAGTCTCCCAATGGCCAGTGCGCTGATGTAGCTCCGTGTCAAAATACCATGCGGTGGGAAGTGGTCCCAAGGCATAAATAAACAGATGAACCCATTCTTCTGTAGTCTTGTCACACCATTTCTTCATCCATGCGAATAGATACTTGCGCGGGTCTTCGGGGCCGATGTATGTTTGGACGCGCATGTGATGAGGCTGTTCGAATTATAGGACCATCATATCCCGACACCTTTCCCAGTCCTGGAATGCTTCCTTATGTGTGTCCCACCATTGTGCAAGTGTCTTACACATGGCGAGATTAAGGGCCCCTAGCCTCTATCCTCTAGGAACCTTAGCTTAGAATGCTCATAAAAATTCCTTAATATTACCAGAACCATAAAAATAGGGTAGGTATCTTACCTCTGAGGAAATGCAGCAGAAGTCCTTTGTGACCCGCAGGCATCGCAACACAGAGACATCATGTAACTGGTTTTGCCAATTCTCCATCTCCTTATCAGAGCTGGAGAAACATTCACTGCCCTTTTCCCAGCAGAGTACATCGTCTGCTGTGGGGTTAATCCAATCTTTGTCCCTTGCAGTCAGCTTATAAATATGATCCACATCCTCTTCGTCGTGCAACAGCTCAGTGTATCATTCGCCTTCTGCAGGATCTAATGGCACTTTCACCCTTGTACCATTATTCTCAAACACCATGCTTCTCTTCTTCAAGTTAATCATACCTCCCATATCGATGGCCCAATCCAAGCACAGGAGCGTAGGATAGGGGTCTACATCTTCTACGATCTCAATTACCTCAAAGTCTGCCTAGGCCTTTACTCCTGCGATATCCACCACGATTTTTGATAGTCTCCCCAAGGGTATAATCTTTTGCTGATTAGCCATGCATAGCTGGATAGTGGACCATTCCAACTTAGATTCTCTCATTTGTTGCCAAGTCTATTTAGGTAATACATTCGCATCTGACCCTAGGTCCAAAATAACCTGATCCATCTCATAATCACCGATCTGTGCAGTCAACCACATCTCCCTACTAGTGTGTTTCTTATATCTGTATAGTTTGTGCATGTCCTTGATTTTTGGAGGTAGGCTAGGTCGTGTTGCGCAGCTATCTATCAATGCTTGAAGGTTTTCTACAACCGTTGGGTTGTGTAGTAGCTTCATACATGCCTGTAAAAAGGGCTTGACCTCCTCGTTTGCCTTAAGGTTCGCAGGTGTCTGAGAAGTAGATGCCTCTTCATTAGCAAGTCTTTGCGAGCTGTGATACATGTTTCTTTTTCCTTGCTTATGTCCAAACCTTCTTGTTTGATAACATCTTGCCAGATCAGAGATTCAGTTGCAGCCTTCTCCCTAGGTCCTTCGATGGCCATTCCATTGCACGTTACGACATTTATGCTTGGATCTTTGTCTCGCAGCTCAGTCTTAACCTGCTGCACATTCTGCGTAGGTGTTGGTTGCTTCTCCTACATTTTTTCTATCAATATTGGACAGTCTTCGATCACATGATCCAGCTGTCTACAGTACCGACAAGACTATCTCATAGGATTCAGGCAGTCTCTTACAAAGTGCTCGACCTCTCCATAGTTATAACAGATTAGCTGCCGTCGTCCCCAACCGGCGCTTCCACCTCGGCCTCCCCCCCTGCCCCTGGCTGGGGAGCCACCTATGCCTACGGGGGACCTTGGCGACACAGGGTTTGATTTTACCCTATATAAGTTTCCGTGGTCAATCATCAAATCGTATGTCCGACAGTTCTGTTCATCATGTCCTGTTGATCTACAGAACCTGCACCAATGCTGTTTTACCTCTGGGACATACGCAGCAAGGCGGGGGCAGTGGTTTGTGTCGTGCAGTCCTACAATGTGGAAATCATCGCACAACAATGCTAGTGCACTTGGCCCTGCAATTTCTCTTGGGCGCAACGGGCTAGGTCCCCCAGCCTGTATATAGTTTTCTAATAGAGGACAATTATCCTTGGTGTGACCATTCACCTTGCATTGTATGCACCACCTTTCAGGGCTAGCCTCTTCTCCTCACTCTTTTGGCAGGTTCTGGATCTCCATGTGCATTTCTTCTAGCTGCCCTTGGATCTGTTGGACGCCTAGGTGGGTTTCGTCTTGAGGCGCGACTTCTAACTTCATGGCACCCTCTAAGGCTTTCTCCTATGATTCGAACATTTGATGACCCATAGGTACGCATAGGTGAGGTAGCAACATAGCAATGAACCATTCTGTATGCTGTTTGTCATCATATTGAAATTTTCCTTCTCTGATCACCTTCTTTAGTCATTGACCGGCCTCCCACACAGAATCAGAAGTCCCTTGCTTGAAAATTTTTAGATCAACCACTATTTGAGAGTAGGACTTAGACTTCTTGAATTGTTGCTTCAAAGTGTTCTTAACCTCCTCAATGGGTGCGTTTTCATGCTGGCTGATGTATCCCATGTACCAGTCCAAAGCTCTCCCTTCAAAGGCAAGGGATAGCTGTGCCCGCTTCATTGCATCACTAGATACGTTCTGCGCAGTCCATACCGATCCTATGAAAAACCAGAACTGATCCATGTCTTCATCCCCCACACCCTTAAAGGTCGGAAACTTCATGTGCATAGCCATGTCGTCTTCCAGCAGTGGTGGAGGTGTAGGTGAATTCTTACTCCTATGTTGGTTTGAAAGTGGTGTGCCGAGAGGACTCTGTGAAACTGATTCCCTTACCAGACTGTAGACATACCTATCTCCTTCTTGGTTGGTTCGATAGTACTTGCCACTTCGTGTCATACTTCTGTTGAGATCAAGGGTCATTCATTTGGTGTGGCTACATAAGATACTCTTTTCACACAGTAATATCTTAATCAGCAATGGTAAGGTCTTCAGAAACTTAACCTGGAAACCCTTGAAGAATCTTCGCTCTGCTTCAGAGTAGGATACAAAATGATCGATGGAAAATTCTGTCATGAACCCTCCTAGCACACTGTCCACCTAGTGGTCCACTGTGCGAGTGATGGTTGATCAATCTTCTCTAACTGCTGAATCAATTTGGAGGTCCATTGTGTGACCCGTTCATCCTTCCAACACTTCTGAAACTCTACCAACCTCGCGAGCCACTCCTAGAGCTCAATCACAATTTTTACAAAGAAGATCTTGTAGATCTCCGTGAAAATATACTTATTTTTCCACTCCTCGGTGGTCAACCTCTTACTGCAGTTCTCTTTCACTGCGAATTCCTAAACTTGATGTTCAAACCATTCATCAATTTATTTGCTTTCAAGTTTCCAGTATGGCCTTGAAATTACTCGATCCCTCTCTCAAAATGCTCCCTGTCCCTGGCAACGGCGCCATTTGTTGGCTCGAGGGGTCCTGAACTAGGTTTGGAGGTTCAAGGTTTTCCAACAAACCCCTATACTACTGCCCTTTCGGCAGTGACCTGCTTTCACAGGACAAAGTCTCACCTGAAGTAGTATGGGTGGGTGCTAGAACCAGGTTTCCGCACCCTGGGAGAGGGTAGGTAAGTCAAGTAGAGCTACGTTCAACCTTATAGTGACCAGATCTTATATCATAGAGCCTAGATCTACAGATTCCCTTCACATCCACGTGCACAACAGAAATGATATTCACAGCAATCAACAGATCATGAACTTATAGAACAATAACGCAACTATTCCATATAATTTTGCATGAAGTGCAACAAAACAGATCCAGATCACAGCATAAACAAGTAACACAAGTATGTTCGCAGCTTAAATCAATAACCCAACAACATATATTAATTAACCAAACATCACAGATTCACATCACAGTAATTCCAATAGATTCAGATATTCAACAATACTTCCACATTCATTAATCCTTCAGATCTACTTATAATACCCTGAAACCCAACCTACGCACACAGCAGGACTAAGAATCTCTACACACATAGCAGTAGGAGTCCTTCCCCAACAACCCTAACCAGATCTATCAGTTCGCACTTAGAATCAATCTCTATTCATTTCCCCTACTTACAACTCAAAATGTCCTTCTATTTATAACAATATAGCCTAAACTTTCCTGTGGTCTGCAAATCGTGGTTTGCGGATTCTAGGTCTACCCTTTGACCCATTACAATTCTTTCGGGGCCTTGAACCACCCCAAAACCCCCGTGCTAGACTAAAATATGCCAAAATTATTCAAAATACTCAAAATTGTCCCAGTTCGCAGTTGTTGGAGGACCCTGCTCCAACAATTCTTTTGCTTATCATCTAGAGTATGCTGGGGAGGCTGCTCTTCCTCAATGAAGAATCTGTAGTCATCCTCTGGCTTGGGCTGCTTCGACATTGAAGTCGAACGGACACCTGAAGCGATATATTTTCTACCATCAGAAGAGCTGCTACTTCCCCCACTGACCGAAGAATCCTCTGTTGTCTTAACTGGCAAGGCTACCCTCTTGCGAGGTTCATTCTGAAAGGAAGGGGACAATGTATTTATGGTAGAACTTCCTGGACCCTGAACTAGGCTGAGTTTTAGGAAGACACAGAGAAATGTAAGCAGTGAGGAGCTAGGGGTCAATGGCCTCTGGTGCTTCCATTTCCAGGGAGAAATCCATAGAGCGACTCACCGAGACATGAATGGGAGGTTGAGATGGCATTCCATGGCCTCCTCCTCTTCAGCAGCGCATGAGGTGTCGTCGAGGCATGGAGGTGGAATTGGAGGGGTGTGGAAGGATGGAATGAGGTAGGCTAGTAGGGTGACAGAGCTGAGCATGGAGCGAAAGGGCAGGGGAAGACAGAGGGACTGCAAGCTAGGCAGAGCCGTGACAGAGGATGGAAGAGCGAGTGGGCAGAGCCACAAAAAAATGTGACAGAGCCGAATTCGAATTGGGCAGAGAGACTGAGAGAGGAATTTCATGAAGGGGTAGCGCTATGGCCCATAAATGGCATGGGATGCCATCAACGAGGAAGAGAAATAATGAAGATGCGGCGGGTGAAATGAAGTGCAGTAATGCCAAAGTGCTGCGGGTTGGCAAATTTAATGGCTCCCTCACCTTGGCTATGTGCCTCCTCATGGCATGAACATCTGCCTGGTGTAGGTGAGGCCAGGTGGTAGATCGAGCTAGTAGGAACCCACATCCGGGAGAGTGGTTCCTGCATTTTAGTAGACCTAATTGAGTTTATTTTGAGTTTTAATTAATCAATTCAGTAAAATTGAGTTAAAGTCAGTTAAAATAGTTCCATATGTTGGAGGAACTAGTGGGAGGTATGTAGTGGGGTGTGTACTCTGTGATCAACCAGTTAACTAATAAATCAACCATAAATAACTCATGCATGCATGATATATGAGTTACCTAGTTGATATTGGAGTTCAAGGGAAGTGTACTATCAGTTGTATAATTATCTGGGTTGTACATATGGTGCATGTAGTAAGAGGAAGATCCTAAAGGAACTACACAATCCAATGGAGGAAATTTCCTATTAAATAGGGGCCTAATTCCTCATTGAATAGGGAAAGGAATTAGGAGCTTGGAAGGATGGGAAATTGGCTAAGTGTTGGCAAAAGTCAATTTAGGAAGTAGTGAGATAGATAGAGATAGTGCAGAGGTTGCTCAGGCTTGAGAAAAGCATTGTAATCTTCTCATATTTTTCTGACTAATGCAATATATAGATAGGAGAGGTTTTTAGCTGTGTATTTCCCCATGAAATCATTGTCTAATGTGTTGATTGATTTCTTTCTCTTATATGCTTCATGATTTCACGATCATTTAATTGATTCTATTGATGAGTAGAGAAGATTCAAGTCTATTGTTTTAGTAAATTACAATTAGCAGTTTGAATATACAAGGAATTTCTTCATGGTCTCAGAGCTATAATCACAGTAGAGAAGAGAATTCAAAGTTTGTGCAAGAGGTTCGAATTTCAAGATCAGTGTTGCAGGATTTCTCCAGGATTGAGAAGATGACTTCCACCAAACTCAGGCTCGAGTATGCTCTTGAAGGAACCACAAATTTTGTGGCATGGAGGATCCTTATGGAAGCAATGTTAGATGACCATGGGATACTATATTACATTAAGATATATGTAATAAGACCCCCAAATTTTGATGTCTAGGATCTCGCTCAGTGGAAGAAGGATGTCGCTAGAGTCAGGAGGATCATCTTGGAGGGTGTGAGAGTCCACATAGTTTTGAAACCACATGGAAAAGAGACTTCATTTTCTATGTGGAAGATTCTCAATGAGCTATTCGGTAAAAAAAATGAAGCCAAGAAACTTAAACTAATGAAGAAATTGAGAATTGAAGACAAAGGGTATGAGGTAGTCTTTAGAGATGGGAATTCCTACCTCAAGCATCTTGATTCATGTAAAATCAAGAAGTTTGATGCCAGGATCGAGAGCCTCTACACATTAGAGGAAAATGCATGCATAACCTTGAGGATAAAGGAATGGATTAGAGATGTTGTGATTGAGAGGGAGCATGATTTAGCTCCCAAGAGGAAGCCTCAACCAGGTGGTAGTTAGGCTGACCACAAGGATGATGATGAAGAGGATCAGTCAGAAAACTCCAGTAGGAGGAGAGTTCAAGCCAAGTGGGAAGAATTAGCACATGCATCCATACCTCCAGGTGTGAGGTGGGGAAATGTGAAGCAATAGTCCCAGAAGTGCAGAAATTTGGGCAAGGTCCATTGACGTGTTTTTTGTCTCATGGATCATTACCTTGCTACTAGGGCCCCCATTATTCAGTAGTAGGAGGATGAATGTTAGTCAGATACTGAGGAGTGCAGAGTTGTGTTGACAACAATGTGGGTGGCTCAGTAGCAGAGTAAGCAGCAACACAATTTTCCCAGTAGACAGTTGCAGATTGATTTAGTGATTATTGTTTTTATTCTCATTTGTAGATTTTGCAGTAGAAGCAGCAACAGTGAGAGGTGTTGCATGGAATACATTCCAAAGTTGCTAGATTGGAGTAGATGTGAATCCATTTCTTGTTGATAGGGAGAGTTGAAAATGCAACAAAAAAATCTTAATTTAATTTTCCCTTGAATTAAATTAGAATAAAATTGTAATTCCACATCACATGAAAACTTGTATGAGTTAACTAAGTTAGCTTGACTTAGTTGGTTCAGTTAATTTGAGTTGAGGGCCTAACTTGAGTCATATAGAGTGGTACCTACTTTTTAAGAGCCCTGGTTGAGTTTATTTTTACTTGTAATTAATTAATTCAGTAAAACTGAGTTAAAGCCAACTAAATTAGATCCAACTGTTGGAGGAACTAGTGGGAGGTCTAGTAGTGGGGTATGTACTCTTAGGTCAACCAGTTAACTGGTAAATCAACCATAAATAACTCATTCATGCATGAGTTACGAGTTACCCAGTTGAGATTGGAGTTCAAGGGCAATGTACTTGTTATCCTCCTGTATTCTACATTATCAGTAGGTGACTATGGATTTTCTACAAGCTGCTAAAAATAACATTCCTTGACTATCATTTACTTTCAGAAATCTCACTTCCTTCATTATATTCTTTTAACCTATTTTACTATATCTCATTTCTCCTTCTCCAAATTTCCCTGATGGTCTGAAATCTCATGTTTGATCTTGATCCCTCATGTTACCCTTGTCCCCTGCCTAAAGCCCCATTTTCTTATTAAACCCCCCCCCTTTCATTCATTTCCCTTCTTTCCTCAAAACAATGTCAAAAATAATTTTTTACATTGTTTTAAAGCTAAAGTTTTTCATTCGGAATCCATGCTTTTTAGTTAAACCCTGTTTTAATTAAAAACCCGACCCCTTTTATATTATACCATGCTTCCTTTCTTGTTAAAAACTGTGCTTTAAAAAAACTTAACCCTCACTCTAAACCTGAAGTTTCTTACCCGTATAAACCCTGGCCCCCACCATATATTAAACCTTTTGCTCTGTATTACTTCCGGGACCCACCATCTAAACCTGCCCGCGACCCATTCTCACCCAATCGTCGTTGGATCAACTCCCCTCCGATCCAACTGCCCACGTGTCATATCGCACCCCCATATACCCGAGGGTTAAAAAAACCCAAGCCTTGTGAAATGGGTGGTATTCTCGCTGTCCCATCTGCCACGCGGCATCCCCTCAATGGCATTGCAAACCCTCCGCCAATATCATTTACCACCTTCGCCCCATGCGATAAACCGCCCATTTCTCCCCGCCATAACCCGAAAACTGCTGGTCCGTTCGAATATTATGAAAGCCCTGTGTTAATACAATAAGCCCTGGAGCCACCATGAAACCCCTACGAATACTCCAAAAAGCCCAAAAATCCCAAACCAATGTAGAAAACCCACAACACAGGATTTTAAATTAACAATTGTTTTTAAATGTGCAGGTAGCTGATGTATGAATGCGAAAATTGCATTCTAAGGTCTAAGAATTGTTTTAAATAGGTCATATGGGTGACGATCCATAAGTTTTGTTCTTTAAAGGGACCGTGAGTGCAAGATTAAAATATTATCATCAATGGATCATGACCATTGATGGTCATACAAACACTCCAGGAGCAACAAGAGATTCTTCAATGAACAGGATAAAACAAAGAGGTTTGCACAGTGGCTGCGCAAAGATGCAAGAAAATGAAGAACAAAGTCATCAAACGATGAAGGAAAAAGGGGATAGTTTTAAATCAGAGGTTAAAAATGAAAGTAGGATTAGAAGACAGAGTTAAAGGAAAAACACAGAAATGTCAAGGTTAAATCAAAAGGAAGAGATGAATAAAAATGATAAAAGATTAGTCAAAAGTTAATGATAACGAACATAATGAAGATGGAAGGCAGATTAAGGAAAAGGTAAATCTGAGTTAAAATCCAAATCAGGGTTTAAAGAATAAATCAAAGGCAAACTAGCAAAGAAGGCATATCCGAATGACAAGGTAAAACAACAATGACTTCTACAAAACATATTTTGCCACATATAACCTAAACTCACTTCAATAAAAGCAGCTACAATTATTGAAACAATTAGAGATATTTCCCAGCTACTCAACATTTATTGTAAAAGTTAATGAAAAGCCTTAAAAGTCAAAAATATCCTAAAGTTAGCTCAACAATTAAGTTAAAAGTTATTGTTACAGTGAGTCAGTCACATATATTTTGCCTTAGGCATTGCATGGTCTCAAAGGTCAAGATTACATTAACTCTGTAATAAATACTATTATGTCACCCTACATTAGGGCAACCTCCTCATTTTGTAGATAAATATTGCATGTATTGTTCATTTTTAGTGTTGGTTGGTGGGTTGCTTGACTAAAAGATTGGATGCTAGGCTGGATTTGATCAGACTTTGAGCTGCAGAGATTATTGCACTGGAGTAATGTAATTGTTTTAGACATCAGTAATACAATCATGTTCACATGATTCTTGAGCTATTTTAATGGTGATGTTATCCTTCTTTGTTAATGTTTCCCTTCTGTTTTCCACATTGTCATTCATTTCTCTGATAAAAGAACATAAATTTTAGATTAAGATATGCAGTCTGGGCACCTTAATTCTATCTGCTTCTTTCATCTTAATGTTTTCTTCTGCAAGGTCCGATTAGAGAATTCAGGGTTGTCCTTCTCTTTAGTTCCACCTAGCTTGTTGCCTTGAAATTTAGTCAATAGAGTCCAGCCAAAGAAGTTTATGGTTTTCCCTATCCTTTGGTTTTGCTTGAAATATTATTTTCAAGGCCTTCTTTGAAGTTTACTTAGTAGAGTCCAGCCAAATAAGTTTATGGTTTTCCCTGTCCTTTGGTTTGTCTTAAACTATTGCTTCAAAGGTCTTTTAGAAGTTTGATTAAAGAGTTCTTAACTGCTCTTTAGTTTCACTGAACTGTTATCTTAAATATTTTCTTTGTTCAAAAGTAATAACTAGAGAATTCTTAACTACTCTCTAGGATTGCTGGATTGTCATCTTAAGGTTTACTTAGTAGAGTCTAGCCAAATAAATCTATGGTTTACCCTGTCCTCTGGTTCTTCTTAAACAATTACCTAAAAGGCTTTTCTTGTTGAAGTATAGTTAAAGGATTCTTAATTTCCCTTTAGTTCTACTGATTTCACAACTTACTGCCATTTCATATTTCATCTAATCTAAAGAGATCCACTTGATATAGTTAGCTTTCCCTTTGAAAACCCTTGCAGAGTTGATGAAAAATTAAATCCTTTTATGACTCCATAACCCAATGGATTAATGCTTCTCATATTCTATCTATTCAATTGAAACACTCAATCAATTAATCAAACAATATATCAACCAATCAAAACAAAACAAACAAGTCGTAGAACTTCATAACTAGCCTAAAATCAGAAAACAAAAGGATAAATATATATCATTTACAAACACAAACATAGAGAGAGCCCTCTCTAAGTCCAAGAAGGCTAGGTCCATAGAATCCAAAGCATTTTGATGTGGTTCCTTGTAGAGTTGTTCTTGCCAATCTTGCAAATCATGGGGAGCCAACATAGTGGTGACCATACTGGGGAACTGAGTTATTAAACAACTTAATATTTCCTCTAGAACTCAGAAAACCCCATTCAAATTTAGATGAATCAAGTGTTAGCCAGGAATGGTATCTGACTGTTGATGGTGGACAATAACCAACTTCAAAACAATTAAAAATCATCCGCCTGGTGACTCCACTGGTTTTCAGTAGGCCTGCTGACTCCACTGGTTTTCTGCAGACTCCACTGGGAAATTATTGAGAAATCCTAATATCATTAAACCTCAACAGAACCCAGTCAAGAATACTTTGTGGATTAAGTAATCCTTTCATATATTGGTTTGTTTTTCAAATTGTTATACAAACTTTTAACCTCTCTAAAACCTTGGGTCTAGGTTCTGGATCCTAGAAGAATCTGTACCAGATCTCATCCTGACCCAAACCCTCCTACAATAGTTGAAAAAATTGAGAGCATCCTAAGGAAATGTCCTAGATCTAAAAATCTAACTGTTAGCAGACTAATTCACAAAGCAAGTTCCCTACCTGAAAACCTTAAAGACTTGCACAATATCCTCATTGACTCACCCCTAGAACAAAGCTTGTCTAGGACTAGATCTCAGAGTTGGATAACCCAGATAGTTTTAGACCCATCCACCTTACAGTAGAATCCTGTTGTACTAACCTCAACCGCCATTCATACACCCACTGTTCACCTTCCTCCATTTAACCCTTTACCTCCTTTTTTCAATCCTCCACTTTTTAACCCTCCTTTGTTTCCCCAACCACAAATCATGGCAGCTTGGTATGCCCCACTAGTGTTACCACAACCTCTATTACCTATACCACATGAATACCAATCTAAGATCCCACACTTCGATGGAACTCATCCCACAACTGCTCAACAACATGTAGATAATATGAATGATGCTTTCGATTACCAAGAAATAGAAGAAGAGACCATCAAAATGAGAATGTTTGCCCAAAGTTTAGGAGGAGAAGCCAAGAAATGGTTCAAAAACCTAGCCCCTAATAGCATCCATGACCTCCCTGCCCTTCATCAAGCATTCATAAATAATTGGGAAATAAAGAAAAATCCTCTTCAAATCCTCTTAGAGTATGAGAACCTCAAAAGGAATGTAGGAGAAAGTGTTCAAGATTACTGCACTAGGTTCAACAGTGTATATAATGCACTTCCTCCTCACATGAAACCCCCACAAGGTTTAGCCCTAGTGAAATTTCCAGATGGTTTTGATCCAGAGATGGCTTATCAATTAAGAGAAAGAGAACCCCTTACATTAGAAGACATGCAGAGGGGAGCAACAAGTGTAGAGGCCAATCTGATTACACAAAGGGTTAGAATGAGAACTGAAAAGAGGGTCACATACAAGGAAGAACCTGTGGCCTCTACATCTGATACCAAGATCAATAAATTAGTTAGTACCATGGAAAGGATGATGGAGAAAATAAACATAAATGAGATAGATTCCCCTACAGAAAACCAAACAACTCTTAAAAACAGAAATCAAAACCAGAACCAAAATCAAAACTTTAGGAGAAATCCCCCTCAAATAAGACAAAGACATCCTGACCAACAAATTAGGCCTCCTTTTCAAGAAAACTATGCTGATGAGGATGAGGGGGTGATTGAAGAACTAGAACAAAGTCAAATCAATCTAATGGCAGCAAATAATGAGGATACTGTTTTCCTCACTAAGGAAGAACAAGGCATATTTGCCCCAAATGAAGAAGAAAGCCTAGAATCCGAGGACTATAATAAAGGCTTTGAAAATGCCATCATGGAAGTACATAGACGATATGAACTCAGAAGCAAGAAAACCCAAGATAATCCCAAGAGAAACAACCTAGAAATTTCTGCTAGGAAGATTCCTGGAAATGTTCCTAAAAAAACATCAGAAAATTCAAACATAATGGCTAAAAGTTTTGATAAAAGTAAAAACAAAAAAAACCAACATAGTGGTGACCAAAGCAGCATTGGTAATCTAATTAGTAGCCATAACAAAACCGTTTTAAATGAGACTCTAAATAAAAATCAGCGAGCTGAAATCGTTGCGAAAACAGTGTTTGATAAAACTGATTTGAACCTTTCAAAAACGCAGACACCTTTCATTATTGAGAATGAAATTGCTAAGATAAAAATCTCCATTCCTCTTACTAAATTAGTTGCCCAAGATGTATATAGATCCCAAGTTTTGAAAGCTTTAAACATAGGAGAAAATGCTGATTTTGTAAATTTAAATGATGACAGGCTTGAACTTTTGTTTGCACCAGAAGTAGAGGGAAAATTTCAAAAGGGAGGTGTATCTCCATTTTATGTCAAATTAAACATTCATAATAAAATCCTCCACAATTCCATGTTAGATTCAAGAGCTTCACATAACCTCATGCCAAAGGTAGTAATGGAAAGACTAGGCTTTGAGATAACTAAACCATACAAAGATTTATACTCTTTTGATTCCAGCAGAGTTAAATGTTTAGGCATAATCAAGGATCTTTGTTTTAATCTAGCACAAATACTAGCCAAGAGCCTAGTAATGGATATTGTAGTGGCTAACATCCCTCCCAAATATGGAATTCTCCTTTCACGCTCATGGGGAGCTAAACTTCAAGGCACCCTCCAAATGGACATGACCTATGCTACCATACCTATCTTTAGCCAACCAAGAAGATTATATAGGGAAACTCATATGAAATACATGGTCAATAGTTAAGAAAATCCTGATAACTCCCCTCTTTATTCTATCCACATAGACCTTGATTCATTTATTCTTTACAATGATGAGAACATTAACAAACAAGTGGCAGAAAATGTACAAATAGCTGAAAAACAAGAAGAGAAGGAGGAGGGATAGTCAGAACAGTTAGCCCAAATAGAGAATGAACAACATAATGTCAAGCATAGTGGCAGCCATAATGACCAACATAATGACAAATCTGAAATTGAATCTCTTTGGAGCATGGGCTTTGATGGTTCTTGTGGTAAAACTGGTTTAGGAGCAGGTGTTTGGATGCACAACACTAAGAATAACCATGCATAAGGCCACACATATAAGTTGAACTTTCAATGTACACATAACATAGTAGAATATGAGGCACTCCTTGTAGGGCTACAGTTACTCAAGAAACTAGGAGCCAAAAGGATTTCTGTCCATGGGGATTCTGAGCTAGTCATTAGGCAGATTAAGGGAGAATATTCAGCTAAGAATCCTAGATTAAGAGCACATAGGAATAATGCCCTTGACCTCTTAAAAAATTTCAAAGAATATGATCTTACCTTTGTCCCAAGAAATCAAACCATCCTTGCCAACGGTCTAGCCTTTGCAGCTAGTACTTGTCAAAAACCTTATCATAACCAACAGTACATAGTACAAGTCAAATATAGGCCAACAGTCCGTGATAATATAAAATTTTAACAAGTTTTTGAAGATGACAAATATATTGAAGACTTCCTGCAGTCTATAAATGAGTTTGAAATTCCAAATTCAAATTAGATCATGAAGAAGACTGCTCTGCTGAAAATCAAACTGACAAAGAAGAGCCTCCTGATCAGGCTAATGTAAATCTGTTAGAGGAAGAATACCCACATGAGATAGAACTATGTGCAGACCAAGAAAAAGAAGAATTTAAAGTGCTGCAGTTCAAAGATAATACAGTGCCAAAGGGACTGGTTCCTCTAGAGGAAATTTTTGCCTTCAATGATGTTTCTAAGAATCCAAAGATGGAATCTACTGAAGCAGAGGTATAAGAATGCAATATAGGCAGTGAACAAGAACCCAAAATGGTAAAAATGTCAAAAACACTACCAGCACATATAAAACACAAATACATGGAGTTATTCAAATAATTCAAGGATGTGTTTTCTTGGAGCTATGAAGACCTGAAGGCCTATGATACTGAGATCATCCAGCTCAAGATTCCTCTCAAATAAAACTAGAAACCCTTTAAACAGAAATTGCACATAATAAAACGTGTACAACTTCCACTGGTTGAGAAAGAAATCAAGAAAATGTATGATGCTGGAATTAATAGTCCCTATGAGATATTCAGAATGGGTTTCAAATCTTGTATCAGTATGAAAGAAGACATGAGAAATTAGGCTATACACAGACTTCAGAAATTTAAACAAAGCCTCCTTGAAGGACAACTATCCTTTACAAAAAATGGATCACATATTTCAAAGGGTAGTAGGCTCCAAAAGAATATCTCTGATTGATGGATTTTCAAGGTACAATCAGGTGCAACTTTCACCACACCTTGGGGCACCTTCATGTATGTTAAAATGCCTTTTGGGTTAATGAATGTTGGGGCCACTTTTCAAAGAGCCATGTACGTTTCTTTTTATGAAGAAATAGGTTACTTCATTGTGATATATCTTGATGAAATCACACTCTACTCCAAAACTGATGAAGAACACCTAGTTCACCTAAGAAAAGTCTTTGAAAAGTGCAGAAATTATGGCCTGTCTTTAAATCCCAAGAAAAACTTGTTTGGCCTTCAAGAGGGGAATATTTTAGGCCACATCATATCTGAAGAAGGGGTCAAGTTTGACCCAAAAAGGATTGAAGGAATATTGCAAATCAGTCATCCAAGAAACATCAAAGAGCTACAATCTTTCATTAGAAAGATAAATTTCTTAAGAAGGCTCATTCCAAACCTTACAGAACTCCTAAGAAACATTACTAATATGCTGAAAAGGGAAACATGAGTCATATGGACCATAGAAGCAAAGAAATATTTTGACTTGGTAAAGAAAGCTCTTACATAAACACCCATTCTTATCAGCCCTGACTTCACCAAATATTTCTTAATTTTCTCTTTTGCATCAGAACACACAGTTGCTGCTGTCTTACTACAAGAAAATATAAAAGGACAGGAGCAACCCATAGAAATTTTCAGCAAGGCACTCAGAGATGCACCTCTAAAATATAATATAATGGAAAAATAGCCTTTTACCTTAATCAAGGCATTGAAGGATTTCAGAGTATACATTCTGCACTCACACATCATTGCATTTGTGCCTCACACAGTGGTCAAAGACATCTTGACACAAGATCGTGATGGTAAAAGAGGTAAGTGGATTGCTGTTATCTTAGAATATGATGTGGAAATCAAGCACAACAAGCTAATCAAAGGGCAAGGACTGGCTAAACTCATGGTTGAAACAATTTTTCAAGCACTGGACATCAATATGATTAATGCATCAGATGAACAAGAGGAGCTGGTGACTCCGCCTATTGAGGAAGAATTTTTGAACTCATCCTGGTATGCTGATATATTATATGTGCTTTTTAATCTAAATGTTCCTCCTGGTTTGTCCAAAACAAAGGCCAGATTCTTGAAGTTAAAGGCTATAAATTTCTACATTCTAGATAAATTTTTATATTGGAAAAACTCTAGCGGTATATTTCTTAAATGTTTGCCTAAAGAAGATGCAAATAGGATTATGCATGAGTTTCATGAAGGAGAATGTGATGGCCACCTTTATTGGAAAACCACTGTCAATAAAATCCTTAGAGCTGGTTACTATTGACCCACCCTCTTTCAAGACATCCATAAAATGGTAGTTTCCTATCATAAATGCCAAATCTTTTAGGGTAAAAGAAAATTGTTGCCTTTGCCATTACAACCAATTTCTGTTGAAGCTCCTTTTTAGCAATTGGGTCTAGATTTCATTGGAGAAATTCATCCTTCTTCCTCTATCTAGAATAAGTGGATCCTTACTGCAACTGACTATTTTACAAAGTGGATAGAAGCCATTCCTTCCAGAACTGCCACAAACTCAGTGATTATCAAATTCCTTGAAAACCACATTTTATCTAGATTTGGCTGTCCTAGAAAAATCATTAATGACAATGATGATGCCTTTAGATCCAAGAAAATGGTGGAATTTTGCCACAAATATTAGATTACAATGGGACATTCAACAACTTATTACCCTCAAGGTAATGGGTTGGCTGAATCCTCAAACAAAATCTTGGTGAACATCATTAAAAACTTGCTGGAGGAAAACAAGAAATCATGGCACAACAAATTAGTACATGCACTATGGGCAGATAGATTAAAAAACAAGAAGTCAATTGGTATGTCACCCTATCAGCTAGTTTATGGAGCAGATGCAGTCTTCCCAACAATCTTGGGAGTGCCAGTAATGAAGCTCATTCAAGAAGTATAGTCTGAAGAAAATGATATGCAAAGGAGAATAAACCAAAATGTCCAGCTGCAGCAAACCAAAGAAGAAGTGTACAACAGAACTCAGCAAGTACAAGAAAACATCAAGAAGCTTTTTGACAAAAGGACCAAGGCAAATGATTTCATCATTGGAGACAAAGTGCTGAAGTGGGATTCAAGAAGAGAGGAAAAAGGCAAGCATGGAAAATTTGACAATCTATGGAAAGGTCCATACATCATCCACTCTGTAAGAGGTAACAATGCATTCTTTCTACAAGAAATGAATGGAACCAAATTATTTGGAGGTCCTGTCAATTGCAGGATGCTCAAGCATTACTTCAACTAAACATTTTTCTCAGTTTAAATTTTTATTCATTGTACATAACATTGCTTAAACAAAAAATTTGAGAAAAATTGTTACAAAAAGAAAGAAAAGAAGAAAAGAGGGCAGATAAAAAGAAAAAGGTAAGCCCCATACCAAAAAATAGAATTTTTGAAAGTGTGCAAGTCCAAATGCCACTACTTTTGAAAAGGAAGTCTTGTTCAATCATACAACCTAATCATGATGGAACAAATTTTGAATTTTTTCTATTAGGATGGAAAATGAAGATCTACTAAACTGTATAAACTTGGCTTATCAGTAGGTTAGATCGGAAAATATATTGATTCCAAAGTCTAAAATCTGAACCAAAAAGAGAAGAAAGGGATAAATGAAAAATTACAGATCAAAGCCCTTAGTTTTTAGTTTTACTTTTTGCAAAATAATATTGTGTACAGCTTGTCGAAAATGCCACAATTCATGATGACCAAACTGTTTAATCTTGAGTCATTCATGTTGATAGTTAGAGAATGAAAATATGTCAAAATGTTTAATATTCATAGATAAGTAGATTAGGTAGAGAATAAAAGAGTTCATTAGTCTATTCTGAGCCTTTGGATGATATAAGGGTATAAATAGATAGTTTTTTTCTTTCAAAAGAAAAATGATGTCAAGGGTTTGCCAATCTAAATGCACCCAAATGAAGAAAAATGTTAGACTGGAATGTTGGGTAGGTAGAATTGTGTTGCAGCAAGCATGGTTTTCAAATTTTGAAAGTCACAGTTACAAAGAGTTGCAGTAGATTAGCAATTGTAGAATGAAAAATCTCCCAAGTACAAACAAGGCACTAATCTACAAAGAAGAGATTTGAAATCCGAGGGTTTTTGACACCTCCTAAAAGGCCGCCCTCCCCAAATTTGGAGCCAATTTTATCCTCTTTGTATTCTACAGTATCTCTAGTAGACTATGGATTTCTAAAATGCTGAAAATAGCATTCCTTGACTATCATCTACTTTCAGACATCTCGCTTCCTTCATTATATTCTTTTAACCTATTTTACTATATCTCATTTCTCCTTCTCCAAATTTCCCTGATGGTCTGAAATCTCATGTTTGATCTTGATCCCTCATGTTACCCTTGTCCCCTGCCTAAAGCCCCATTTTCTTATTAAACCCCCCCCCTTTCATTCATTTCCCTTCTTTCCTCAAAACAATGTCAAAAATAATTTTTTACATTGTTTTAAAGCTAAGTTGTCATTCGTGACCCATGATTTTTAATTAATTTTAATTAAAAACCGACCTTTTATATTATACCATGCCTCCTTTCCTTGTTAAAACCTGTGCTTTAAAAAACTTAACCCCGCTCTAAACCTAAACTTTCTTACCCATATAAACCACAGCCTCACCATATATTAAACCTTAAAACTCGTATTACTCCGGGCCCCACCATCTAAACAGTGACCCATTCTCACCCAATTGTCGTTGGATCAACTCCACCCCGATCCAATGGCCCACGCCATATTGCACCCCCATATACTCGAGGCTTAACAAAACCAAAGCCTTGCGAAATGGGCGGTATTCTGCCGTCCCATTCGCCACGCGACATCCCCTCAACGACATCACACACCCTTCGCCAATACCAATTACCACATTCGCCCCATGCAATAAACCCCATTCTCCCCACCATAACCCGAAAACCGCTAGTCCGTTCAAATATTGAAAGCCTGTGTTAATACAATAAGCCTCGAGCCACCATGAAACCCCGCGAATACTCCAAAAAGCCCGAAAAGCCCAAACAAACACGAAAGTCCACAATGCAAGATTTTAAATTAATAATTGCTTTTAAATGTGCAAGTAGCCGATGTATGAATGCAAAAATTGCATTCTAAGGTCCAATAATTGTTTTAAATAGGTCCTCGGGTGACGATCCGGATTCATTAAAGGGATTGGGTGCAATATTAAAACATGATCGTTAATGGATCATGGCCATTAATGGTCATACAAACGCTCTAGGAGCGAGGGAGATTATTCAACGAACAAGATAAAACAAAGAGGTTTTCATAATGGTGTGCGAGATGCGGGAAAATGAAGAACATAGTCATCAAGCGTCGAGGAAAAAGGGGATTAAAGAGTTTTAAATCGGAGGTTAAAAAATTAAAGCAAGATTAGAAGACAAAGTTAAAGGAAAAACATAGAAAGGTCAAGGTTCAATCAAAAGGCAGAGATGAATACAAATGATAAAATATCAGTCAAAAGTTAATGATAACGAACAAAATGAAGACAGAAGACAGATTAAGGAAAAGGTAAATCCAAGTTAAAAGCCAAATCAGGGTTTAAAGAATAAATCAAAGGCAAACTAGCAAAGAAGGCATATTCGAATGACAAGGAAAAACAACAATTAATTCTTCAAAACATATTTTTCCACGTACAGCCTAAAATCACTTCAATAAAATTAGCTATAGTTATTGAAACAATCAGAGTCATTTCCTAGCTACTCAACAATTATTGTAAAAGTTAATGAAAAGCCTTAAAAGTAAAAAATATCCTAAGTTAGCTCAATAGTTAAGTTAAAAGTTATTGTTACAATGAGTCAGTCACAGATATTTTGCCTTGGGCCTTGCATGGTCTCAAAGGTAGAGATTACATTAACTCTGTAATAAATACTATTCTGCCACCCTAAGTTAGGGAAACCTCCTCATTTTGCAGATAAATACTGCATGTATTGTTCATTTTTAGTGTTGGTTGGTGGGTTGCTTGACTAGAAGATTGGCTGCTAGGCTGGATTTGATCAAACTCTGAGCTGCAGAGATTATTGCATTGGAGTAATGTAACTATTTTTGACATCAGTAATACAAGCACGTTCAGAGGATTCTTGAGCTATTTTAATGGTGATGTTATCCTTCTTTGTTAATGTTTCCCTTCTATTTTCCACATTTTCCATCATTTCTCTGATAAAAGAACATAAATTTTAGATTAAGATATGCTTTCTGGGCACCTTAATTCTATCTGCTTCTTTTGTCTTAATGTTTTCTTCTGCAAGGTCTAATTAGAGAATTCAGGGTCGTCCTGCTCTTTAGTTCCACCTAGCTTGTTGCCTTGAAATTTACTCAGTAGAGTCCAACCAAAGAAGTTTATGGTTTTCCATGTGCTTTGGTTTTGCTTGAAATATTATTTTCAAGGCCTTCTTTGAAGTTTATGGTTTTCCATGTCCTTTGGTTTGTCTTAAACTGTTGCTTCGAAGGTCTTTTAGAAGTTTGATTAAAGAATTCCTAACTGCTCTTTAGTTTCACTAAACTGTTATCTTAAATGTTTTCTTTGTCTGAAAGTAATAACTAGAGAATTCTTAACTTCTCTCTAGGATTGCTGGATTGTCATCTTAAGGTTTACTTAGTAGAGTCTAGCCAAAGAAATATATGGTTTTCCCTATCCTTTGGTTCTTCTTAAACAATTACCTTAAAGGTTTTTCTTGTTTAAGTATAGTTAAAGGATTCTTAATTTCCTTTTAGTTATACTAATTTCACAACTTATTGTCATTTCATATTTCATCTAATCTAAAGAGATCCACTTGATATAGTTAGCTTGCGCTATGAAAAACCTTGCAGAGTTGATGAATAATTAAATCATTTTATGACTCCATAGACAAATGGATTAATTCTTCTCATAGTCTATCTATTCAAATGAAACACTCAATCAATTAATCAAACAATCTATCAACCATTCAAAACAAAACAAACAAGTCCTAGAACTTCATAACTAGCCTAAAATAAAAAAACAAAAGCATAAAGATATATCATTTACAAAAACAAACATAGAGAGAGCCCTCTCTAAGTCCAAGAAGGCTAGGTCCATGGAATCCAAAGCGGCCTTATGTGGTTCCTTACAGAGTTGTTCTTGCCAATCTTGCAAATCACGGGGAGCCAACCGTACTATCAGTTGTATAATTATCATAATTGTACAGATGGTGCATGCAGTCAAAGGAAGAGCCTAAAGGAAATACAAAATCTAATGGAGGAAAATTCCTATTAAATAGGGGCCTAAGTCCTCATTGAATAGGGAAAGGAATTAGGATCTTGGAAGGCTAGGAAATTGGCTAAGAGTCGGATAGAGTCAGTCTAGGAAGTGTATGATCAGATTTGGATCAAGAACCTAAGTGATAGCTCAAAATTCAAAGTGTTTGGAAGTGTGTCGAACCTCAGTAACCAGATATATCTCGTCTTCCTAATTTTGGTGCCGCAAATGGTTCGAAAAACTGACACCGTATGAAGAAGTTATCGTGATTTGAAAAGTCCAGTAAACTGCAATTTTTGGCCTTTGACTAAGTTTGACTGGTTTTTTAATATTAAAAAAAGAGAGAATATTCCTTAAGGGCTAGTTAGATCATGACATGTGGCACCTTATTATTGGGCATACAAATTTTTTATCCAATCAGGCGCTGCCACGTGGTAGGCCCGGAGGCCGCCATGTGGCCTAGGAGGGGTCATGCAAAATTTGGTTGGGACTCTAGAGGATCGATCGCGTGACCTCCCACGTAGTACCGTCTACATTGAATTTGGTTCTTAACCATAACATATTGCGGCATATAATTAAGGAGTAAGTTTTTCACGTTTGGGGGTCCGCAAGGGCCAACCCCTCCCCCATAAGACCTTAGCCCCAAAACCATTGGCGTAAATCTTACCATTCGCAATCATCGGTGTTTATTATGCATTCACATGGTGGTGGTTAAAACAAATGTTGCAACATATGTCAACGTACCTACCAGCATGACTCTGACATTTTGTGTTAAATCCTGTCACATTGTAAGGTTTAAGTTGGCGGTTAAGGTTAGTTCCAACGGTTTTCGCTCGGCATTTAACTTGACTGGAGAGACTCCAAAACATGTGCCCAAAAAATAGCACTTTATGTGCAGTTAGATCTGGCAGTTAGGCTGGCAGGCACGCCATTTTTGGCATAACCCCTATTTTATATTTATTTAAGTGAAGTTTCACCATTTTTAGTGGAGTGTTTTTAGGGGACACTAGGCAAAATCAGATTAGGCTCTATCTTGGGCTAGATTCGACCAATTTTGGAGTGTGAATAGTCAATTTCGACTATCTTAGACATTCCAGACTCATTGGTGAGGGTTGCAGAGCGTTCATAGGACTTTTGAGTAGGTTTTTGCTTCAGATAATTTCTAAGGGCCACTAGGGGCCAACAACAGTTTGAGGCCTAGCCAGTGCAGCTAGAAGCGTTATTCAGGAGTCCAATAGTCAATTTTGGATGTTTAAGAAATTATAGAACTAATGGTGTGGTTTTCAGAGCTTTTAGAGGAAATTTGAAGGCCGATATGCTTCAGAGAAGTTCCAGGGGCCACGAGGGCCAGCAAGTGCCAACAGGAGAATGAGGCATATCCAAGGCAACCAGTAACCATTCTCAACAAAAAAATAGTCATTTCTAACTATTTTGATGCTTATGAATCCATTGATGGATTTTTAATAATCTTTTGAGTACTTCTTAAAGTCGATATGCTTCAGAGAAGTTTTCAGTGACCCTAGAGACAAGGCTGCCACCAGGTGTTGGAAGCGAAACCAGAGTATCCGAAGGCCAATTTATGCAAGTGAATAGTTTATTCTAACTATTTTGGATATTTTGAATCCAATTAAAGGATTTTAAGAGCCATTTTAAGACTTATGAAGGTTGAAGAGCCATAGGGAAGTTTTGGGCAGCCCAGGGCCATCAGTGGATGGAGGCCTAGATTGGGGAGCCAGTGCTCTTTTGGAGCAAATGAACAACCTATTTTGAGTTTCTGATGTATGCCAGAGACATTAGAAAAGGTTTCATGGATAGAAAATGGATTCTGAAGGAGTTAGTACCATAGAGAAGCTCATAGAAGCTCAAGAGCACCGAAATAAGGAGTAAAGTCTAAGGGAGCCGAGGTTCATCTTCAGAAATATTTCAACCATTCTAGGGATATAAATGGTATTATAAACCCACTGGTTCAGTTCAGATAACCATTAGATTTGAGTTTTTAACTTGTAAAAGAAATTTTCTATCCTAATCCCAAAGAGCCAAGTCAGTTAACATAGGCTCAAGGAGACATAGCCCACGATATTCGGGTGAACTCCTAGATTAAATTTTCTATTATGTGTTGATGATTATTTGCTGAATTATATGGCTATTACACATGTTTAATATCAACAAAGACAAATGTTCTTAAAGAAATTAAACAATTAAAAAACATACACCTGTTTTCAAGTATAAAATTTCACACAGTCATGTATAAGCACGATCATTTATTTGTTTAACTGAGTGGGAGGTGCTTGCGCATTAGCATTTCAAGTTATCCACCCATTTTTAGATTACGTTGGAATCATAGAACTTGGTTTCTTGATTGAAAAAGAATCAGGTTGCTTGCTTGACAGAGCACTATATTTCTTGTTTGACTTGAAAGGTGTTTAACAGTGCAAAGAAATTTACTGTTTGAAAATTGATTGTTGCTTACAATTTTGAGTTTGCTAAAGGTGAAGGGAAAGATACTGATAGATAATTCCATAAGAGGACAAGAAGGAAGAAGGGTTGAAGGCATTCTCCTTACCCAAAGGACCTCAAGGAAACCCTTGAAGCACAAGAGGGTGTTCGCAAAAGTGGCTACTTGAAGAAGAGCTTGACTCTACAACCATTTTGTTCAGAAGATTTGTCAAATTGTTTTGAAAGATTTGTGAATTTTTTTGAATTTTTTTAGTTCATTTTCATAAGATGAAAACTTCTTCAAGCGAGGTTTCAAAATCCTCCTCCTTCACAATATTATTCGATGAAGAGATGAAGCGAGACTTCTACATCCTAAAGGATAGGGTGAAAATTATGTTTGAATATAGAAAGGAAAGCACTAGACTTTGTGAGAAATTGGTTGCTATGAAGAAAGAGAAGGAAGACATTATTCATAGATTTCATGAGATGGAGATGCAGCTCCATCATGCCCAAGAGGACTTAACCAAGAACATGCATGAAGTAGAGGTAAATCACTCAAATTTGTCTTCTAATTCCTCTTAAAAAATATGTGTAGGTTCATTTGAAAAGAACACTAGAGGTATAGGGTCCAAGTTGATGTTTAAAATGGGCTATGAAGGCAAGGGTTTAGGCGAACATGCACAAGGCATGATTGATACTATTTTGGTTGAGGAACGGCATAAGAAATTTGGTCTAGGCTATGTTCAATCTTATGGAAAAAACTCTATAGCCATGAAGGCATTTGAGACAACTTCAAAAATAACTTTTTTCATAAGTTCTAAACCACAAACATGTCAAGTTTTTTTTCAAGTTGATTGCCATTTTTTGAGGCCTATGTTGTAGCAAGATGTGTGTAGACATGCAGCTTATGGCGAGCATGAGAGTGCAGACAACTATCAAGACATGAAAAATGATGTCGGTCTTTAAAGAAAAGATGGAACCTCTATAAGTTCGTCTCCTCATGAAGGTAAAAAATATGGACATGAAAAGAAACATTTGAGGTATAATTCTTCCCATAGTCAAGTTGATTATGTTTTTGATAAGCGCGAAAAATCTGCATGCTTGAATGGAAGAAAGAGTTGTTGTTCCTATTGTGGTCTGTGTAACCATGTTGTTTCAAAATGCTGGAAGAGGATGAAGGCATATAGGAAACAGTTGATGCAAAGGAAACTTGCAAAGAAGGTGAAAAAGACTTGCACACATTGCCAGAAGAAGGGACATGTTGTTTCCCAATGTTGGACATTGCATCCAACTAATCATCCCAAGCACATGAGGCAAGAGGATAGAAATACTGGCGAAATTGGAACCAAAGATTCCATCATTGATGTGAGAAAAAATGTTTCACATGAAGAATATTTTAGCAACAAAAGTCACCATGGAAGTGGCTTGGTGAGAAGTGGTTTGACTTCTTGACACATTAAGACATACATTAATTTGTACATATAAAAATTTCAGTTATGCATGCATGTATTCTGTTGTAATCTCATGTTTGTTTGAGCCACCTTGAATCGATGATCAAGGACATGATGTTCAACTACCTTCTATAAATTTCTCGCCAGAAATTGCTGACTGAGTTCAAGGAAGACAATTCTTGACAAGAGGATAAGAGCATTTAAGAGGGGAAGTGTTGACTACCTTCAAGTTGGGTTCAAAGGCACTAAGCCTAGCAAGGAAAAGTGTATGGAGGCTGAAAAATTGAGGGTGTTGTACTCTCATCTACTGAACAAATCAGGTAATTAGTCTTTTTGGGTCCAAAAGATTCCCAATGGGGAGGTGTGATTAGATTTGGAGCAAGGACCTAAGTGACAGCTCAAAATTCAAGGTGTTTAGAAGTGTGTCAAACCTGAGCGACCGGATAGATCTCCTCTTCCAGATACTGGCACCGTGAACGATTCAAAAAACCGACACCGTATGAAGAAGTTATCGCGATTTGAAAAGTCCAGTAAACTTCAATTTTTGGCCTTTGACCAAGTTTGATTGGGTTTTGAATATTAAAAAAAGAGAGAATGTTCCAGGGAATATTATTGGAATATTCCAAAAAATATTCCTTAAGGGCCAGTCGGATCATAACAAGTGGCACCTTATTATTGGGCATATGGATTTTTTATCCAATCAGGAGTCACCGCGTGGTAGGCCCAGAGGCCGCCACGTGGCCCAAGAGGGGTCATGCAAAATTTGGTTAGGATTCCGGAGGATCGATCACGTGACCTCCCATGTAGCAAGCCCACACCTTCTGTCTACACTGCATTTGGTTCTTAACCATAACATATTGCAACATATAATTAAAGAGTAAGGTTTTCACGTTTGGGGGTCCGCAGGGGCCAATCCCTCTCCCATAGGACCTTAGCCCTGGAACCATCGACGTAAATCTTACTATTCGCAACCATTGGCATTTATTATGGTTTCACATGGTGGTAGTTAAAACCAACGTCACAACATATGTCAACGAACCTGCTAGCATGACTCCGACATTTTGTGTTAAAGCCTGTCACATTGCAAGGTTTAAGTTGACGGTTAAGGTTAGTTCCAACAGTTTTCGCTCTGCATTTAACTTCACCACGGAGACTCCAGAACACATGCCCAAAAACTAGCACTTTATATGCAGTTAGATCTGGCGGTTAGGCTGGCAGGGCGCCATTTTT
This sequence comes from Pinus albicaulis, assembly GCA_034641835.2. Taxonomy (NCBI): domain Eukaryota; kingdom Viridiplantae; phylum Streptophyta; class Pinopsida; order Pinales; family Pinaceae; genus Pinus; species Pinus albicaulis. The sequence goes on from CM076582.1 coordinate 1,487,828,206, forward strand.
GGCATAACCCCTATTTTATCTTTAGTTAAGTGAAGTTTCATCATTTTTAGTGGAGTATTTTTAGGGGACACTGGGCAAAATACGTTTCTGCTCTATATTGAGCTATATTCGACCAATTTTGGAGAGTGAATAGTAAATTTCAACTATCTCATACATTCCAAGCTCATTGGTAATGGTTGCAGAGCCATCAAAGGACTTTTGAGCAGGTTTTTTCTTCAAAGAAGTTCTAAGGGCCACTAGGGGCCAACAACAATTTGAGGTCTAGCCAGTGCAGCTAGAGGCCTTATTCAGGAATCCAATAGTAAAATTTGGATGTTTCAGACATTCTGGAACTAATGGTGTGGTTTTTAGAGCCTATATAGGAATTTTGAAGGCCAATATGCTTCAAAGAAGTTCCAGGTTCCATGAGGGCCAACAAGTGCCAGTAGGAGAATGAGACCTATCCAAGGAAACTAGTAACCATTCTCAACAAACCAATAATCATTTTTGACTATTTTGATACTTATAAATCCATTTATGGATTTTTTAGTAGCTTTGGAGGACTTATGAAAGTCGAGGTGCTTTAGAGAAGTTTTCAGTGACCCCAGAGCCAGGGGGTGCCACCAGGTGTTGGAGGCGAAACCGGAGCAACCAGAGGCTAGTTTCTGCAAGTGAATAGTCGATTCTTACTATTTTGGTCATTTTGAATCCAATGAAAGGATTTTTAGAGCCATTTGAAGACTTCTAAAGTTGAAAGAGCCACAGGGAAGTTTTGGGCAGCCCAGGGCCATTAGTGGATGGAGGCCTAGATTGGGGAGCCAGTGCTGTTTTGGAGAAATTGAACAACCTATTTTGGGTGTTTGATGTATGTTGGAGATATTAGAAAAGGTTTAAGGGATAGAAAATGGATTCTGAAAGAGTTAGTGCCATAAAGAAGCTCAGATAATCTCAAGAGCACTGACAGAAGGAGTTAAGTCTAAGGGAGCTGAGGTTCATCTTTAGAAATATTTCAGCCGTTCCAGGGATATAAATGGTATTATAAACCCATTGGTTCAATTCAGATAACTATTGGAGTTGATTTTGTAACTTGTAAAAGAAATTTTCCATCCTAATCCCAAAGAGCCAAGTTAGTTGACATAGGCTCAAGGAGACGTAGCCCATGATATTCAGGTGAACGCCTAGATTAAATTTGCTGTTATGTGTTGATGCTTATTTTCTGCATTATATGACCATTTCACATGTTTAATATCAGCAAAAAAAAAATTCTTAAAGCACTTAAAAAGTTAAAAAACATACGCTTGTTTTCAAGTATAAAATTCTACACAGTCATGTATAAGCACGATCATTTATTTTTTTAACTGAGTGGGAGGTGCTTGCACATTAACATTTCAAGTTATCCACCCATTTTCAGATCAGTGTAGAAAATTAATCAACTCATAAAACACTCATAAAAAAATACCTGAGACATAGAACTGGTGGAAAAGGCCACAACCTTTTCTATGCTCCTCACATATTATTCATTATTAAAATAATGTTATAATAAAAATAAATAGATGACGAAGTTGTCTCAAGATAGTGCATCTATCTTGGACAACTTGGTTGAGAAAATATCTAAACCACACACACTAATCTAGGAGGCAAGTTAGGTAGCCCTAAACTAACTCCTAATTAAGAGGAAATAACTCAATATAGAAAATTAGGCATAAATTTCTAATTTTCATGATTAATTAATTTAATTATATTTTTGGATTTATAATTGTTTGCTCACATGAGAGTGAAGCTAAAATTCCCCCCCTCAATGATAAATCCAAAATAAGAGAGGAACCATCTTCCAAGTTCTCATGTTGATCCTAAAAAACATTTCCTGAAAAACTAGCAAAGCTGAATGCCACAAAAAATGCAATCTAAAGAGACCATGAGTCAGCTGCATGTTTGATTCATCTCTGATTTTTTCTTGAAAACTTCGGCACGTGCCAAGCTACAAAAGGATTCAATTGTCCTTTTCTGCAATCAACATCCTTTTTCCATTGAAAAAAAAAATTGATGACACCCACTGGAGAATTTTCTTATCCACCGACAAAATGTTGAAGATGCCCACTGTTGAATTTGTTGATGCCCAATGGTTGATGATTTTGATGATGCAAAAAGAAACCCACTGTTGATTTTTTTGATGTTATCGGAAACTGCTGATTGTTGATGTCCACTAGCTTCTTGGTTATTTGAATGCCCACTGGCTGATGAAGATGCCCACTAGTTGATGAATATTCCCACTGGCTGCTTTTCTGATGCTGTTGATACTTTCAGTCTGAAAACCACCATCAATTTCATTAACATTCACCCCCTGATTTGTCAGCTGAAAGGAGAGACAATCCTCTGCAAATTATTCCTGAACTCCCCCCCTTCAGGTGTAGAGTGTTGCACCGGTGTACTCGCCCGTTTCACTGCACGAGAGTGCCATATTCATTTTACTGTCGGCTGCAATAGGTTTGATTGAATTCAGTTGTAAAACTTATACAACCTTTTGACTATTGACGACCATTCCCAAGGATCAATCCATTCATAATTGATCTTCAATCTGGCCCGTTGGTTTTCATTGCGGCATTTCTCTGATGAATGATTCAGCTTGCCACAATGGCGACAAGAATGGAGATAAAAAAAATGATCTTCCAAATGACCTGTTCTTTGACAATGTGAGCATTTTGGTTTGACTGCAACTTCAGTTTGCGTGCATAGCGGTTTGTCTGCAACTTCTATAGAATTTGTTTATGTGATTTGGTCAAGAAATCCTGCACTGACGAACTTGATGAGTTTTGAATAATCTGGAATATGCAAGTTGTCATCATCTTTGACATAACATAATCCTCATTGATTTCTGCTACTTTGGATTTCTTCCGATGGCTTGATGATTAGCTTGGAAGAAAGTTGAACTTGAACAACTTCGACACTTGAAGCTGTTTGGATGAATGACTTAGAATCATATTTATCTGTATGGTTCAAAGACTTGGAAACATCACTCTTCTCTTGCAACTCATTTATTTGTAATTGCGACTCTAGTTGAAGGAACTCAATCATTTCATTTTTCTGTTGTATATTCCTTGAAATATCAACAAGATTTGCTTTGCTGATTTGCACCATGTCTTCAGCACTTGATAGGATCAAATTGTAAAGAACTTGTAACAGCTGGATGTGTTTCACCATGTGAACTCTCTCAGTTGAATTCATGCTTGCTTGTCTTGAAATTTCTCACTTGATTTGAATTTTTTGGATTGATTTTGCTCGCTTGATTTGAATGACACGCTCGCTTGCTTTGTTGCTTGAATGTCACACTCGCTTGTACTGGCTCGCTTGCGCTTGCTTTCAACACTTGTTTGAGTTTTACAACTTGCTTGCTTGAACTCTTGAACTCATGCTTGCTTGATTACGATCGCTTGCTTTGTTTTCTGGCTTGAAATTGCTTGATTTCTTCACTGGCACTTTGTACTTCTTTGAATGTACTCACCGATTGTGCTTATTTGAAACCGAAGGGTGTCCAACACTGTCGAAAATGCACCCAAAAGACAAATGAAAAGTTCAAATAATATGACTCAGTTGATGAATTACTTGAATTAATTGTCATAGGTTGATCATATTATCAATTCAAACTTGGGTGTCAGTTTCAACAGAGAATTCATCCGTGCAATTCAACTTAGTTACAAAAATGTTTATCTACAAGCTATAAAATGTGTTGTTAATGTAGATGTAGACTTTCCTTGGAGTGCTTGATTTTGTAGCTTCTTTAACTTGAATTATTTGATTGAATGATGTGGAATGTGGCTGTAGAAGACCTCATTATCAACTTGATGATGTGCTGCACAAATGCATGTGATTGTTTGTGCTTTTGTACTTAAGATTGATTACATTAGCTTGATTACTTAAGCTTGCTTATGTGCATGTAGTTGTTTAATTTGTTGTGTAGAATATTACAAAGAGAGTGTAAAAAGATTGGACACAAGTCATGCACACACATTCACTACACATGGTGTACCTAAGAACCCCTTATTCAATTTCAGGCAGATCTAGGACACAAGCACCAAAAAATTATGTTTTATCAAGTATGGGGTACATCATCCTTCTATATTTACAACATCTTTGTTGAAGCTTCTCAAGCACATATTGTGATAAATCCGTAGAGAAAATTGGCTTCAAAACTGATTGAACCACCTAGAGGTAAAAATTTTACTTCAACAATCAACTTCTACTTATCACTCCAAATTTATAACAAAAATTAATCCTTATCACTCCAAAATCACTTATTACTTCAAATGAAAAATATGCACCTTATCACTCCTTAAAATTCACTTTATTACAAAAAGAGGACACCTTATCTCACCATTAAAAACATTTAAAACACATTATCTCTCCAAAAAGTAACCAAAATCAACTTTTCACTTCAAATATTACAAAAGAGTCATTCATCTCTCCAAATAAATTTACATACTTCATATGAAATAATTTAATATTAATCCCAATATTTACCCTTATAAGTCCCCTTACAACAAAAATCTATTCTATACTGCTTATATCTAAAAAATAACACGTAATCACTTATCAATTTAATGAATTTTATGAAGTGACTTGAGAAAAAATGATTTTACCACTTATCAATTTAATGATTTTTATAATGTGGATTTATAAAAAGTGATTTTATGTATCCATGTAAGAATATAATGCACTCACCATAGATTGGGTTGAGAGATAAGAAGATAATGCGAAGAGGCTAGAGGTGCTTCAAAATTGTTTGGTGTCACCCAGATTGTGCTACACGTGCCCTGACATCTCAGCTGCAATTGGCAAGGGAGAGCTATTTTCAACGATAATGCAAGATTAGTTTGCTACAAAAGATGCCAAACTTAAGCATATTTTCATGGAATGAGCCAAACAATCAACCGAAATTAAACGATGGATTGACCTCTGCTAAGCCAAACAATCAACCTGCATTAAACGATGGATTGACCTCTGTTGAGCTAAACAATAAACCTGCATTAAACGATGGATTGACCTCTGCTACATTTTTGGCGGGTTTAGAAGAGTTTCTAAGTTGATTTAGCACATCATTGAATTTGGAGCAACTGGGTTTGAATTGGCTGAAGGATTTTGTCCACCCATAGGTATAGATACTTGACCTTGCTGTGCACTGTATTGTATTGTATTGGTTTAGAAATTGGAAACAAAAGCTTTATCCATCTGCATTCCAATCCCCAATTTATTACAATCCCCATGCCAATTTTCTTCTGATCCCTCTCGAGCTAACTAACCCTTGCTATTTATTCTAATCAGTAAGTGAAGCCCTTTTCCTTCCCATGATCTCTTCTCCTTAACCAATCCAAGAGGGCAGAGGTTACATGTTTTGATTATGATTGGAGATCGAATGAAGGCTCATTTTTTGAGTATATTGATATACCATTAGTTCGCAAGATGTTGAGGACAGATTCAAATTGGGAGCGACTGGTCTGCTCAGCCAAGTTGCACAAAAATTTGTCAAGGAAGAACCAACGTCTAGCTGTCAAGGAAGAAAGATGATGTGAAAAATTTGAAGATGGAAGCTCAATTGCAGCAAATTTCAGTTACCTCGAATGATCCATCACCGAACGGTAGTCAATCATGTATGAAAAATCAAATCTGTGGCAGGCAACTGAGGTGCTGGAATTGATTCCTCTACTTGAATACATTACAATGAACGACACATTAGCTATAACACCGAATTTCTATACTCTAGGCTTCACGATTTCAGAGGGATTAATGGATATGACACCATCTTCATCAAAGCACAGAATTCCTTGAAGGAAATGATGGAACCTTTCTTTCATAGGTTTGGATGTCACTTTGGTTCCTAGAGCGTGTAACTCTCGTGCATTCGAAGCACAAATTGTTCATCCAGCAATATCCTGGTTCTGGTATTCTCAAATTGCTGTGTGTTCCAGCATTTTTTAGGCTCAGATGCTTTTAATGTTTGTGTGGGACTTGATGCAAAAAAGCTACACAAAGGAGTATGAGCATCAGGTCCTTCAAGTGAAGTTTGGTGGTGGGGCGATTGCACAAGCAAAATCTAGGGTGTATTATGCTTGCGATGTCTGAACACATCCGACGAGGAGCATTCTGTACTGAATAATTCATGAAGGAATGGCGCTTCATACACTATATCAAAGCATAAAACAACAAAAAATATTTCCAATGCACTAGCTCTATCCAGCACAAGGTTTTTGGACTTGCTTACACAAAACTGTATAGATTTTTTGGGCGCTTGTACATGTGAGAAGGAGGCTACTTTTTTTTTTTTTTTAAATCAAATATTATAGATTTAGAAATTAAATTTTCTTTTCATAAAAAATTACATACCAATCAACCGTATGCATACGAATTAATATCTGGCCAATTGATGGATTTTTCCAAAGTATGGAGCGTTGGAATCCCCTCTTCACATCATCTGCATTACTGGAGCTCTAATACCAAATGTAGAAAATTAATCAACTCATAAAACACTCATAAAAAAATACCTAATACATATAATTGGCGAAAAAGGCCACAACCCTTGCTATACTCCTCACATATTCTTCATTATTAAAATAATGTTATAATACAAATAAAAAGATGAGGAAGTTGTCTTAAGATAATGTGTCTATCTTGGACAATTTGGTTGAGCAAAAATCAATCACACACACTAATTTAGGAGCCAAGTTAGGTAGGCCTAAACTAACTCCTAATTAAGAGGAACCAACTCAATCTAGAAAATTAGACATAAATTCCTAATTTTCAAGATTAATTAATTTAATTATATTTTTGGATTTATAATTATTTTTCTCACATGAGAGTGAGGCTAACAGGAAGTAGTGAGATAGATAGATATAGTGCAGAGGTTTCTCGGGCTTGAGCAAAGCATTGTAATCTTCTCATTTTTTTCTAACTAATGCAATATACAAATAGGAGGATTTATTAGCTGTGGTTTTCCCCAGGAAATCATTGTGTAATGTGTTGATTGATTTCTTTCTCTTGTATTCTTCGTGATTTGGTGATTGTTTAATTGTTTCTGCTGATGATTAGAGTAGATCCAAGTTTATTGTTTTAGTAAATTAAAATTACTAGTTTGAATATACAAGGAATTTCTACACTTCAACATTGGAAAACTGAGAGGGAACGAAGGAGCAACTTACTAGGGCCAAACCCTAGTTGCCACAACAGAGGAGAGTCGTTGCGCCATATATAATAACAATAATTATAATCAATATTATATATATATAAACCAACCTAGATCCATCTTAACTTTGGATCTATTAAGAGGGATCAAATCTCTCAAAGTGAAAACTTGTTATTTGAGTGCAAAACTTGAGGCAAGGTTTGCACCTTGAGAGATTTGATCCCTCTAGACACTTGATATAGATAAATTTAAGATGGATTTAGGATGGTCGTATAAATTTTATTACTTACTTCTTTATATATATATATATATATATATATATATATATATTAAAGTTATTTTTAGTTTAGTGTACACACACACACAATATACAAGTAATGTTTTTTTGTGGCCTATGAAAACCACATTATAGGGAGCTTCAAAATAACATCTATATTTTTTTCTATGTTGTTAGAATAATAGTGACCAGTATACAAAGGTTTTGAATCTCAAATAAAGTATAACAAAATCACAAGGACTTGAAAATTAGATCCCCAATGACACCAAAAACATAACCACATATAAAAATTGAAAGTCATAAACAACCAAATCCAAATCAAGCTTAGCCTAAAAAGCCTTATGGACTAAGAGAGTGAGGTTCCTTGACAAGCTTGCTTACTTATAGCAATGGTTCTTCTTCAATTATGATAGGATTGTTACAGGTTTCTTATGAGCCAAGGGTATCCTCTGCCTCTATTGAGTGATCCTTGTCATTTTGTTTCCATTTAGAAACTTCAATCCCTTCCCCAAACACCACCCTACAAATTAATTCAAACTTCGCTTCTAACAACATCAACCAGGCTAGATTTTCTTGCCATAGTCTGCTTTCTCCTTTAGAATTCGAGCTGTGAGGGCCTTTATTAGTCAATACAACTCAGTGGTTATAAAATATTTGGTACCTTTGTCTTTGGATAAGCCAAATAAAAAATACAAATACATCCATGCCTCCTTAGACATATGTCTTCTCTTTTGATGGACCATGTTCTCGATTACTTCCACCTCCTCCTTGACTTCTAAGGTGAACTTTCTATGCTTATTTTATATATGGAAATGAAGTTTCAAGGATGGGGGGTTGAGAGGAAATTCTCTTTCTGCTCCTTAATTTTCCTTTGGTGCACTCTAGGATATCCTTAATAGCCAAGTTAGCCATGGCAAGAAAAGGGTTGATCACAGAGGAAAAGGAACCTCAAAACAACTCAAAAGATCATTTGGGGTTTACCTCAAGGGAAAGGAGTGAAACTAGGGCTAAGGAAGAGGCAAAGAAGGAAATTGGGGTTCATGAGGATCGAGACACAATGAGGAGAAAATAAACCTAGGACCACCAACATAACTACAAACCTAGAGAAAATCCTACTCAGACAAATTCATGCCTTCTTATTTTGAATCCTTAAGTAGTGGAAGCCCCCTCACTAGGAAAAATTTTCGCTTAACCAAAATCCAACCAACAAAAAGATTAATCCCAAACAAAAATACATACTAAAACAAACAATAATGTGAAAACTATAATAAATGACTTCACTTACAAAATAGAGCAACAAAATAAAAAGAGATTTGAATCTAACCTAATCTAATTTCAATACAAAACAATTACACACTACAAATTCATATAAAAATCATACTATTATTTACAATCATAATCATTAAAACTAAAATCACTCTAAAACACAACATTCACACCATAATATTTTCATCATACCCTCATCATAACTCGACTAAACCAATCTTCATATACACTAGCATGATACTTTCCCAACGCACACCTTGTGACATCCATGTAGCACCCCATCCCCATAAAAACATGCATATTTAGAACCATCCTCGTAAAAACATACATATTCCATTCGTCGCAGTCTAAAAAACCCATAGAATAACCTTGAATTTTGGTAAGATTATGAAAAATTTCGGCAATTTTTTTTTTTAAATCTGGGTTACAGTCATTAAACTTCAATATTTTGGGTGCTCTATGGGTCTTTGAAGGTGCTGAATCCATTTCAACCATCAAAAATGAAATTCAAACACTCTAACTACCTGATGTTTTGAATTTTTTTTACCAGATTTCGGCAAAAAACTGTCGTCCAGACTATTCTATTCTGTCCGTAGACAACTCCATTCCATTAAAATCCTCAAGTTTTTTTAATACATTAGAAGGACAATATTTCATTAAAAATCTCATTTTTTTTAATACACTAGAAGGACAAAGTTCATTATCTTCCTTAACGAAGCATGTTTTTGAAAATTCATTTTTTTCATGGAAAGACACATGTTTATTGACATGTATCTCGAAAACCTTGTCCTATGTGCAAATTTGGAAAATTCACATTGTTAACGATAATAAATTTTTATTAACTAAAATGTTAAGGCCTTACTCTTTTTATTATTGGGACTGCTCTACAATTTAATATGGGAAGAAGTGTAGGCGTTACCCCTTGTTTATGGAACAATGACTGCTAAAGGCATACATAATCTACCCCCTCTTGTTTTGAACCTGTGACCTTTTAGGATAAAAAACATGCTCTTAACCATTATGCCTAAGCATTAGATGTTAGATCTGTAAGAGTTAAATTTGTGAATATTTTTTAAATGTATATAAAAGCTTCTGGTGATAATCACATATAAGCATATTTTGTCGACGCGTTTCGAATTGGATAGTGTGGTTCGTCATCAGAACAAGATATGAACCACACTAATTGGTTGGAAAGGCGTCGACAAAATACGCTCATATGTGATTATCGCTAGAATTTTTTATATACATTTTATGGATCACAAAAGCCAAATTCCAAATATTTTTTAAATGTCAGGCTCATAAGTAGATATATGTTATATTATGTAATTATTTTGACTCGGTCCAATTACATTAAAAATAAAATTTAAATAAAATTTAAAAGAAATAAAAGAAATAAAAAATTAATTAGTAATTAAAATAAAATTGAGCTAAAATAGTAAATTTATACAGGTTTTTGGGCTTTAGGTTTTCACTACCCATGGTTTTGCCCATGGTATTCTTCTTCAATGACCAAATTATATTTAAAACAAATAAAATTAAAATAATTTTTTAAATTTCTAAAAAATAAAATAAAATAAGTAATTAATAATTAATAATTCATAATTAAAATAAAATTGAGATAAAATATAAATTTATGAATGGAGGTTTTTGGGCTCCAGGTTTTCACAACCCATGTTTTTTGCATGGTAGTCAAATTGCAAAAAAATAAAATAAAAAATAAAATAAAACAAAATAATTAATTAATAAATAAACTACAATTGAGATAAAATAGTAAATTTATGGATGAAGGTTTTTGAGCTCCAGGTTTTCACAACCTGTGGGTTTTCCATGGTATTCTTCTCTAATGTAGCCTATTTAAAGGTAAAGTTTTTGAGCTCCAAGTTTTCACAACCCGTGGGTTTTCTATGGTATTCTTCTCTAATGTAACCTATTTTAAGGTATTATTTGCAACATGTGAGACATTAATTACAATAAACAATTTTAAATAGATCAAAGTAAATTCTAATTTGCACCACAAATATCATAACCATGAGCAATTTTCATATCTGGTTTGGAAAATAAAACCACTCAATAAAGGCATATATCTGATTTGGAAAAGAAAACCACTCAATAAAGGCAAACCACATGAAGACTTTATAACTTTCCAGATGCATGTCTTCTAGGTAAAAATTGGGAAAAATATCCTTTCTCACTTTGTTGCATAGATTTTTCCAGGTTGTTTTGTATGTTACTCATTTTATTTTATATGTTTGAAATTTTATTCTTGACTGTGTAAAGAAATGTGAGCACAAAAAAATAAAATTTGGTGCATGTAGTCCTATATTTTATTTGTATTTTTTGTCCTCGTTAAAATTATAAAACTTGGTGCATGTAGTCCCACATTTTTGTTAATTTTAGATAACAATAGTATGTTCTATGCTTAAGAACAATTTACTTCAATGTTCCTTATTAGCCCAATATCAATTTCCAATTTAGCAATCACATTAACTTAATCACATTGATAGTAAATATAGATAGAACATAAACAAATACTGCAGAAGACAAGCCAAGACAAGATGACACAATATTTGGCAGATGTCAGGGAAAAACCCCTATGTGAGAAAACCCTTTGATCGAATGCTTCAATATTTCAGCAGAGAGAGAGAGTACAAATATCAAAATAAATTTCCCAAAAAAGTTGTGTAAAAAATTAGTAGTTAACAACAATCAACTGTAGTCTTGACCAGAAAGTCAATGCTAGTCAAAGTGGCTCCAAAATGTCCTCCAAGCAGCTCAGTCAACAACAGTCCAATTTGGCCTTCCAAGAGGGTCAAAGTCAACCCAAAATAGTCTAGTCAAACCAAGTCAAATGTTGCAGTAAAATATGCAGTCAAATCTGAATTCAACGTTGAAGTCAACTTGGTCAACCTCGTCAAACAACCTTGAAAATTGTGCCAATAAATGCGCCCTTCAAAATCATAATTTCTACCCAAAAATGGAAGTCAACGGAGGTGTTTTGACCCTTAGTCAACATTGGTCAATGCCTTGGTCAATGCTAGCATGTTCCTGCAATTTGACCTGCAATCTGCCCTGAAATATTCGACCTCCCACCACACGTGCGAAGTAAGAGAGCTGCTCCAAGCTTGTACGAACCAATCAAGAGAGGAGAGAGAATGATGTGTGATGAGATGAGTGAGGTCCAAATGAGGAGAAGGTCACTCCTATTTATACAAATCATTGAGGGTGAAGAGACACATCTGTTGGGCTTCATGAGCCTACATTTTGTTATCACTCAAAAAATTCAAATATCATTTTGACAAAGTTAGATAGGTTCATGTGTCAAAATATGGTTGTAGGATTCATTTTTAAGTTGGTCAAGGAAATATTAATTTTTTTATAGTTTGAGCCTACCTTAGTGTTTAAATAAACTCATTTTTAAGGTCTTTCATGTCAAGTCTTTCATCATTTTAGGATTCATTTCATTTCCCAAAGTTTTTGTATCAAAACTGCCCAATTAGCCAAGAAACCACAGTTTCGTAGCGCATCATGTTGAAAAAAGTCACTTTGTGCTACGAAAGCGCTGATAGTTTCATAGCGCAAACAACAAAAATTACACTACAGGCACTACGAAAGCGTGGTTTTGTAACTGTATTGTTAGTTGAGTTGTCAAATGTCAGAAACCGTTGGGAAAGGGTAAGATAGAGGCTTGTCGAGTCATGCAATGATGAAATCAAAGTACACACCCACGTTTGTAGTCATCATGCCCAGTATAGGTTATGAGTGGGCCATCATTTTAAGTTAGGAAAGGACACTAGAAATTAAAATTCTTTCCTAATTAGTCATTCTCATTCCTTTTGCCTTCATTCGTAATGTCTGAGCTTTGAGTATCGAACCAAACTTTGTGGCTGGTTCTTACAAAGGTTTATTACATCCATATCAAGCAAGGCTGATACATTTATTCAAGCGAGGCTGAGAGGTTCTCTGAAGAATATGGAAGAGGAAAGCAAAATACACAGAGGAGCACAGTGCTTAAGGCATGAACCTGAAGACATGAAGGAAATAATTGAAGACCCAGCAGTGATGGAAGAATTCAGAAGAGTAGGTTGCCTACAGTTTTGTGACAAATTGCAGGGCTTTCACACACAAGTATCCAAGGAATTTGTTATGAATTTCAATGGAATAGCCACTAAAGTGGAGATGCTAAGTTTGTCTATCACACCAGAGGTCATTGATGCTATTACAAAGATTCCAAGAGGTCAAGAAACCTGGTTCAAAGGGTTCAAATTTAATATGGAACAGTGTAAAGAGTTCATGAAGCCTGGGCACATTGAGATGGATATCAGCAATGCTATCCCAAGAAGCTGCATCAAAGATAATTATTCAAAACTGCTACTCAACATTCAGAAATATTTTACCTATGAAGGCAAGTATCACAAGGTTTATTCATACCATTTAAAATTAATTCTACACTTCACTGGTAATATTTCACTTGACTTACCTTTTTATCTACATAGAAGTCTTGCAAAAATGGCTAATAAGGTGCAAGAAAAGTCTGAAGGGAGTGAGACATCATTATTTCATCATGGCTTAATGAAATTATTAATTTTAGATGAAATTAAAAAGATAGGCAGAGATTGGTCCTCATTCTTGTTTGTTAATGGTTTTGAGTTGGAAACCCTAACTCCTGTAATAAACCCTAAAGCTAAGGGAGTTCCATCACCACCAGCAATAGAACCAAGCCAATCTATGGTTGCAAAACCAAAAGAACCTGCAAGAGTAAAGCCAAGAAATGAAACTGAGAAAAGGCCAGAGCAAATGCAAATGCTTGATACACCAACTCTCCCACCTGCAAAACATAAATCAAAGGTTGTCAAAGATGCAAAACAGGAACAAGCTATCAGAAAACAAGGGACAAAAAGAATAACTAGAAGCCAAGCAGCGGTTTTGAAAGGAAAGACAGTTGCTATAGAAGATAGTTCAGTAACAAAAGGGAATATAGAGGATATTCTTCATGCCATTGACATAGAGGAAACACCTATTGTCCAAGCTGAATTTATTGGGGAAGATGAGCAAAAGTTGAAAAAGGCTAGTCTTCAAAGAGATTAGAGTTTGAGGGGGAAGATGCAGGTTTCATCTTTCAAGCAAGAAATCCTATGACAAGGCATGCTAGGAAATTAATGGAAGGCAACAAAGAAGTTCAAAAACCCATTGAAGCAGCTAAATCACCTAAAGAGATTATTGATCTCTCATCACCCATAGTGAAGGATACAATCAGCAAATTAAAAAGGGGAAAAGAGAAAGTGATAGACAAAATAGAGTTTCAACGCCTTGAGGAAAAGTTAAAGTTGGAAAATCAGGAAATTGCTGTCATGAAAAAGAGAGCTAGAAAACACAGTGTCGAGAAAGTATAGTTTAAAAGGATGAAGGAAGTGTGGGAAGGACAAGTTGCTTATGTTTCTGAAACTTTAGACAATACAGAGCAACTTGTCAAGTGGAAAATTCCAACAATAAAAGAAGCTAAGTTTGTCAGAATAATAAACACCCATCTAAGAGCTACTAAAAAAAGACTTAAAGACCAGGTGAAGGATTTATAAGAGCAACTGGAGTTAATTCATGATGAGCTACAGAGCAAAGGCATTAAAATGACAGTCATAGAAGAACCAATAGGCAAACCAATTGTAAATGAAGAAGAAATGCCTCAAAGAAGCTAAAATGAAGTTGGTTTATGGTTTGTATGGCTTGTTTTTTTTTAAGACTGTAATGGTTATTGGTATTAATGGGCGGCAAAACAGCTGCCGCATACTGAAGGATTACAACAGTTTCTGGGATTGAGATTACACCAGTTTCTGGAATTAAGATTACAGCAGTTTCTGCCACATGCTGAAGGTTTACACCAGTTTCTATTACATATTGATGTATCACGAGCTTTGAGGCAGCTAGATATGGCACCTAGCCTCATAAATTCTGAAACCTGAATTGGATTAACCCAACAATTGCAGCGGAGATATTGATAGTGTATTGGCGCTATTGCCTCTTCCATATTGCATATTTGGGAGCAGAGGCTGGACCTGTTAATCTGCCCAAGGAGACTTTGCGCTGGCGGAAAGAAACGACTTTGAGCGCCCATAAAATGATTGAAGCGGCCGGCAAATCGGGTTCCCATCCTGAAACATGATGACTGCTGCTTTATTTTGATGGACCTCCCATTCAGATTGATTTCGCCCTTAGAGCCAAACCCCAAAATTCGCCCATTGCTAGCCCAGCTACTGATACAGTAGAGAGCGAAATTGGTCAGGAGAAAGGTTGGCATGTTGATCCAGAAAAGGATCGAATTCAAAATCTTTGACTGAATGCTTTGGATTGAACTTGCAGGTCTGTAATATGAGCTCAACATTGTGAACAGGTCGACCCTTAGGGGATTAAGGGATGATGCATTCAGATTCATCAGCATTTACTAACATGGATCTTCTGCAACGGGTAGAGCCCAGATTGGCTTCAAGACCGGCTTGCTTGTTCAGTTGCCTCAGAATATGGAAAAAGGATATATGACGGAATTGGGCCAGAGTAAGTCTGATTTTCTTAAGGATGGAGATTAGATGGATTTGCGTAGGATTTGACTTGAGATTCAACGCTTGTATTATCAGCCTGGAGTCTCCAAAGAGCGTCAGAGACAGTATGTTCTTTTTGATAGCCTGTTTGAGCCCTTGCCACAGAGCCAGAGCTTCAGCTCTGTTATTAGTTTCTATGCCCAGCCCCCATTGATACCGAAATTCAATTGAAACATCCAGATTCAGAAGAACCCCACCTCCACCTGCAGCTCCGGGGTTGCCTTTAGAGGCCCCATCGAAGAAGAGGCAGTGTTCATCTAGTGCAGAGCGCCATTTGATAAACTCCTGTTCTTCAAGGCAGATTTCCCAGTTAGCATGGGGAATAGCAGGGGGCAGGGGCATGAAAACAAGATTTGGAGCAATGTCTTTGAGCCAGAGCTCCTCCTCACAGTCCAGAGCTGCTTCATTCCTCAATGAAGGTTTAGATTCCAAAGTCTCGCCCAGAAGAGCTTGGATTTTAGCAATTATTTTACCTGGTGTGCAAATTTCATCCCTGAACAGCCTATTATTCCTCTCCAACCACAGCTTCCAGCAGATGAATTTTGGAATCCACATCCAGGCTGATTTGAGGAGGATTTTTTTAACAAGACAAAACAGAGATAAGATGGCCCAGGTGTGAAGCAGGTCAGGTATATTACCAGGGATCTCAACTTTGTCAGCTCCAGATCTCAGGACCCCCCGCCAGACATCACGGGCAAAGGGGCAGAGCAGCAACAGATGATTAGCAGACTCTTCCTCTGACACACACAGAGGGCATCTAGAGGGCCCTTCCATTCCACGTTTTCTCAGAATATCTCTGGTGAGAATGCTATTATGAGCTAAAGTCCAGTAGAAGAAGTCAATTTTGGGGAGCGAAGGAAAGGCCCAAATAAATCTCCATTGAGTAGGGTCGGGAGGGACATTAGGAATCGCTGTCCTACTTGTGTAACCTTCAGAGACTGAGAAATTGCCAGAAAGGGAGCCCCACCCTCGTTTGTCCTTAGCTGTTGCTTTGGTTGGAGATTTCCCTTGGAGCATATCTAAAAGAATCGTTGCTTCAGCCTGCAGCCATTGGGGGATCTCTCCCAGGTACCAGCTGTCCCATTTTCTTCCAGAATCGTCCGTCCAGGAAGAGATGTCCCACAGGGTATTCAGATTGTTGGACTGGAGCCAAATTTTAATGTTTGCCAGGCCTTCAATGTGGTTCAAAGGCTGATCACCAAGGATCCGATCCTCCCAGATTCTAATTTTTTTCCCATTACCTGGAATCCAGTAAAGGTTGTGACAGAATTGCTCCATAGCTTGAAGACAGAGTTTGAAGATCGGGGAACCTTTAGTGATTTTTGGAGGCTGGTCCAAACACCTTAGCCGCTTTCCCTTGAAATATTTCTTCCACAGTACTCTCTTACTCCAGGAAGCCTTTCCAGCAACTATACTCCACAGGATTTTGGAGCCCAGAGTGAGATTCTGGGCACCCAGATCTCTTAATTGAAGACCTCCTTCCAGGATTGGCTTTTTAATAGTGTCCCAATTAACTAAATGAAGTATTTTTTCATTATTTTTCCCCCCTTCCCAGAGGAATCTTCTCAGCAGACTGTCCATTTTACTGAGGTAGGTTTTGGGAGCCAGCAGAATGGAGTGTTGGTAAAGAGGCATACTTGTGAGGACATTTTTCATCAGGATAACCTTCCCAGCATTGTTCAGCCAAGAGGTACCCCAAGCTTGGATTCTAATTTTTAGTTTGTCAAGCAGGGGCATCCAATGGGCAACTTTAGAAGTGGATTTGAAAATTGGAATCTCGAGATATTTAAAAAACTCCCAGTTATGAATTCCTTTCATCTCTAAGAGTCTGGCAATGTCAGCCAGCTCCTTGACCGAGCAGTTCCAGCCGTAGATAGTGCTTTTTAGATAATTTATCTTGCTTCCCGAGATCTCCTTATAGATGTCCAACTCCTTCTTAAAGAATCTTGCTGAATTTATGCTCGCTCCTCCAAGCAGAAGCGTGTCGTCGGCAAATTGGGCATGATTAATATCTTTAACATTAGGAACAATTCTGAGGCCAGGAAGAGCGTGGATTTGTTGAAAGCGGTCAAGTTAGAAGCTAAGCACAGAGGCTTGAATAGCGAAGAGGAGCGGGGACAGCGGGAAGCCCTGTCTTAAGCCCCTAGAGGCATTGAAGAACTTTGTAGATCGACCATTAACCAGCGGTGCAATCCAAGGGGAGGCTATACAAGCTTTCACCCAGTTGATGAAGGTTATAGAGAAGCCAAGTTTATTCATAACAACGAAGAGGAAATCATGTTTCACCCTGTCAAAGGCATTGGCCAAATCGAGCTTTATCACCATTCCTTTCTCTTTTCGCTGGCAACTTGAATGAACTGCTTCTTGCACCAACACAATATTGTCCAGAATCTTTCTCCCTTTGATGAAGCCCCCTTGGTTTTCCGGAATGATGTCCGGAAAAATGTTCTTGAGACGGTTGGCTATTGATTTAGTAATCAGTTTATAACTTGTGTTACACAGTGAAATGGGCCGAAATCTACCAAAATCAGAAGCTCCTTTCTCTTTCGGAATAAGAGCAAGAAAGGCCGAGTTGATGCTGCCTCCGATCTTGGAACATGATTGAGACTTCCTGACCATTCTCAGGAGGTCTTTGTTAATGATAGACCAGCAAGTCTGATAGAACTTGGCGTTGAACCCATCAGGCCCAGGAGCTTTATCCGGCTCCATGATATCCAAAGCCTTCTTGAGCTCATCCATGCTAATCGGAGCAGTCAGCATGGAGTTAACAGAGTCCTGAACGGAATGAGGAATTTGGTCAAGAGGATAGGCATGAGAGTCTATAGGAGGATTTTCGGGAGCCGTGTAAAGCTCTTGGAAATAGGTGAAAGCAACTCTTTTGATGCCTTCAGGATCTTTGACCACCGCATCATGGGAGCGGATTTCTGAAATAGCTTTGAATTGCTTGCGAGCTTCGGCTTGTTTATGAAAGAATCTGGTATTTTTGTCGCCGGCTTGTAACCATAAGTTTCTTGATTTTTGTCTCCAGTACTCCTCTTCCTCCCTAATAGCTCTATGAAGATTTTTTTGCAACTCAACTTCTCTTTGTAGCTGACTTTGAGTAACAACAGCATTTTCCATTGCTGATTGATGGGCAGCAAGGTTATCTAGGGAATATTTTCTCTTGGCAGTGGGTATTTTCAGAGATTTAGCCCACTCCTTGAGTCTTCTTTTAAGGCCCCTCAATTTTTCTTCCCACACATAGAATGGGGATCCCAGGATCTGCCGGTTCCAGGCTTCTAGAATCACGTCCTGGAAACCCTCTTGCTGAATCCACAAAGGGCTGAATCTAAAGGGAATTGGACCAAGGTTACCATCAAGGGAGAGCTCAAGGCTGATGGGTTTATGATCGGAAGTGCAGTTTGGGAGGATTTTAGAAGAGGCTAACAGTCCACATGTAAGGAAAGAGGATTGGACAAGGAATCTGTCCAGTCGAGCAACTATATGATTGGGCCCTATTCTTTTGTTAGTCCAGGTATATTTCCCAGCAGAGGGCTTGATGTCCTCTAGATCCCAGTCTAGCATAATGTCTTCCACCCATTCTCTAGCTGGATCCCTTACTAGGGAACCCCCCTTTTTCTCATCGATGGCTAGAGTGGCATTCAGATCACCTGCAATAATGATGTTTTCTGGATTGTGCAATAAAAGAAAGGACTGAAGCGAGTCCCAGCAAAATTTTTTCTCCGCAGGAAGGACCGGAGCATAAAGATTGAACATACTTACTTGTTGACCAGAGTCTATGGAGGAGCTGAATGAAAATCTAATGAGGGCAGATTTCTTCTTGGATCAATTCATATTTAGAGCTGTCCCAGAAGGAGGCAAGTCCGCCAGAGGCTCCTCTAGCACTGACAACTCTTCCGGGGCCTTTACGCCAGAATGTCTTACTAGTTTGGAGGAGCAGCTTATCCTCCATCTTTGTCTCCTGGATGAGAAGGATTTCAGGCAAGTGCAATCTAACAATGTCTTTTAGGGCTTCTTCTTTCAGCCTGCTGCCTAACCCTCTGCAGTTCCAGGAGACGTACTTCATTATTTACTGACTTGGGAGGTGGTGACTCCTTTTGGAGCCCTACTCTGCTTGCGCCCGGATCTGGTGTTCATCATTCCTTTGAGAGTTTTCTGGGAGCCTTGGAGGACGTCCAGATAAGTTTTCTCCTCTCTCTGTTTTTTCTTGGATTTCCGACCCCTCGTCGACTTGATAGGGGTGATTTGCGAGCCATATGAATCGGTGTCTCTCTCTTCTGACTCGCCCCCTGAGTCAGAGGCCAGGCTGATGTGCTCCTCAGTACCTTCGATTCCCCTTTGATCAGCAGCTTCAAGGGGAACAGATGATTGTCCGGCGGTTTCTTTCATTTTGTTCGATTGTTCTTCAGTTTCTTGGTGATTCTCTGAGGTATTCTCCTTCTCAGCTGATGAGGGGCCTTCTTTTGTGATTGGATTGGCCTAAGAAGTGGACTGGGGTTTCCCCATAGTTCCATATTTTGTTTGTTCAGTGGGCTTTGAGACTGCCTTGCCCTTTTTTATCTCTTTCCATCCTTCTTCTTCCACCTTGTCCCTTGAAGGGGCTTTAGGACAGTTTCGTTGGAAGTGACCATGCTCGTGACAGATTCTGCACTTAAAGGGCAGTTGCTCGTAATCCAGTTTCTGAAAGTGATGCCAATCTCCAACTGTGAGTTTTATGGCTTTCGGCAGACCAGCTTCCAGGTCAACTTCCACGCAGATTCTAGCGCAGGTGTATTGGCCCCTATTGTCAGCTTTGTCTATGAAGCGACCCAGCCCGTTACCAATCTTCTGCAGGGATTGGTAGCTCTAGCAATGGATCGGCAGATTAGGGAGCCGGACCCAAACAGGAACCTCCTTCGGGACATCGACAGAAGGGTCGAAGTCAGGGGTCCATTTGTTGAGGAAAAGGCCTTGGTTTCCCATGAAATACGGACCATTTCTGAACACCAGGTCACGGTCTTCCTTGGTAGTGAATTCGAAAATAAAGAATCCTTGACCAACAACGTAACAGATCACGTTGTTTGTCAGCAGAGGCCTCCAGTTCCGTTGGACCCATTCATCTATCACTTTTGTTGATGGCCAACGACCCATAAACTGCTCGACCAAACCTCTGTCAGCTAAGGCGAGAGCTATTTTGATCGGCTGTTCTTAAGGCAGAGCGATCTCTGGTATTTCATCTAATTTTTTAATGAAAGTTGGGACTTCAGGTAAAGGGCGTTTCTTCCCTTTCTGAGACAGGAGATTCTAAAATGCCATAGCAAAAGAGATAGGAGGGGGGGGGAGAGGGCTCCTCGCCCCCAGGCGCATCCATGGCGGCAGCAGACCAGATATCTCAGACCTAGTCGCAGTAGGAGATGAGGACGCGCGCGCGATTTTTATGTCTTTGTATGGCCTGTTGATGATGAAGATAGGTTATATTTTGAGTTTTTGGGCAACTACAATTTTCATTTGACAAATTTATGAAAAAATCTGCATACTCAGCAGTTTCATAGCACCTCCAGGCTTAAAAAGAAGAAAAGCGCTACGAAACTGCTGTAGATGCCTTTTTGTTTTTTGTGATCAGTATTTAAGGGGTTAAAGGCTGAGTTAAGAGATGAAATTGTTATGAAAGAGGTGTTGAAGGGTGATTAAAATGATGCAAGAGGAAAGAGTCAATTTTTTGGAGAACAAAGGCTTGTAATGGCAGTGCCACATAAAGCACTACGAAACTGCTGTATTTTCGTAGCGCAATACATTACATCCTTTTGAGAAGTTTTTGAAGTGGTTTTAGACAACTGGAGGCTAGGAAAGAGTTATAGGACATGTTAAGCCAACTTTCAACAGCCAAGGACTGCAAAATGAAGATTAAATGATAGTCAAAATGTTCAAATAAGGAAAAAGATCCTATGCCTAAAAAACAGGGTACTGTTTCCTATTTTTGTGGAGGTCAGCTAAGTGCTCATGAAGAACTGAATACCATTATCCAAATTCGACCATGTGATGATACACTTGTCAATGATGTAATTTCAAATAGTTAAGGTTATTATAGATAGTAATAAGGAGTTTGAATCCTTTTCGAAATATGACTGTCAAGTAGGATAGGTGTCTTTCTGTAATAAATTTCATGTTTTATGGTTATACAAGGTGTCAATAGATAGAAATTTGATGTATCTAGCCTAGAGGCAAATCATCTGATAATGTAAGAGGTATATTAAAGGCCATTGGGTCGAATTTTTGAAGGGTTGGAGATTTTTGGAAAAATTGCAGCTTATTGTAAATTGACTGTTTCAACAATATAGAGATTTGTTGCTTGACCAACTTGAGATTTTGAAGAAGTTTTTGGTGCTTACTTATTCTATTTGTACCTTTTATGCATCTCTCTTGCAGTGATTTTCATTTATATTACTTAGAATTCATCCATGAAATGCTGTAAATTCCTTTATGAGTGAATTGATTGTGTATTTTCAGGTTTCATGTGTGTATGTCCTACAAAATCTGACCTGCCTCAACTTCCATGTCAAGTGAACTCACTGAATCACTGAAAGTGTTGATTCCATAAGCCCAATGTCTACATGCAGATATTATTTTCAATCTACAGGTTGGAAAATATTATCTCAGCAGACTATTTTATTGCAAAGCTTTTTGGAGTTTCTGATATATACAGTAACAATACCACTTTCCTTCACTTGAGATTCTTATGATATTTCAATGAGTTTATGTCCTATATTTTGAAATTTTTTTCTTCCAAAGTCTTAATGCTTATTACTCATAATTCATGATTTTTCATGCTCTGACTTCCTTTAAGTATTAAGTTATAGTCAAATGAGTTTTAGGTCCTATCTTTGAAAGGTTTTCTTCAATATCTTAATGCTTATTACTCAGAATTCATGACTGTTCATGCTCTGACTTCCTTTAAGTATTGAGCTATGGTGAATCTCTTTTAATATTTTCCTTCCAATACCTTGATGTCTCATTACTCAAAATTCATGTATCACATGCTCTGACTTCTTTTGAACCTCAAGTTATTGGGATTTTCCTTAATGTGTTGCTCTTTGATTGAAGCATATACAAGCCTCAACTTCCACAAGGAAAGATTTTGTTATTGAAAGCCCTATCACTGACTCCATAGCCCAATGGTAGTATTAGCCTTCATCTTTTCAACCTACAAACATTTAAAACCAACACATTAATCATAGAGTTAGCCATCTATCTTTATCATTATCGAAATCATAAAATCCCCTTGAGAGAGCCCTCTCAGACTGAAGAGGCTAAGCTTTAGTCAAAAGCTGGTTTGAAATATTTACACTGAAGTTTTCTGATCAACAACCATTCAAGTATGATTTTGGTGATAACATTTTGGCGCCGTTGCCGGGGACCGAACATATAAATTTTCCCTGGGAAGAACGACAAAGTTTCAGTTCTAAGGTCTAAGAGCAACATACACTTAGGCATATATTAGCTGTATTTCTACTCTGTTGACTCCACACATCAAATAATCAATTGGAAGGTGACTCCAATACTTGAAGATTAGTAGCTTGATGAAGTTTCAAGATGAATTACATTGCAAGAATAAATGCCATGTATGCACCTATGAATCGGTCTCACATCCCTGGTTTTCCAAATCCTATGCCAAAGGTTGAATGGTTAACTGATCTTCCAATATTTAAAGATGAAAAGAAAGACAATGCTACTCTTCATTTGGTTAGATTTAATATGCATGTACACAGTCTTAAGGTTCAGTTCCCTGAGGATTGTCCCATGAAGATGTTTATGGCCACTTTAGAAGGAAAAGCATGGTCTTGGTACGAAATCTTTCCAAATGGTTCATTATATTCCCTTGATGATTTCCATGTTGCATTTTATGAGATGTATGAAGAGTGTCATCCCTCCTTATTGCTGGTCAAAGACTGCTGTAAACAATGTGTGAGTTTTATTGAAAATTTGGAGAATTGTTATGAAGATGATGGGTTCATGGATGAGGAAATTTTAGAGGCCCTTCATGACAATCCATTTCATCACCAAGAAGAAAGGATATCCTCTCTCTTGGATGAAAATGAAACCCAACAGGAGTTTATTTATGATAATCATGTTACATCCTTTGAGTTTGATGAAAAGGTGCAACAGACTTGTTAGTATTTTGATCATCAGGAGTAAGATAATCATTGCAAACAACAAGAGGAAATATTGGAAGATAATTACTATAAATCTCAGGTAAAGGAAGAAGTTTATTCTTCATGTCATTTCCTGCATCAGTCTACATCAAATAATAATCACACTAATGAAGAAGTGGGTGAAAATTTCTCTTTATCCCTGTCTTCTAATCTGAAGTCATTTGAATGCAAGTCAGAAGTTAAGATTCAATTTGTGGATGAAGTTGATAAGAAAATTGAAAAATAAATTGATTTTTTAGAAGATAAAATCAACCTTATAGGCTTAATGATCAAGATCAGTCTTTTGAAAAGCTGTTAATGCCATAAAACAAAGAGAGGATGGTGCTACCTTTCTCCTTTGAGAATGAGGAAGAATAAACTGTTTTTGAAAATCAGTTTGAACAACAGTTTGATAACACACAATTGAAATCTTGTGTGGCTGAGCAAAGCATATATGAGTTGTCCAAAGTTGTAGAATGTCTTGAGGATTATCAAACAGATTATGTATTCTATGATCCTATAGCTAACTACATGGAAGAGTTCTATAGTTCAGATTTCCAGTTATATTTTCATTTTGAAGATCAGATATATTTTATGTTGCCTTGGTCATCTCAGTATCATGCTTATTTTTGGATCAAGTGTAGTCAAGAGGTTCAAATGTCAGATCAGGTCAATGACTGGCTTCATTGGAAGTTTCATGTTACTTGAATTAAAAATGGAGATTGCAGCTGTTAGGGTAGGTAGGAGTGTGTGAATAAGCTCAAAGTTGAATGAGAATCTTTTCAGTTGATACAAAGTTGGTTTTCCAACAGCAATCATCAAGATTGAGGCCAAGGAGAAGGCCATAAGAGCTTGGTGAAGTTTTCATAAATTTCAGAGTTTCTATTTCCAAGAAGATGGATGGCACTGGAACTACTTGTTCTTTGGTGTACCATAGGGGAAAACCATCCCAAGTGGAGCCACTGTTATCACTCAAAGAATTCAAACATCATTTTGTCAAAGTTAGATAGGTTCATGTGTCAAAATAGGGTTGTAGGATTCATTTTTAAGTTCGGTCAAGGGAAATATTAAATTTTTTATGGTTTGAGCCTACCCTGGTGTTTAAATAAACTCATTTTTAAGGTCTTTCATTTCAAGTCTTTCATCATTTTAGGATTCATTTCATTTTCCAAATTTTTTGTATCAAAACCGCCCAATTAGCCAAGAAACCACAATTTCGTAGCACATCACGTTGAAAAAAGTCACTTTGCGCTATGAAAGCACAAATAATTTCGTAGCACAAACAACAAAAATTACACTACAGGCGCTATGAAAGCGTGATTTTGCAACTTCCTTGTCAGTGGAGTTGTCAAATGTTAGAAACTATTGGGAAAGGGTAAGATAGAGGCTTGTTGAGTCATGTAATGATGAAATAGAAGTACACACCCACCTTTGCAGTCATCATGGTCAGTACAGGTTATGAGTGGGCCATCATTTTCAGTTATGAAAGGACACTAGAAATTCAAATTCTTCATTGGTCCTCATTCTTGTTTGTTAATGGTTTTGAGTTGGAAACCCTAACTCCTACAAGAAACCATAAAGCTAAAGGAGTTCCATCACCACCACCAGCAGAACCAAGCCAACCTATGGTTGCAAAACCAAAAGAACCTGCAAGATTAAAGCCAAGAAATAAAATTGAGAAAAGGCCAGAGAAAATGCAAATGCTTGATACACCAACTCTCCCACCGACAAAACAGAAATCAAAGGTTGTCAAAGCTTCAAAACAAGAACGAGCTGTCAGCAAACAAGGGACCAAAAGAATAACTAGAAGCCAAGAACTGGTTTTGAAAGGAAAGACAATTGCTATAGAAGACAATTCAGTAACAAAAGGGAATCTAGAGGATACTCTTCATGCCATTGACATAGATGAAACACCTATTGTCCAAGTTGAATTTATTGGGGAAGATGTGCAGAAGTTGAAAAAGGCTAAGTTTGCAAAGAGATTAGAGTTTGAGGGGGAAGATGTAGGTTTCATTTTTCAAGAAAGAAATCCTATGACAAGACATGCTAGGAAATTAATGGAAGGCAACAAAGAAGTTCAAAAACTCACTGAGACAGCTAAATCACCTAAAGAGATTATTTATCTCTCATCACCCACAGTGAAGGATACAATCAACAAATTAAAAAGGGGAAAAGAGAAAGTGATAGAGAAAATAAAGTTTTAGCGCCTTGAGGAAAAGTTAAAGTTGGAAAATCAGGAAATTGCTGTCATGAAAAAGAGAGCTAGAAAACACAGTGTCGAGAAAGTACAGTTTAAAAGGATGAAGGTATTGTGGGAAGGAAAAGTTGATTCTATTTCTGAAACTTTAGACAATACAAAGCAACTTGTCAAGTGGACATTTCTAGCAATAAAAGAAGCTAAGTTTGTCAAAATAATAAACACCCATCTAAGAGCTACTAACAAAAGACTTAAAGACTAGGTGAAGGATTTACAAGAGAAACTGGAGTTAATTCATGATGAGCTACAGAGAAAAGGCATTAAAATGACAGTCATAGAAGAACCAATAGGCCAACCAATTGTAAATGAAGAAGAAATGCCTCAAAGAAGCTAAAATGAAGTTGGTTTATGGTTTGTATGGTTTGTAGATGATGAAGATAGGTTATATTTTGAGTTTTTGGACAACCACAGTTTTCATTTGACAAATTTATGAAACATTCTGCATACTCAGTAGTTTTGTAGCACCTCCAGGCTTAAAAAGTAGAAAAGCGCTACGAAACTACTGTAGCTGCCTTTTTGTTTACTTTGAACAGTATTTAAGGGGTTAAAGGCTGAGTTAAGAGCCGAAATTGTTATGAAAGAGGTGTTGAAGGGTGATTAAAATGATGCAAGAGGAAAGAGTCAAGTTTTTGGAGAAAAAAGGCTTGTAATGGCAGCGCTACAGAAAGCGCTACGAAACTGTTGTATTTTCGTAGTGCAATACATTACATCCTTTTGAGCAGTTTTTGAAGTGGTTTTAGATAGCTGGAGGCTAGGAAAGAGTTATAGGACATGTTAAGCCAAATTTCAACAGCTAAGGACCACGAAATGAAGATTAAATGATAGTCAGAATGTTCGAATAAGGAAAAATATCATATGCCTAGAAAATAGGGTACTGTTTCCTATTTTTGTGGAGGTTAGCTAAGTGGTCATGAAGAACTAAATGCCATTATCCAAATTCGACCATGTGATGATATACTTGTCAATGATGTAATTTCAAATAGATAAGATTATTATAGATAGTGATAAGGAGTTTGAATCCTTTTCGAAATATGACTGTCAAGTAGGATAGGTGTCTTTTTGTAATAAATTTCATTTTTTATGGTTATGCAAGGTGTTAATAGATACAAATTCAATGTATCTAGCCTAGAGGTAGATCATCTGATAATGTAAGAGGTCTATTAAAGGCCATTGGGTCGAATTTTTCAAGGGTTGGATATTTTTGGCAAAATTGTAGCTTATTGTAAATTGATTGTTTCAGCAATACAAAGATTTGTTACTTGACCAAATTGATATTTTGAAGGAGTTTTTGGTGCTTACTTATTATATCTGTACCTTTTATGCATCTCTCTTGCAGTGGTTTTCATTTATATTACTCAAAATTCATCCATGAGATGCTCTAACTTCTTTTATGAGTGAATTGACTGTGTATTTTCAGGTTTCATGTGTGTATGTCCTACTACTAAAAACTCTGACCCGCCTCAACTTCCATGTCAAGTGAACTCACTGAATCACTGAAAGTGTTGATTCCATAAGCCCAATGTCTACATGCAGATATTATTTTCAATCTACAGGTTGGAAAATGTTATCTCAACAAACTATTTTATTGCAAAGCTTTTTAGAGTTTCTGATATATATACAGTAACAATACCACTTTCCTTCACCTTAGATTCTTATGATATTTCAATGAGTTTATGTCCTATCTTTTGAAATGTTTTTCTTCCAAATTCTTAATGCTTATTACTCAGAGTTCATGATTGTTCATGCTTTGACTTCCTTTAAGTATTAAGTTATGGTCAAATGAGTTTTAGGTCCTATCTTTGAAAGGTTTTCTTCAATATCTATTACTCAGAATTCATGACTGTTCATGCTCTGAATTCCTTTAAGTATTGAGCTATGGTGAATATCTTTTAATATTTTCCTTTCAATACCTTGATGTCCCATTACTCAGAATTCATGTATCACATGCTCTGACTTCTTTTGAACCTCAAGTTATTGGGATTTTCTTGAATGTGTTACTCTTTCATTGAAGTATATACAAGCCTCAGCTTCCACAAGGAAAGCCTTTGTTATTGAGAGCCCTATCATTGACTCCATAGCCTAATGGTAGTATTAGCCTTCATCTTTTCAACCTGCAAACATTCAAAACCAACACATAAATGATAGAGTTAGCCATGTATATTTATCATTATCTAAATGATAAAATCCCCTTGAGAGAGCCATCTCAGACTGAAGAGGGTAAGCTTCAGGCAAAAGCTAGTTTGAAACAGTTACACTGAAGTTGTCTGATCAACAGCCAGTCAGGTATGATTTTGGTGATAACACATTTGATAGAGGCCGACCTTGACAATTTGCACGTGTGAATAACAAATTAAAATTCACATTTCTACTGGTCCGAACAAGACAGTCTTTAGATCAATCTTACACCTCTCGAAAGTAGGAATCAAATAAAAATATCATCTCCATCATATGAGGTGTCCAAGGTGGAGTTTGGAACTAGTTTCCAATTTTAACACTCCCTCTCAACTAGGGAGAATTCCACCTTCCAATCTATCGACCAACCTGTGCCATCTCTGACATCCTTGATTTTCTCTGCTAAACCATGAAGAAATAATGAAGAATAACTGATTGAGAGTGAGTCACAAGACCTTGCCACTCTCCACTGACTCAATTCAGTCTAGAGGTAGAACCTTAGTTGATCCCAGACCAGGATGTTTGAACACCATGCATCCTAAATAATGTAAACTTTGAAACAGGAACTATAAACTCAAAAAGGAAGCTCTAGCCAAAAAACTAAAAAAAAAACGTGAAAAACAACCTAAAAACAAAAAATGTTGATGTTGGAATACTGGAATGCTGGAAAACCTTAAAATTTTGACTATTTTTCAACCATGACATTATGGATTTTTTTTCGACTAAAAACACTTTCAAAATGAACAGCTGAATGAAAGAGTTAGTATTCCAGGAGTAGTTTCTTTTTTAAATGTTAAAAATATGCTGACTTTAAAATCTTAGCCTAAAACAACTTGACACATTGCAATAAAATTTAAAAGACAACCATCAAATTGACACATATTGTAGGCAAACTCGACCCACTCGACCCATTGAAATGAAAACTTAAATATCAACCATTAAATTGATACATTGTGTGAGCGGACTCGATCTTTTACAATGAAAACCTTAAAATCAACAATCAAATTGACACATAATGGGACCGAGTTGTTAGTCGAGGATCAACATAGACCCTATATGAAAATAATAATAATAATAATAATAATAATAAATAAATATATAAAAATGAAAAATATAAAAGAAAACAAAAATTAAAACATTGAAAAAAAAAGAGTTAAAAAATTAATAGTAAGTAAACAAAGTTCAAGGGGTCTTCGATATACATTGATTGGGTGGGTTGTTAAAGCACTTCTTGATGTCAAGTCATTGGTTCAATTCCTTGCGCCCAATCGAGGGTGATGTATTTGGACATGATGATGAAGATATAGTCCTACTCAGCTTACAAAAATAAATAAATAAATATATATATTAAAACATAAAAAATAAAATAAAAACATGACTATATATATATATATAAACAAAAAGAAAAACATAAAAAATAATAAGTGGATAATAATATATATTAGAACATATAAATATATAAAAAACATGGCAAGAAAAAACAAATATAAAAACATGAAAAAAAACACAAATATAAATATATATACGAAAACGACAAAAACAAATCAAACATAAAAAATATATAAAAAAAAAAATGAAATTATATATAAAAAAGACAAAAAAAAAACATTAAAAATGTACCAAAAATGTAAAAATAACTTAAAAGAAAAACAAAACAAAAATAAAAAGTTAAAAAAATATAAAAAATAAATAAAAATGCAAAAAATATTTCAAAACAAGCATAATTAAAAAAATAACAATAAAAATATGTAAAAAAACAAATATAAAATTATATATAAAAAGACAAAAAAAACATAAAAAGTGTCCCAAAAAATAACAAAATAAAAAGCTTAAAAAACTATAATAAATAAATAAAAAGGAATTTTTTTTTTTTTCAAAGTAAGCATAATTAAAAAAAAATTAGAAGAAAAACAAAAGAAAACAAAAAATGAAAAAAATTAAATAATTAAAAAACAAAAAAAACCATAAATGTTTTTTAAAAAAACATTAAAATCAAATAAAAAACATAAAAACATAAAAAATATTATAATAAAATTAAAATTCATAAAAAAACAATTAAATTTAAAAATTAGGCATAGTTAAAAAAAACAAATTTAAATAGTTAAAAAAAAGTTAAAAACAAAACCAAAAATAAAAAATAAAAAATTGACATAACCTAATTAGAAATAAATAATTAAAAAAACCAATATGAAAATAAAATAAAAAAAATTAAAAAAAATTTATCTCGCCTAACCCAGCAGCCAAGCAGCCCTGGGCTGAATCGGCCTCCCAACCCAGGGCTGCTAGACCAGGCAGCTGTGGGAGCCGCAAACGCAGCTCTGAGGATGCCCAGCCTGATGGTCGAGAGACCGAGGGCTGCAAGGCCGATTTTCAGAATTATCCTTGCAGCCCTTGTTCGCTTGGCCCTCGGGCTGGGCGACCATTGAAGCCGTGGACGCAGCTTCGACGACCACCGAACCTGACAGTTGAGCGACCAAGGTCTGCAAGGCCGATTCTCAGAATCGGCCTTGCAACCCTTGGCTACTCAACCGTCAGGTTGAATGGCCGCGGGAGTCAGTCACGTAGCTCCCACGACCGAGTGGCCATGCCCAACTGACCATCCCACGGGATCAGCCAGCCGGCCATGGCCGCTCAGCCGTTGGGCTGGGCGGCTGTGGGAGCTGCGTGCCAACCAGCCATGGCCGCTCGGTTGTCGGGCTAGGGGGTCATGGGAGTTGCGTGCGCAGGTCACATCACTGCTTGGCCGTCGGGTTAATAGACTAATTTTGAGAATCGACCTACCAGCCCAGGGCTGCTTAGCCGCTGGGCTGGGTTGGGCGGGGTAATTTTTTTTTTTTTTTAAATTTTAATAATGATTTTTTTATTTATTAGGTTATATCAATATTTAAATTTTTTTATTTATTTATGTTTTGTTTTTTTTTAACTATTTTTAAATTTTTTTTTTGGTAACTATGCTTAATTTTTTTTTAATTTAATTGTTTTTTATGCTTTTTTAATGTTATTATAATATTTGTAATTTTTTAATTTGATTTTAATGTTTTTAAAAAAGATATATGGTTTTTATTTTTAAATTATTTAAAAATTCTTCCATTTTTTTTTGGGTTTGTTTATCATCTATTTTTTTTTTTTTTTTAATTATGCTTGTTTTGAATTGTGTTTTTTTATTTTCATTTATTTTTTTTTGTTTTTTTTAACTTTTTAGTTTTTTATTTTCTTAAGTTAATTTTGTTTTTTTTACATTTTTTATGTTTTTATATATATATATATATATATATATATATATATATATATATATATATATATATATATATATATATATATATGTTGTTAATTTTTTTATTTTGCAAAAAAAAAAAAAAATTTCATTATAAAAAGAGCATTGCAAAAAAAAAAAACAAAAAAACACATGTTTGGAAAACCCTTAAAAATATAATACCCTAGGACTAAAAACACTAAGAGACATAGGACAACTTGAAAATTTGTTAAATAATCAACATTTAAAAAAAAATTGTTTATACTTTGGACATAAGAACATTTAAAGTGTCAAAAATGTCTTTAAAAAAATAAATGTTAATGCTTTTGAAAACATGCATGAAAATTATCAACATTTAAAAAAAAAATATTGACACTTAATACATTATAAATTTTAAAGTGTAAAAAATAAGTCCTCTAGAAAAAGAGGTCGATTTTGCATCAACACTTTTCAAAATCAGCATGAAAATCACTAACATTTTAAAAATAAAAAATTATATATATATATATATACTTGATACAAAAGAAAATTTAAAGTGTCAAAAATATGCTAAAAAATAATGTATTCTGGATGAGCAATTTTCGAAATTAGACTACCTTTTTGCTACTTCAAAAAAGTAGGTACTCGTTTCCATTCCCGTTTCAAAGTTTACATTGTCCTAGCATAGAGAGTAAGACAATACATGATGCACCCATTGGTAGTGCTATAGTATATATACTAATTTCCCAACTCATTGGTCAGATGAGAGGTACTTCCCATGAGTCCCAGATTACATGGGTAGGATGTACGCTAGGGCATCAACAAGAGAAGGTGAACCACTCATCCTACTCATATGCCATAGGAGAAGGTGAACCACTCATCCTATGCATATATTAATTATAGGCGAAGGTGAACCACTCACCCTACACACATGTCAACCATAATGGGGTATCACGGGAGAAGGTGAACTACTCACCCTATACACAACGCACCACTAGGGGAAGGTGAACCACTCACCCTATGGTCCCTCATAGCTCCAAGAAGGACCCCAAGCCTCCAGGAGCTCCCAGAGCTCAGTGTTTAATTCATGTGGGACCCTTGTAGGAGGGTTTTTCCACGACTCCAAGTCTCTCATGGAAGGTTAAGAATTTGACCTTCCTAAGGGGCTTCATGAGAATATCTGTGACCTGATCATCAGTCTTGATGTCATGGAGCCTTATTGCTCCTCGTTGTACCATATCCCAAATAAAATGGTACATGATATCAATATGCTTGGAGCGGTCGTGGAACACGAGATTCTCTGAAAGGAGAATCTCACTTTGGTTGCCGCAGTAGATCACGATGGTATCCAACACATGCTCAAACACCTCACTAAAGAGATTCCTCAACCAAACAAATTCAAAACAAGAAATGTATTCAGCCTCGACGATGCTTAAAGAAATCGATTTACGCTTCTTTCTCATCCAGGATATCAAAGCAGAACCTAGTGAGAAGAAACAACCAGATGTGCTCTTACGATCCACCACACTGCCAACCTAGTCATCATCAATATATCCATGGAGCCTCAAATTCCCAGCAGTGTATCTCAACCCATAGTTGATTAGGACCCGAAGATATCTCAAGAGATTCTTGGCAGCAATCGAATGTATGTGATGAGGCTCGACCATAAATTGACTCGACGTATTCACTATGAAGCATATGTCTGGACGATATTTCACAGAGAGCATCAGGCCCCCAATGAGTTGTCGATACTCAGAAGGATTTCCCAAATTGGGCCCAAAAACACTTTCGCATAGCGTCTTGAAGTTGAGCTCCATCGGAGAAGTCATAGAATTGTAGTCCACCATCCCAAATCTTTCAAGTCACTTCACAATGTATTTTCCTTGAGAAAAAGAAAAATCTCTCCTGGATTTTGCTAGACCTCCAAGCCTAGGAAGTAGTGCATCAACCCTAGGTCCTTCATTTCAAATTCAGAAGCCAAATCCCTCTTGCATTGGTGAATGCGAGGGTATGCATCTGTTAGAAAGAGTTCGTCTACATAAAGTACCAAAATGAGAGACCCATCATTTTCAACCTTGAAGTAAAGGTTCATGTCAACTTCACTTCTTGTAAAACCCAAATTCATAAGATAGTTGTCAATCCTCTCATACCAAGTCGTGAGGGCTTGCTGCAACCCATAGAGGGATTTCTTTAACATGCATACATGTTATTCTCGATCCAGAACTTCAAAGCCCACATGTTTCTCTACATATATTGCATGCTTAAGTCATCCATGCAAGAAAGCAGTTTTGACATACATTTGGTATAGGCTCCAACCTTGAGAGGCAAAAATGGCAACGATAGATCGAATGGTGGTGTATCAAGAAACCGGTGCAAATATCTCATCATAGTTCACACCTTCCTTTTGAGAGAAGCCTCGAGCAACGAACATGGTCTTGAACTTTTCAACATTCCCATCCGCTCCATGTTTGATTTTGAAAATCCATTTCGAGGTGACCACTGACTTGTCCTTGGGTCTAGGAACCACATCCCACAACTCATACTTTTCGTTCATTGCATATTTCCAAACTTGGTGCTTCACGACATCTTCAAATGTGCAAGGTTTAGATTGAAAAATGGCGCTCATGGTAGCTAAGTACCCTTGGTACCTGTTCGGCTTCTTACTTTCGTGAAATGTCCCCCTTGGTGCAATGTGTATCTCAACATCTTCGAGAGTGTCTTTGAGACATGAGGGTCTCCTTTTTGAGGAAGAGGGCTTACCAGGAGGTGGATCAATGGGATCCATCAAACCTTCAATATCGGGCATCGGTTCATCTTTCAATTCTTCCTACTTTCCTGCATCTTCATCTTTTTCCTTCCTTGGAATAGGAAGATATCTAACCTTTCCAAGGGAAACATATTCATCGAAGGTGACATTATGGATTATTTCCACTTCTATTTGACTAGAAACATAGATTCTATATGCTTTTGAAGTTTCAATGTAGCCCACAAATTTTCCTTTCTTCCCAGATGCATCGAGCTTGCTCCTATTTTCTTTCGGCACATGAAAATATACACGACTACCAAAAATTCTGAAATGAAAAACATCAGGTTTCTTACCAGTGAAAACTTCTTCGGGAGTCTTGGAGTCCAATGCTTGATGTGGGCATCTATTTTGAACATACACGACAATGTTGGAAGCTTCTCCCCTTAAGAACTTTGGTAGGCCTTGGTGATGAAGCATGGCACGAGTAGCTTCAATGATGGTTCATTTCTTCCTTTCAACAAATCCATTTTGCTCAGGAGTATAAGCAATAATGGTCTCCCTCTTAATGCCAACTTCTCTACAATATTCATTGAATTCATTTGAATCATATTCGGTTCCATTATTGGTCCTCAATATTTTGATATTCTTTCCTATTTTATTTTCAACCAATGCTTTGAAAGAGCGGAACCATTTGAACACTTTATCCTTATTCAAGAAATAGATCCAATATTTGCGAGATAAGTCATCCACAAAAATAACATAGTACAAATATCTTCCCAAAGATGTTACAAGAAACATACCCGACAAATTAGAATGGATCAATTGAATAATGTTAGTAGTCTTACTTTCACTGGAGGGGAATGGTCCCCTTATATGTTTCCCTTTGGGACAACCCTGACAAACACCTTCATGATCTACTTCGAATTCGAGCATACTTGTGACCATCTTCCTTGCATCAGGTAGAGATTTGTAATGAAGGTGAGCAAACCTTCAGTGCCATAATTCGAATTGAAGAGAAGTGTTGCATTTCATAGCTCCCAAAGGACTTCCTCCAACTTGATAAAGACCTTCAACCCTAAATCAAGTGTAAAATCATATTTGAAGTTTCTTTTCCATATACGTACCTTCCCATCAATAAATTTTACCTTGAAGCCTTTGTCTTCCATTGCAGAAATATATACCAAGTTATTTTTCAAGTCAGGTACATATGATACATCTTGTAGATGAAGGATTTGACCTTGGTTTAAATGAAGAGTAACAATCCCTGTCACTTTCACTGGGTAGGTGGCATTGTCTCCAAGTATGATACCCAAATTAGTCTCCTTTTCAATCAAATTTGAGAGGGCCTCTTTGACCAAGTGAAGTTCCTTGAGGCACCACTATAAATCAACTTATTATCCAATGTGTATGGAGGATATGCAGTAGTGAGGGTAGAGATAATATAAAATTGATTTTGCTTATCTACAACATTAGTTTCCTCATGCCTAGATTTTCTTGACTTCGTAGTAGGTCGACCATTTCCATATCGTGCAATGGGAGCATTTCTCTTTCCTTTGAACCTGTTAGTCCTTTGATTTCCATTGCCCTTGAAATTGTTGTGGTTGTGGTTTTTATCATCAGCTTGAGGTGTATCCTTCCTATTAGGACACTCTCTAGCATAGTGACCAAACCTGTTACAATTGAAGAATATTCTCTTTCTTCCTTCTTTGAATCCTTGTCTTCCTTGACCTTGTTTCTTTGGACCATCATTGTTCTTCCTTTTAGCATGAGTGAGGAATGTAGCAAGATCATTCCTATTTGAAGGCAAGTCTCTCTCTATCATCCTTGTCTCTTCTTGAGTGCATCTATTCAACAATTTATCAAAACCTGTAATCTTATCATTGTTGAGGATGGTGGTATTAAACACATCCCATGCTCAGGGAAGACCTCCAAGGGCAATAAGAGTGAGCTCATGGTCAACAATAAATTCTCCAATAGATAGAAGATAATTTTTTATTTCGGTAATCTTCATGAAGTAGGATTGTATGGATTCCCCTCTATCCATCTAGATGTCCTTCAAATTTTCCCTGAGAAAAAGTATTTGGTTTTCATCGCTAGCTTTTAACATACTCACCAAATTTTCATACATCTCCTTAGATGTGCCCAACTAAGATATGTAAGAAACCAAATGCTTTTGAATGTAATCCCTGATGATATTCTTAGCTTTGACACTTTCTTGTACGTTTTCTTAATGGCGGCCAATGCACTTGAAGGAGGCTCAACAATATTTCCCTGCACATAGTTGATGACAACATTTTGTTCCAAAGTTAAGTCTAGAGACATATTCCATGCATGATATTCATGTTTATCATTGAGCTTGTCCATAGATTTGAAGTAACATGAGGAATCCATTGAATCTTTTTCTTGTCCAACATATCTTAGTGATTTCTTTTCTTATTCTTGCTTGGGATTTTTCTTCACCTGGCTCTGATACCATGTTAATTTTAGATAATAATGGAATGTTCTATGCTTAAGCACAATTTACTTCAATGTTCCTTATTATTCCAATATCAATTTGAAATTTAGCAATCACATTAAATTAATCACATTGATAGTAAATGTAGATAGAAAATAAACAAATACTGCACAAGACAAGCCAAGACAAGAGGACACAAATATTTGGCAGATGTTAGGGAAAAACCCCAATGTGGGGAAAACCCTTTGATCAAATTCTTCATATTATTCTTCAATAGTTCAGCAGAGAGAGAGAGAGTACACATATCAAAATAACTTTCCCAAAATAGTCTTGTCAAAAATTAGCATTCAACTGTAGCCCTAACTAGAAAGTCAACACTGGGCAAAGTGGCTCCAAAATTTCCTCCAACCAGCTCAATCAACATAAATCCAATTCTGCCTTCCAAGAGGGTCAAAGTCAACCCAAAACAGTCTATGTTACACCATTTTTTGGTCATCTAACCTATTATCATTAGATGGACCCAAGTACACCATGTAAGACCAATTTTACCCTAAGTAAAATTGCTTTCACTATGTTAAAACAGGAAACCCCAAAAGGAAATATTAAACAAACCTATATTTGTTTGATTTTCCTCATGGAATAATTAATTAAATCATAATTTAATTATTATTCCTAATCATGTTTAACCCAAAACAAAGAAATTAATTAGATAAACCTTTATTTATCTTATTATTTTCTAGGAATAATTATTTAAATCTTATTTAGATAATATTCCTTGTTTAATATGACCAAATCACCCACAAATAATTAAATAAATCATTATTTATTTAATTATCTTTCAACCACTTCCTTAAATAATTAAATAAATCATTATTTATTTGATTATCTTCTAACCGCTCCCTTAAAAAGATAAATAAATCATTTATTTATTTATTTTTGACTAATCAAGGGATTTGACCCAAGTCAAATACCTTTTCCCTCCAACAAATATAATAAAATATTCCATAAAAGGTGGATCTAGATTTTGTTAACATTATTTTAATCATGCACCAAGATCTAGAATGACCCAATATTTTGTTATAAATAGGAGGTTTTTTCCCATCATTCTTCACCTTTTGTTGCCTATTAGATCACTCTGGATCTATACACTTGGTCACACATCTCCATCGTTTGCTCCCATTGAGCTCTACTCTTTGCATTGGGTTTTCTACATCAACTAGAGAGAGAAATCTTAGATCTGAAGTGCTGAGGACTTCCAAGAACCCATCCCACTGAGGGGAATTGGATACTCCTTCTGGTTTTCCTCCCAGGTGCCCTATTAATACAAAAATTCTTTCAAAAATTGTTCTTGTCTTGTCTATTGGTATATGGAGCAAACCCTTGTTTTTACTGCTTAATGTCTTTCCATGCATAGATCTGGTGTTTTGGAGCTCTTTTCTTGTCTAACTAACCGCAGATCTGAAGATATTGGCAGCCACTTTTGTTGTTAGGGCTATTAGTTATGCGTAGCTAAAGTGGTCCTTTTTCGTACACTTCGACAAGGGATTCATACTAACAGTCTAGTCAAACCCAATCAAATTCTGCTATAAAATATGCGATCAAACCTGAAGTCAACATGGTCAAACTAGTCAAACAACCTTAAAACCCATGCCAATAAATGTGGCATTCAAAAATCAGAATTTCTGCCCAAAAATTGAAGTCAATATAGGTTTTTTGACCCTTGGTCAATGTTGGTCAATGCCCTGGTCAACGTTGGTCTGTTTCCTGCAATTTGACATGTAATCTGGCTAGAGATATTCGACCTCTTGCCACACGTGTGAAGTGAGAGAGCGGCGCTCCAAGCTTGTACGAACCAATCAAGAGAGGAGAGAGAAAGACATGTAATGATATGAGATGTCCAAATGAGGAGAAGGTCACTCCTATTTATACAAATCGTTGAGGGTGAAGAGACACATCTGTTAGGCTTCATGAGCCTACATTTGACTGAGGTCAAGCTTGAAAATTGCACATGTATGAATAATAAATTCAAAATCACACTTCTGCTCATCCGAAAAAGATGATCATTAGATCAATATTGCACCTCTTAAAAAGAGGAGTCCAATAAAAATATCATCTCCATCATATGAGCTATCAAAGGTGGAGTTTGGCCCTAGTTTCCAATTTTAACAATTTTGTTGTATTTTTATGTCTGCATTAAAATTTATTGGAGTTGCTCAATTTAGATTTTTTCAACCGTAGGTTTTAACCTCTGCATGAAAATTAACTGGAATATATCTCTTAAATTTTCATAGTTACAACTTAGTTTAGATACAATTGTTATTGAGTTTTATTTAGGAGATGAAATGATAACATTAAAAATAAAATTAAACCAGGAATAGTTAATATCCTTGACTCCTACAAAGACAAAGGTATATTTTCTTATTCGCTTTTACAATATAACACAAGAGCTTATTAGGTTTTACAGTCTAGCAACATAGATTCAAGTAGACTGTTTTAACAACTAAGCTTATATATATCAAACTAGCTTAGATCCAATATCATACCACCGTAGATTCATCTTAACTCCAAATCTATTAAGTGCCAAGAGGGATCAAATCTCTCAAGGTGCAAACCTTTCCTCGTGTTTTGGATTCAAAAAAAGGTTTGCACCAAAGATATTTTATCCCTCTCAGCACTTAATAGATTGAGAGTTGAGATGGATCTAGACTGGTACACTTACATTTATAAGTATAAACTAAAATGCATTAAGGATTTTTGGTATGTATATTCTTTGAAGCCTTACTTTCCCACATAAGATACATTTTTATTTAATAGAAAAATAACATTTCCTTAAAGAGCTTGGTTTTTTATAACTTGAGTATGAACTAAAACGTCTAATTATTAATTTTTTTAATTTATGGTATGTTTTTTGGGTTTAAAAATGTAATTTTATTGATTTAAAAGTTCTAAATTAATTTATGATATAAAATGGTAATTTAATCAATAAATTATCTAGATTTTTTTTTTTAAACTGATTTATTTATTTAGAAAATCAATAACTTTGAAAGATTGGCTACCACTATTACATCACATACAACTATTTTGTAAATGCCACAAATGG
The DNA here is from genome assembly GCA_034641835.2 of Pinus albicaulis. Taxonomy (NCBI): domain Eukaryota; kingdom Viridiplantae; phylum Streptophyta; class Pinopsida; order Pinales; family Pinaceae; genus Pinus; species Pinus albicaulis. Next base: position 1,487,867,616 of record CM076582.1, read on the forward strand.
ATCAATTACAACACCTACACAACTAGGGAAACAAATTGTTCCCGAGACGACTTGAGCTAAGATCCTTTGATCAATAAATTATTTAGAAATTAATGAATTATAAATTGTTACATTTTAGTAAGGGTGAAGTGTTTTAGGTGATACTTAAGAAAATTCTTTTTGTTTGGGATTTTAATACATGTTTTTTAAGGAAAGAAAAAACCAATGACTTTCTATTATATAAAAATATGTTTACATAAACCATATATATAGCATATGTGAAAGTATATCTCCATATAGCATATGACTGATATTCAACATCATACAAAAAATCCTAAGAGCAACAACCCCAAAGGAAAAAAAATTGTGCAAAAAGACAAGAAACAGGCACACGTGCCCATCATAGAACCCCATATGGAACATCAGATATATCGCAACAACAGGAAACCACTCATTACAATGTCAATGCTAGGAGATACTATGACCAACAAAAAATGAACCAGAAGATACTTTGATTGACAAGGAAGACATCAACTGGAAGATACTTTGACTAACAAAAAGCCTAGATATGCTCTGACAGGTCCATCACACCCAAGTAGGTTAAGAACTTTACCAACTCTAGACCTGTCTGGCCGAGTTTCCCTATTGCGCCATAGATCTTTATGTGCTAGAAGCGGTGATGGATTGGTGCCATTTCTTGACCTGAACATCTCGAGCGATGAAAAGCCCCAGAAAAATCGTATGAGTGGTTCTAGGATTTGTCATAATGTCCAACTACAACTACCCCTCCTGAAAATTTGTGGGAGGTTCATTACTGATGGCGAAGAACAACCTGAACACTTCCAATGATGACTCCTCATTGTTCATTGTGTTACACATATTAAGCCCACTGACTAAGCCTCTCTCATACCCAAAATATTTGAGAACCTATATTTTCCATATGACCTAGATCTTAGGGTTATCGAGCACCCTCTTATACATGATCTTGTTGGCCCAGAACGCATCCCGCATGTGAATGATATAAACTTTTCTATTGTACTTAGTCAAGAAGTTCGCCTCCTCCATGGCTGAATCTCTGCCCTTTGTCACCGCTAGTAGCCGGTTGTCAAAGATTGGGGCAACATCGTCACATATGGCATAGGATGGGATGCCCTTATTCCAGAACCTGTCTTCTTCCGCACTGGCACCCGGAAAATCCAGATGCATGGCCACCACGGATGATGACATAATTGACATCCACATGCTTTGTGTCCATGTATGGATATTCACCTCATTTTACCATGGAGATGCTTAAACTGTAAATAGGATTTTTTATAATACTATAGCTTATCAATACCACATGCTCAAAAATACATAACTCATTTCACATTCAACTTTATATATATATATATATATATATATATATATATATATATATATAGTTTTTATTTTAATTTTATTTTATATCATTTTTTAATTAAATTGAAAAATGAAACCCATAACTATCTTCGAGACAAATCTCATTTTTCTATCCTAGCTACTACTAAAAATATTCCATGGATATTTTATAGAGGTTAAATCCCTAACATCCACTTATTAATTAACACAAAATTATAAATTAAATAACACATAGTTTATCAATACCACATGCCGCAAAAACCATAACTCATTTCATATCACACTTCTTCATATGCCATTTTTTTAAATTAATGAATTTTATTAAAAGAGAAAAAATGCATAACTACTTTGAAAATAAATCTCAGCCTTTAGTTTGTGTATACTACTAATAATATTCTAGAATATTATATGTATATTAAATCCCTACCATCCACCTAATAATAATGGATAATTAAATTAAAATTATGGAAGATTTATTCCAAAATAGACATGCCTATTAACATAATTATAACTTTATTATTATTATTGTTATATGAGTTAAACATATATACATTTGAAAAAACATATAACAATATTTTTAACCATGGAGATTCATGCCCACAATACCATGGGCCAATACCATGGCTTACTAATACCATTACTAAAACCACATGCTCAAAAAAACATTACCATGTCTATATGACATTTTTTTAAATTTAAAAAGTGGCATAACTACTTTTGAAGCCCTACTATTATTATTATATTGTTACTTTTGAAGCCCTACTATATTTGAAGCTCTATTATTATAATAGAAACCCTACTATTATTATGACATAGTCTAACTTATAAACGAATGACATTTCACATCCATTTTTCTGGCTAATTTTAATAAAATTATGACAGATATTTTCAAAGTTTAAATTTTTTAATCTGCATAATTCTAGTGGCATAGGGGTTTTAGGGTTCCTAATACATTTATGCATTCAAAATTGTATTTTAAACAAAAAAAAAAATCTTGAAATTGTATTGTCTGATTTGGTGAATTTTGGTGAAACATGCTATTTCGTTTATAAGTTAGACTACACCCTATTATTATTATTATTATAACTAATTTAATAAATGATAATTAAATTAAAATTCTAGAAGCCCTATTCCAAAGAATACATGCCTATCAAGATAATTATAACTTTATTATTATTATTATATGAGTTAAACATATATACATTTAAAAAAACATCTAACGAGTTTTTTAACCATGGAGATTCACTCCCACAATACCATGGGCCAATACCATGGCTTACTAATACCACATGCTAAAAAAAAATACCATGTCTATATGAAATTTTTTTTTAAGTAAAAGAACATAAAGAGCACAACTACTTTTTAGATAAATCTCAACCCCTTTTTTAACAAGAACAATAATATGTTTTCTATTGCTTCAAATTTGCATTGGAAGCGTAGCTAATACATGAGGAACATCATTCAAAAGTTAGGGCCATGTACAAATCAAAATTCTCCTATTTTGTTTTCCTAAGGGCCCCACTATCCCAAAATTCTAAAGCTTTTTACTAATTGTTCTATTACATTTATACACATATGTGCACCAAAAAACATGAAATATTAAACAACATTTACAAAATATGATATTAGGAGGCTAATGCGATGAACCATCTTCTTTCTTAGTTTCTTATTGCTGGGTAGGCTCTGTAACATTTAGGTCTGCAACTATGTGAGCCACTTTAAGTTATTCACTACTGGAGAAGGATGGGTCTATTTGTCCCCGATCCACTGCTAGATGAAGGTGTTCAATTTGTTAGCATAAATTAATTATTCGTCTTCATTTCTATGGGTGATACTTAGTTGTCCCACCAATATTTCCATAGCTGATGTGGTGACTATGCATGGCTTGGTTAAACTTAAATTGTAGAGTGAGAAATTCATCTTGTAATTGATTATTTTTTTCCATTATATGGGTGATTTGCTTGCTTATTGATTTATCCATTATTGGCTCAAAGCATCAGTAGTCCTGCATACTGGTCTTCCCAATTTCCTAATTAGTTTGTGCTAATTTATAAATCAAAGAAATGGTTCTCTAAATAAGTAAGATTCTAATAATCCCCCCTACATAAGGCCAAATATCATCTTCTAATATCAATTGACTAGTGTCCCTTGTATTTCCAACACAAATTCACATGAAATATAGTTTCGTAGCCCCAATATCGAGTCAACACCAACCTCCCAAATTTTCTGAAAGAAACACATACCTTAAATTGGGATGTAGCTATAAAGTGGCTTTATAATTATTGGATAATTAAAAATTTGGCTCTAGTCGATGGTGCATGCCTCCATTGGCTACCACGTCATCTCCATAACCCAATTCTTTTCAAATTGTATCAAATTGATTTCTTGTTTATCAAAGATATAAGCTGTAAGCATAACCCCTACTCAATAATAGGGAGTATCCATTCATCCCTACCCTCAAATTGGAAGATTAATAGTAATCAACAGTCTTTGAGTGTTGATTTTAACAACAAAGAAGACATTCATCCCTATGACTAGCCTTCCCAAGAGAGAAACTATGGTTCTATCCAAAGTAAGAGAAAAATTCCTCCTCTTTTAACTAAAGAGGAAATCAATTAGATTCTAAACATGTAGCCAGCCTGTAAACCTTCATGTAAACAAAAATTCTCTATTTGTTCTCCTGCTGATTTATGTGCTGCAATCTTGCCTCATGAAGAAACAGAGGAAAATATTGATTCTAAGGCTATACTTTATCAAAAGGATTTATTGCCAAAGAGTGCTCCTACTCATCAACATGATGGCCTTCACATAGAATTCAATCCACTCAATCAGAGCATATCAGGTTTTCTAGAGGACAACATTAAAATATATGATGAGGCTTCCAGTACATATGATCATGAGGAAGAGGAAGATTTTCTTTCCCAAAAGAGTCCCAAGCTTAGCCAAGTGGAAGAAGGAGTAGTCCTGGATGAAGCTTATTTCTCAAATCCTCTAGGCCAGTTATTATTCAAAGACCCCTTTTTTGTTTTCCTAGAGACATTTGAAAAGGGAGTAAAATATGCCAGGAGCATTTTGATGCAAGGTTTAAAGAAAATTTTAGGCAATACTGTTAAAAAACAAGTGAGGTGGGAGTGGCCTTTTTATTTTTTCAGTACACTCAAAGAGCTGAACAAAGATCACTCATGGAATCACCTACTTGATTGGTTATATTGGAAAAGGGAGTTCACCAAATGAATATATATCATATGTAAGTTAGATTAGGATAGATAGGTATGCAAATAAGCTCAGCACTATGAGCATCTTTCTAGTTTTTAGTTTTAGAATGTTGATCTAAAAAAGACACAAAAATAAAGAAAAGAGAAAGAAGAGGGAAGGACAAAAGAAGAGGTACAACCCCATACCAAAAAATAGTATTGCTGAAAGTGTGCAAGCCTAAATGCCACTACTATTGAAGAAAAGAGAGTCTTGTTCAGTCATTTAGCCTAATCATGATTGGACATGTTTTAAATTTACGTTGATAGGTTAGTGAAAGAAGATTTTCCAAACCATGTAAACTTGTCTTGTCAGTAGATAAAGATTAGGAAAAGATGTTGATTTCCAAAGCTTAAATCTGAACCAAAGAGAAATGAGAGGGATGCACAACAAACTCCAAATTATTAGCCCTCAAGTTTTTAGTTTTTCTTGTACAAGAAATAAACTCTGTATGTAGCTTGTCCAAAATGCCACAGCCCATAACAAATCAGATTTCTTAAACTTGGTTTGATCATGTTTTAAATTTCATGTTAGTAGGTTAGAGAATGAAAATCTGTAAAACAGCTTAACCTTGACAGATAAGTAGACTAGGTAGAGAATAAAAGATTTCATCAGCCTAATATGAACCCTTAGATGACATAAGGGTAGAAGTAGATAGTTTAATGCTTTTAAAATAAAAGAATGTCAAGGTTTTTCCAATCCAAATGCACCCAAGTGAAGAAAAAATGTTAGGAAAAATATGATGGGTAGGTAGAACTGATATTGAAGCAATAATGTCTTTTCAGATTTTTGAGATCATAGCTTCAAGAGAACATCAACAAGAGATGAAGGAAGAGGGATCTGCCAAGTACAGGTAAGTTATTGATATTCAAAACTCAGAGATATGAACTCTGAGTTTCTTGATACCTCCTGAAAAGGAGTTGCCCTCCTCAAGTGGAGCCACTATTAGTCATCAATATTTTTCACTATTGGTAGATGACTATAGATTGGTTCTAGATTTCTAAAAACAACATTCTTTAAACATTGTGAGTTTTAGAAATCTCACTGCCTTCATTATCCTTATAGGAATTTTTTTACTATTCTATCAACCTTGCCATTTCATGGTCACCTTGCCACTCCTAAAAGACTCCTTATGGTGAACTGATGATGTTAAATATTAGAGAAGGTGAACTGATGATGTTAAATCTCATGGTGAAAGAAAGTGAAGGATTTTGAAGATGTCATTCTTTGATCAGATCCCAAACTAGTCAAAATGAGTTTGTCATGCCTAAATGGTGAAATGATGAGTTAAACTCCATGATGATAGCAAAGGAAGGATTGTGAAGGTGTTGTTGTGTACAATCATTTCAAATTTTTCCAAGGTGAATGTGTCATGCCTCAAAGAGAAAAGGTGTAGAGAATATTAGTAAGAAAGGTAAATTCAAGGTTTTCAGTCACCTGCAATCAGAAGTGTCAAAGAAGGTAAAAACATGGTCTGAACTCCATGGTGCAGGCAAAAGAAGGTGTTGAAGCTGCTGCTATGACAAATCCTCCCAAAGGTGTTTAATGAACTGCTAGCCAAGAAGAAAAGTTAAGTTAACTTGATGATGGAAGAAACAGAGGATTTTGAAGTTTCTCTTGTGTGCAAACATCAAAAAATCATCAGAATAACATGTCAAGTCTCAAAGGAGTAAAAAAAGAGGATCAACTTCATCTTTTCAAGTCACCTACAAGAAAAAAGTCAAAGGACATCAGTGAAAGAGAAAAAAGGCTTAAAGCATTAAAAAGTGGTTTGCAAAGGTAAATCAAATGCCACATACCTATAGAACTCATTTCACACTTCATATCAATCATGGTTCACTTGCAGAGAATTATAAGTTTCAAGGAGATAAGAAAATTTGAGTTTTCAAGGAAAAATTGGACAATTTTTCCTGGCACTGCACACCTAGAAAGTGGTGCTGCGCCCCTAGCACTTTTTCCCATATATTTTCTTAGGTGTTGTGTGCCTGGAAAGAGGTGCTGCACACTGGGGAAGGCGCTGTGCCCTTACCCGGAACACACCCAAATCATTTTTCTTAAGGCGTTGTGCACTCAGGATTGAGCGTTGCGCATTTAGAACTGAGCGCTGCGCTCTTGGATAGGAGGGTTTTCTAAGCATTTTGACCATTCAAATCACCTCAAGACTGCTTCAAATCATCACCAAAACTTCTCCAAGCACTAGCAGAGGTAAGTACAGTTCATCAATTCCTCTCCAAGTATTTTTGTCATAATTTGATTAAAAGAATGGAGCCCTAACGAGAAACCATAAATTTCATGCTTAAAATCATTGTTCAAGCCTCATCAATCTGCCTACTAAGGGTATCAGTCAAGACAAGGGTGAAATAGGGTGTTGTGGAAGTTTTCACCCATCTAGGTCTCCCCCTAAATCCATTTCCTTCATAACACTCATACACTATGTCCCTTGCAAAATTTTTCACTCCATCATCTCACTTTCATCTCAATTTCACATTTAGCCCAAGTGTTCAAAATAGAGTTTGACATATCAGCAGAGGGTTGCTATTGAATTGGTAGTTTATCCCTCATTCTCATATACTTACACCCTCACTCATTCATCTCGTTCACTTGTAAAGGCTACCATTCCACCATGCCTTCATCTCATTTCCATTTGCAATCCTAGGGTTTCAAAGGCAGAGTGGTCAAAATGTCAGAAAGAGAGGACAGTGGAAGTGAGGGAAAGAGCAATGAAGAAGAAAGCAGAGAAGAGGATATAAGGGAAGAAGATAAAAATGAAAAATCAAACAATAAGGAAGGTGAAAATGAGCAATCAAATGTCAATAAGGGAGAGGGAAATGAGAAATCAAGAAATGATAAAATGAGAAATAAAGAAGAAGGAAATGAGGAGGAAGATGTCAGTGTATAAGGATATTAATAAGTTCATTTTTCTTGATGGACTCTACCCTAATCCACAAATGGTTATCCATATATTCTTTTGCATACTTCTAAAATTAAATTTCCCTCATATCCTCATGACGTATCGAAGCACACAAGGCACTAAGATAGACTTACTCTACATATGGGTTAGGTGAGCCTTTTTAGGGATGAGATGGTGAAAATTTATGTAGATAAATTCACTATGTTGTTCTCTCTCTTCCTCATTACTCTCCTAACAAGTATTTATTAACTCCTTTAGGGTGTACACACTATAGGGGAGTTGTTTGGCAAAATTTCCAACCTTGAACCTTTCCTAGTGCTCTTTAAGGAAGGGGATATAAACCATAGATAGTTTCCAACAATTGCACATGTATTCTACCAATTCCACCATGCCACCATGACCCAAAATTTTCACTTTGGTTAGACAATTTTTTTTTGTTTCTTCAAAGCATTTCCTTCAGGGATTTTTTCCTAGCCTTTGAATACCTATTGTTATCCATATTTTTTATTTTCATCATTTGAATTTTTCTTGTAGATTGAAATTTTTTATGCCAAGTAAAAAACATCACTTATTCCTCCAATATCTTCTCTTCTGGTTCTCTTTATTTTTGCTAAAATTTTGCATTTGAAGGACTCACCCCTTGTTGCTTCCAATTGACTTAGAATTACTTGCATTTCTAATTCCTCTATCTTTGAAAATTTTATCTTCTTGAACTTTTGTTTCTTTGTTTTGTTTTTTATTTGGATAGGATATTCCTCTAGTTCTACTATTGTAGTAGAAATATGTATGATCAACTTGGTAATTTTTTGGGGCCTAATCCTAGCGTTTATTGAAGTCTACCCACCTCTTCATATATATAGATCTCATTCTCTAATTTTTAAGGTATTGTTTTCAAGTATCCACATTTTTATTAGTTTCATTGTTATCTCCTTATCCTCATCTTCCACTTGCACTCTCTTTTGTTATTTCCTCTTCTTGGATTCTTTGTCTTTCTCAACCTTCTTCTTTCTCCTAACGCCCCTTTAAGGGTTGGGATCCTTAGCTACTTTTTGGGAGGTTGTAAATTCTTCTCTGTTCATGTTAATGAAATCTTCTAAATACCTCTTAATGACAAATTTTTCCCAAACATCACATACTATGAGTTTGGTGAGGCCGTGGTGGGCCAATGTCCCTTCCTCTCCTTTATTTACTTTTGTTCTCATTTCTCTAATAGATTGTAACAAAATTACCTATTTACACCATTGATGGAATAGCTTGTGAATAAAAATTTAATGATAAGCATATATTGAGCCTCTCTTCACAAGTAATGCATTTTAAAATGTGGTAGTACACCTTATCCTGAGGCTTAGGGAAACTCTTCCTCTTCACCCCATTTTTATTTTCCTCTAGGTCCTTATAACTTAGAAAGAATCACATATTTGCAATCTATATTAGGTTTCTTATATTTTTTCCCCAGTGCAACCCCATTGAGATTACTGAGATCCCACTAATCATTGGTTCATTTAATTGGATTTCTTGGAGTTTAACCAAAGTGATATAATCTTTGTGTCTAATGTTTTGGAAATTAAGTGCAAACTCTAAGGCTATGTTATCATCGTATCCTTACAATATGTAATAATACATCAATAAATTTTACTATTGGAAAAAATCTACAAAATATGGGTGATTATACACCATTGATGTTTTTGTAGGCTCCCTTCTACTGAATCCACCCCACATTCTGAAATTTTACATGTGCTTTTTCCAACTTCATGGTTGCAAGGTTGAATCATAGTGAAAGAAACTGTTTTTTTCCCAAAATTCTATAACAAATGAGTTCAAATAAAAGGTAATGACCTATGGTTCAAATATTATACTGATGGACAAGTTTAGATAACAATGGTGATACAAGATCTAAGAGCTTTAGTCAATAATCACAAAATTGAGGATAGATGGGAAAAATGTGTGTGTGTTTCTTTTTCAATTTATGGAAACAAGTAGTTCTCAAAATGGTATGTTTTTGAAAATGACAACAAAACTTAGGGTTTTTCAAGATTTTGATATCACAACATTCTAAGGTTGCATTTCTAAAGAAATAGTATTAATTTATAGGTTCCAAGTTTCATACCAAAATATAGTTCACAATTTCCATAATAAGATAAGTTTTCACTCTTTTTGTGATAATGTTTGGGGGTCACAGGTTTATGGGATTCGATTCCATTTTTGTGCCAAAATCTAGTTTATTTTTGGATGACAAAGGATGGTCCACTTCGGGTGTACTAGGTGATAAACATCATGTGGAAAAAAATTCCCATGTTTGACCCTATAGCAATTTTTGAGAGTATTTTTTCATGAAAATGGTAGTTCTAGAAACTTTGTCAACAAACTCTAAGTGAGGTCAAAGTTTCTTTTATAACTACTATGAGTATATAATACTTTTGAGAGTAGTTACTAGTCCTAGAGGGAGTTATGAAAATGGACATGGAAATGGCCATTGGTGAACTCTTTAAGCCAAGATTTTGGGATTTTTTCTCTTAACAAATAGCTCTAATATATATTTTTTAAATATTGGGATAAAATTTGCAATGGAAGAGAGAAATGATTTTTTGTGGGGGGATGTATCCAAGAGTAACCTTACACAATATTCTCATGTAGCTTGCATCACCCTCATGTAACCCTGAACTGGTCTCTAGATTTACGCCCCTTCTTTGCAACCTGATTCTTCAACTTACAATCTACCTTGCCCAACTTTGTAGCACTCAATCTACCTTGCAAGCCATGTCTATGTGATAAGGAGACTTTGAAATTTGTGTATGGTTTTGTGCAGTGGCTTGGAGGGTGTTTTCAGTATTTTGGCATGCATGCATTTTCCTCTTGATGATTAGTCTAGGTGGGTTTTAGTACCTTAGCCTGATAATTTCAAAAAGTTGATGCACTTTAAATGATCAACTTCATTGTTTTGATGTGAATTTTGACACCATTTCTTACACCATTGATTATTTTTCCAACTGACTTCATACAACAAAGCTTTTCTTCCCACCTACTGATTACTTTGATCACAACTTTAAACACTACCCTTACATGAATATTTGAGGCCCACCTCATTGTGTTATTTGGAGAGTTTGTTATATTTAATATGAATAAATGATCAAGATTTTGATAGACTATTAATGGAAAAAATTGAGTTAGTGACGTACTTGTCATCTTGTTGGATTTATATGCATGTTATATAGCTTGTTTGGTGATCCCGTTGAAGTATTGATTGCATTGTAGAAGCCTTTAGTGTTGAATTTGTTACTTTGAAGTGAAAAATGGACTTTTGTAGCCTCTTATAGCTTCCTATGGGGAGGGAAGTTGACATTTGAAACAATTTATGTTTTGATTTAGAATGGAATACAACACCTTAGAATGTTTTATTCAAGTGTTTTAGGCATCATTTGATCCCTAGATATTGGTTTGGTTGTGTTGAATTAAAAAGTGTGTTATAATATGACTTCTTATAGCTTCCTATATCGCATTGTATGTTGGCTTTTCCCTAAAGCAAATGAGTTCAACTCTTCTTGTAGCTTGCCATAACAATGCAACAATATTGCTTTCCTATAGCTATCTATAGCTACTTGTGGGTCACTATTTAAATGCACAATTTTTGTTGTTGGATATTTTGAAGTATGGAAATGGATAATAATGGGGGAGGAGTAGCTATCATTCAAACACCATGTTACTTCCCTCTTTGTTGTATGGAAATGCTCTCTCCATTTTTGGCATCATTCAAACACCATGTCACTCTCCCCATTTTTACCACCAAGGGCAAAGGGCACATCATTATCTTCATTCAAACACCATGTCACTCTCCCCCTTTGACATCAAGGGCAGAGGACAAAACCAGCAGATCAAAACCAACACACTCTCCCCCTTTGACATCAAGGGCAACGGGCAGATCAAGACCAACACACTCACCCCCTTTTCTCCTCATGTAGAAGAAGCATTCTGCAGATCTGATGTATACTGAAGTGACCAAGCTCCCCCTGAGTTCATGCTGAAACTTCAAACATATTTTTCAATGAAGTAATGACTCTATGACACTTATCACCAATGACTCATACTTAGACTGTGGATTTACATATGAGACTCAAGTACCCAACCAAGTGGGTTTACAAATATGACTCAGCTACCCAACCAAGTGGGTTTACAAATTGACTCAGCTACCCAACCAAGTGGGTTTACAAAATTGACAAGTCCTTTCATGAATGAATGTTACAAATTTACAACATGGGTCTCAACCAGACCTTTTCATCAAAGTACAAATATGAATTTTCATAATACCAAGAAGACCTCAAGAGAGATCATATAACAGAACCATCATAATGCCAACAATGCATTATACTCAGCAACGCTAATGCTCCCCCTGAATCTGTGCAACCAAGCAATTTTTCAAAAAGACTAAGGCTCCCCCTTAGTTTGTGCATCCTAAAAACTTCCACCAACAAATCATCAAGGCATCTTCATCAAAACAATAGAAACATAATTATGAGAACAGGAACACCACCAGAGCTACCAAAGAGTATCAGAGATACCAAACAGCACTGCAGCTGTGCTGAAGAGAGCTGATCCAACCAAAAATTGTCAGCAACCAAACATACGCGGTTTTATGTGCAGGAACTCGCGTACATACGCGACTTTGTTTCAGGAAACCCGCGTATCCCAAGACATCTTCTAAATTTCAACCAGATCTGATTCTCTGTGAGGAAAAGCCCGTGTTCAGCTTCTTTCTGAGACATTTGAATGCTTCCCCGGACTACAGACAGATAGAATGGTGTAGTTCCTCAAAGCGCCATCCAATGGTTGTGGCATCGCATTACGGTTCCAGCCTTCGCATTCTTTTCAACATCAATACAATCTTTCCAAGAGAGATTTTCATATCGAACAACATCTTCACATAGGTGTCAAACAATCATCCATGTGGTCCAACATCACCATGATCTTCAAGATTTAACATGAAGTAACATATGTAGGCAAAAGATCTCTCAACCATAGTAACACATTCTACATGATTTATTTCTGAATCAAATGACATCCAACTCATCCATGTGTGAGTACAAAGGATACTTATCAGCAACCAGGGCTCAAAATCTCATCATAATAAACCATGTACCAAGACATCAACATTTGAGCATGAGTATCACAAACACCCAAGAATAAGAAGTCATATTGCCAACAAGGCAATCATTAGTATTCAACCTGCTGCTCCCCCTAAAGCAGTGCTCCTTCTTAACTTATGCAATGTGAAACACCTTCAACAAACAAGAATTCCAAGAAAAATCTCTCCGCCTCCAAAGTCCTTATCTCTGAATTATAAGACTTTCATCTCAAGAACGAATACTCACAAACAGGACTCATCCACAATCTTCAACACAAGAAACCATGTATCATAACATCATTATTTAGAATCGATAAATTGTCACATGCAGTCACTACTTCAATTATTATTAGTCGATCGTATGCTCCCCCGGACCCTCCTCGCTCCGCATCTTTCGCCTATCGATAAATTCTCTGCCATTAATGCATACGCGGCCGTGGCATATATATGGTTCTGCAGGTTTATATACGTGCCTGTTTCATATCTGTAGCGTATAGAAAGTGAAATATAGAAAATTCCACACTTTCATCTTCTCCTGCAAATTTACCTTCTGTTCCTGTCCTTTTCCACACCAGATGCTCTGTTAGAAATACATATAACCAGACTACTCAAATCAACCATGAGAGACATCATACATTGCTCCACTCTGTCACATAATACGATCTCATAATGTATCTCTACACAATCGTCTCGTTAGCCTTTTCAACTCCACATGTCGGTTGCGATGATCGCGTAGGTCGACCCTACGTTTCTGACCGGTCCTACTTCTTTTTCCAAATTTGCTTGAACTTTCTAATTGTGTGCTGGCATTTATCCAATTTCTCATATCTGTTCATCCTGCATTCCTTTTCTACATGTCCATACTTGTTACAACCATAATATCTTATGTGGCCAGAGAAATAAGCATAAGAATCATAATGAGTTTTTCTATTCTTTCTTCTATTGCAATCAACTACTTTATGGCCATACTTGTTGCATGAAAAACAATGTCCCTTGAAGAACCCAGAGTACCTTTCTGTGTAGAATCTGTTTGTTTGTGACTGAGATAATCTGCTTCTGCAATTGGCTGCAACATGCCCATAATTATGACATCTAAAGCATTCAACATTATTGAATGATTTCCTTTTCGAGAATTCATGACCGTTGGGTCGACCTTTGTTTCTTTCAACACTTCGGGGGTTTTGCATTGTCTTCCTTTGAATCATTAGCATTCCCTTGTGAACTAGATTCTCCTTTGACCGTTTCATGAAAAACAAGACCAAGTTTGATAGAAGGAGATCTTTGATTACTCAGAATATTGTCCAAAATATTAGTACTATCTTGAAACCTCAAAAGTTTAACCTTTTCTTCTAATTTACCTTTGAGAATGTTTACCTCAACCTCCAAGGCTTGACATTGCTTTGTCATGCTTTCTTCTTTCCTTCTTCCATATTCTACTTGATCCTTCAGATTTAGAATCTCTTCTTTCTACCAATTTTCGTTTTCTTCTGATGTTTAAACGTACTTTCATTCTTCTTATTTGATTTCTTCTGCATCTTCTTTGAGAGATAATTTCTGTCAAGGCTTCAAAGGATTTGAGTTCTTCATTTCTTCCCATTGACAAGCCGTAGTTCGCTTAAAGATGATAGCAAATTTCTTCAAGTCCTTCATTCTTCTTGCTTGATTTTTCAAGATCCGCTTCTAGATCTTTAATTCGATTGGATGCATAAGTATGAAACCTTTGATACTTGTCCACCTGTCCATTCAGAATTTCTATTTGATCTTTCATTTGTGAGATCATCTCTTTATAGATAGTTTCTTGCTTATTGTATGAACTTTGTAGTTCTTCTTCTTTAATCTTGAGAGCTTCTTCTAGATCCACAACTTTACTTTCACTATCTTTACTATTGTTTGCACAAAGAAAAGTATTACAAGTGGCCTTCTCCTTTTTCTTCTTTGCCATGAGTGCTTGTAGATCTTCGTCAGAATCTGTTTCATCTTCTTCAATTTTTGCTATACATGATTTCTGAGATATCTCCTTTCCTCGAATAACCTTCTTCTTTTGCTTCTTAGCCATGAGCACTTTCAGATCTTGGTCAGAATCTTCTTCATCTTCACTGGACACTTCATCATCATCTTCTTTTGCATAATAACTCTTTCTCTTCTCAAATTGTTTCCCTTTACCATGCTTTTCTCTATAAGGACATTTAGCAGCATAATGACCAACTTTTCCACACTAAAAACATTTGAAGGGAAGCTTACCTTTGAATCTTCCAGTACCTAGTTGGAGCTTTCTCACGAAATTCGCTTCTTCTTCATCGGATATATAGCTGGATTCTTTGACAACTTCCTTTTCCTTTCCTTTTGTAGATGCCTTAAAAGTAGCTTCTCTTACTTGAGAAGGGCCTCCTTGTCTCATTTCAAAAGCAGTCATAGTACCATGTAATTGAACAATAGTAAGAGTTTGCAAATCTTGCCTTTCTTCAATAGCTGAAACTTTAGAATCAAATTTTGAAGTCAATGATCTTAAGACCTTTTCCACCAGAGTAGTATCAGTTATGGTTTCACCCAAATTTCTCATTCAATTTACAATATCATCCAGACGAAGAAAGAAACTGGCAACACTCTCATCACTATGCATCTTCAAATTTTCATATTCAATTCTAAGAGTTTGGAGTTTTGCACTTTTTTACCTTTGTGTCTCCTTCATAGCTTAGAATGATTTTGTCCCATATTTCTTTTGATGAATGTAGCTGCATCACTTTAGCAAATTCTGATTCAGACATGCTTCCTAGCAAGACATTTACTGCTTTGGCATTGGTTTCATACTTCTTCCTTTCTGCTGCATCAGTAGGAATACTTGCCGGGTATTGATAACCTTCTTCCACGATTGCCCACACATCTGCACCAAGACTTTGCAGATATGCTTTTGTACGTACCTTCCAGAATATCAGATTGATTCCATTGAATAGAGGTGGCTTTATAGACATTACTCCTTCTTGACTTCCCATTGCGACGGATCTCCTTTAAGCGATCAAGCTTCTGCACAAGGACCTGCTCTGATACCAATTGTTGGGAAAAATACTGAGAGGGGGGGGTGAATCAGTATTTACTGCATAATCAAATCTTTTTTACTTTTTCATTCCTTAAAACCCATACGCTACTTTCCTTCAGTAAACTAGCGTATATACGCGGATCCCCTTTATGAAACTAGCGTATACACAGAGATCTAGATATGTCATTAAATCTTCACTTTTATTATTCCATGATTCATTCATCAGATGTTTAATAAACAGTAAACATGTGCAGTAAGAACAGAATAAACCATCACACAAAGCATCACACATGAACACCAGGATTTTGGAACCAAATCTAGAGAAACCAACGCTCGCAACCACTTCTTCTACGGCCATGCAGAAAACATTCATATACATAGAGAAGCTGCGCAGACGAACGCCAGACGCAAAAATCGACCCCAGTACGTTTACCGGGGCCTCTCCTTGAAGGGAGCACACCGAATCATGCACGGGCCTTCCTGGAAGGAGCTACGACCCCCCATCTCGTTTATCACCTTCTACCCGGAAGGGAGCTACACCCCCGTATCTCGCTACTGTACCCCACCCGGGAAGCGGAGCGGCAGCAGAACTCCCCGACCGGAAGGCTACAACCCTCAGCACCACCTTGGACCACGTTTCATCAATTTTCACACTGGATCCAACAACTTCAATAGAACACCACTTGCAGGCCACATTTCATCATATTTTCAAACTGGACCCTTTCCATACTTTTAAGTTCAACCATACATCACCAACAGATACATATCAACACAGATCAGATAGCAGAAACACAGCAGAACAGATCAGATATTTCATACCCCTTGCTTCAGCAAACCCTAGTTTGCATACGCGCTTTTCCTTTACTGATGTCGCGTATATACGCGCTTCCGTCCACACAAACCAGCGTATACCTCAGTGTATAATTTATTGCGCATACGCGCTTTCTCTTCGCTGAAGCCGCGTATATACGCGCTTCCTCCACGGCGAAGTAGCGTATAGATCTTCAATCATTACAGAGCAGCATACTTCATCAGATCAGATATTCAGTTCAGATCTACCCTTTTGCTTCAGACAGATGTTCGCCTAGATGTTCGCTTCATCACGGATCTAGGCCTTCCATAAGCAGATCTAGTAGATACAAGTGCATTTCAGATCTAGATCCCCTTCTTCATCATTGGTGCATCATACATTCAGATTTATCTTCAAGTGTAACCCTTTCCATTCAGATCTACTTCAGAGTGAAGTATTCATTCAAGCTCAGACATCTTGCACCCACACTCATGATTTGCACAATGAATTTCTTCTCCTTATATAGGTTTATCCTTTTCAATACCATGAGCCCCTTTTTTCAATACCATGGGCCAAAACAATACCATGAGCCCAAAACTACCTGGACGGGGTTAATTAGGCGGATCATTACCCAATACAATGGGTCAATACCATGGTGGTTACCCTTGGTTTTGCACTTTTTGAGCGCTTTAGCCCATACGCGTCTTGGCACGTTCTTTTCCGCGTGCATACGCGACTTCCCCTAGGCCAATCCGCGTATACTTAGAGACATACTCTTTTTCATCATAGAATTAGCACATGCTGAATTCCTTTCTTCATTGCCTTCTGTTCACACTGTAGATACATCAGATTTTTTTCATCAAGGACATATTCTATCAAGCACAACTTCATCAAGTAAGTTGTCATCATCTTCATCAAGTGGGTTGCCTTTCAAGGACAACACTTAGCATCAAAACATTGAATCACATCAGATTTACATCATTTACTAAGTCCATCAAGTCAAGCATAACTTCATCAGGTGGATTGCCATCAAGGACAACACATGTCAACAGTCGCATGTCTTCATCTTCATTTAGTGGGTTGCCATCAAGGACAACATCCTGCATCATATTTCCAACAACAACTAGTTTTTGGCGCGAATCAAAATCCTGGGGCTTCCTCTGGGGGTACCCAGGAAGGGGAAATTCCATCAAACATATTCATGATGAGTGCTCACGTGGATGTCGCTACGAGATCCCGTGATTATGGTGAAGAAGATTCTTCGAAAGCTAAGGGTGCTCCCGATGCTACTGAGCCGCTTCAGATTACAAGGCCTACTGTTGAGCCTATACCTCGGATGCCCAAAGCATCTACTAAGTGCACGACGATTAATCCAAACGCTAGGGCTGCCCAGAACTACTCTATTGTGGAAGATCTGGCGCAGAGTCCTTGTGCCATGTTGGCTTTAGAGGTGCTCCAGTCTTGTCCGGATCAGCGCAACGCATTGCTCACTGCCATTGGGGCTATTGATCCAAAAAATTCTCTTATGATTACATTTGATATGTCTAATTTTAAAAAGAGACTCCCCCATCATATGGCTTTTCATATTAAATCATCGTACCGGAAGTGCAACATCTTTGGGACGATTGTTGATGAGGGTGCTTCCACATGCGTGATGTCTCTCACATGTTGGAAGATGATTGGATCTCCCAAAGTTGTTCCATCTACCACTTTTCTGACTGCGTTTGATGGTCATTCTCACAGACCACATGGTATTGTCCCAGCTTTGCCTATATGTGTTGGGGGAAAAACCATGAATATCTTGGTTGAGGTAGTTGATGCAAGCTTGGACTACAACCTTCTGTTGGGGAGAAACTGGATTTATGAGATGGATGCCATTGCATCCTCATTATTTCAGATTATTTGTTCCCTCACGAAGGGAGGATTGTTACAGTGGACCAACTGGACTGTCCTCCTGTAGACCTGAATGTGTCTACTGACTCAACTGTTCCAAAGTTGGATAATACTAAAGTTCCTTTTGAGAATTTAGGGGTTGGAATGTATTCTTCCTTGATGAGTACTTTCGATATTCCTCCTCCTACGGTTCATATAAATGAAATTTCGTCCTCCAAGGCTCCTCTTCGAAGAGAGTTCTTCAGAACTCATTATTTTTCAGACCCTTGGACCTTACCTTCCCCTACCGCCACATTAGCGGAAGGTCAAGTGGGTGGAATGGCATTTCCTATGTCTACAGGAGATTTCTTATCAGTCTATTGTTGACTCTGCAGAATCCATCCCAGCTCCTCTTTCACCGAAAGAGTTGGATGGGGATGTGGCTCCGTCTTGGACACTTAGTTCTTCTTCTGCCCAGAATTTCCTTGATACCACTCTTCCATCTGAAGAGGCCATCCTGGAAGCTATGACTGGTATAGATAGACCGTGGGATGATTTGCATCATTGGTCTTACTTTTTACCTGATTTAAGTGAAGTTGAATCAATTTTTCTGAGTCCTCCGTCTCCTGGTCTTGTTCGTCCAGTCCTGAACCCTTTAGCACAAACATAGGTTTATGCTGAAGGGAACATGGCTGTGATTTCTCCAACTATCCCGGTGAACATTTCTAGGGATCCCAATATTATTGAGAATGTCTTCATCAGAGCTGAATGTTCCCCTGAAGAGATTCAGATTTACACCGAGCTCTTTAAAGAGTATAGGGATGTATTCGCTTGGTCTTATGAGGAAATGCCTGGTATAGATCCATCTATTATCCAGCATGAGATCGAGACTTACGAAAACGCTAAGCCTGTGAGGAAAAAACTTCGTCCGGTCAATCCTAGGAAGGCAGCAGCTATCAAAGCTGAGGTGGAGAAGCTGCTAAAGGCGGGATTCATTTTCCCTGTTCCTTTGACTGAATGGGTTTCAAACCCTGTTCCCGTAGATAAAAAACAAGGAACAATTTGAGTTTGCATTGATTTCAGAGACCTAAATAAAGCATATACTAAAGATAATTACCCCACACCATTTATAGATCAGATCATTGACGAGTGTGCCGGTAATGAGATTTTCTCCTTCATGGATGGTTTCTCCGGATATAATCAGATTACTATCCGTCCTGAAGATCAGCATAAGACTACCTTTATTTATCCCTGGGGTACTTTTGCATACAAGAATATGCCTTTTGGTCTTAAAAATTTTGGGGCTACGTTTCAGCGGGCCATGTCATAAGCCTTCCACGACATAAAAAATATTATCGAGGCGTATTTGGATGATTTAGCTGCTCATTCTCGAAAGAGGATGGATCATCCTGCTCACCTCTGTCAAATATTTGAACGATGTCGTTTCTATAAGATCAGGTTGAATCCGAACAAGTGCGTTTTCACGGATACATCTGGTCGGTTATTGGAATTCATTGTGTCTAGGGAAGGGATTAGGATAGATCCCTTCAAGGTTGAGGCAATAATTCGGTTGCCTCCCCTGTCCTCTGTTCGTCAACTTCAATTTCTACAAGGAAAGTCTAATTTTCTTCGGAGATTTATCGTAAATTATGCTGAATTTACCAAGGGATTTATGAGATTGCTGAAGAAGGGAGTTCCATTTCTTTGGGATGACTTTGCTCAACGCTCATTCGATGCTTTGAAAAAATCATTGACCTCTGCTCCTTTATTGAGTCCACCTGATTATAGCAGGGATTTCCTTTTGTATATGGCAGCAGCAGAATCTACTATTGGTATGGTTCTGGTTCAGGAAGATGATGCTCTTGCAGAGCATGTTATATACTATCTTAGTGGAGGATTGGTAGGACCTGAACTCTGGTACACTCCGATAGAAAAGTTAGCTTTAGCAGCTGTTCATGCTGTACAGCGACTCCGGCATTACATTATTCTACGAAAAACTTATGTTTTGGCAGCAGCCAATCCATTTCAGTTTGTCCTCAATAGGCGAGTGTTTTGGGGAAAATACAATAGATGGATTATGATTTTGCAGGAATTTGATCTTGATTTTATGCCTGCCAAGTCCAAGAAATCATTAGTTTTCGCGGAATTGATCTCCGAGTTTCCCTGTGGAGCAGAAATGATTTATGAAGAATCCTTCCCGGATGAACATTTGTTTCTTATCTCTCCATAGGATCCTTGGTATGGGGATATAATTGTGTATCTCCAGACTGCGAAGTTTCCCTTTACTTTTTCGAAATATGAGCGTCGTAAGTTGCGTCACTTGGCTAAGAACTACCTGATTATTGGTGATGCTTTATACCGTCGAGGGGTTGATTCAATCCTGAGACGTTGCTTAACTCTCGAAGAAGCTGAGGCTGTGATGAATGATTGCCACAATGGAGCTTGTGGCGGTCATTTATCTGGGCTTGCTACAGCCCAAAAGATCTTGCGTGCTAGGTACTTTTGGCCTTCGATTTTCAAGGATTGTATGGAGTCGGTCAAAAAGTGTCATCTGTGTCAAGTTTATACTCGAAAAATGCACGCTCATCCAGCTCCTCTTTTTCCAGTCATTACTGTCGGTCCCTTTACAAAGTGGGGTATTGATTATACTACTTGTAACCCGCCTTCAGCTAAAGGTCACAAGTACATTATTGTAGCAGTAGACCACTTTACGAAGTGGGTCGAGGCTATGCCTACTTTTGGGAATGATGGTGAGACTGTAGCTCTTTTTCTTTTCAACCAAGTTATTGCTCATTTTGGTATTCCTAGAGAGATTGTCACTGATCATGGCACTCATTTTCAGAATAGCATGATGGCTGAGTTGGCTCTAAAATTAGGTTTCCGGCAGGAGCATTCATCTCCGTATTATCCTCAAGCCAATGGGCAAGTGGAAGCCATGAATAAATCCTTGAAGACAATTCTTCAAAGGACAGTTAATAAAGCTAGATCCAACTGGCATATTATGCTATATCCTGCACTTTGGGCATACAGGACGTCAGCGAAAACTGCAACTGGCTTTACTCCGTTTCAACTAGTGCACGGGTTGGAATCCGTATTTCCCATTGAATGTGAGATTCCTTCTCTTAAGTTAGCTATTGAACTTCTTCCTGACACTTCTAGTCTTGAATAACGTCTCCTTCATCTGGAACATCTCGATGAGCAACGTCAGGATGCCGCCACGATGAATGAAGCGCATAAAAACTGAGTTAAAGTTCAGTACGATAAGGCGGTCAATCCTAGGGTTTTTTCGAAAGGTGACCTTGTTTTGGTCTATGCCCAAGAAAAATATGCCCTAGGAGCAGGAAAATTTAAGTCTATGTGGTATGGCCCCTTCATCGTTAAAAAATTCCTTAAGAAAGGGGCATATACCTTGGTTGATTTTGAAGGGAACGAGTTGCCGGAGCCCATAAATGGGCTCTATTTGAAAAAGTATTATGCCTATGTTTCAGCCTGGCATGTTGCTTTTGTATATAGTAGTTGTGTTTTGTACATATCTGGTTGTTTTTCGATCTTTGATGGGTTGGTGATGTTTTTGATCTGCTTTGGCAGGTTGTGTCGGATGTCATGAGTCATTTTGGTTTCGCCGATGGTGCTAGTAGACACACCCGAAACTTAGCTTCCGTGGCTTGGGTGCTTCATTATCCATCCGGTCAGCTGTTAGTATCAAGAGGGGTCTGCATTGGTCCCGCTTCCAATAACATAGCAGAATACACTGCAGTTGTTTATCTACTCTCGGAGGCAATATCTTTGGGTGTTGATTCGTTGGTAGTTTTCTTGGACTCTCATCTGGTGGTGTCGCAGTTGAACAATACTTATCGGGTTCGAGATCCATTTTTACTCCGGTTGTTCTTGAGGGTACGTTTGTTACAAAGATCATTTCAATTTTGAACTTTCATTCATATTCCTCGAGCTGACAATTGGATGGCAGACTCATTAGCTAATCAAGCAATTGATTGGCACATTAATCATTCCATACAATAAAATTTAATCATCAAAAACATCATACATTTTGATACATTTGTCACATCACATCAAACATCGCTGTATATATATCATCAGAGTGTTCCAAAAACTATACAAAATTTGGATCCATAATTCATACAAAAAATTGGGCTTATGCTCGATCATGTTCAGTCTCAAAAAATATACAGTCATCTGGTATGTCATATCTATCTACTCCTGAGGTCCCTGCCCAGAAGTTGTGTTCCTATAGAACACGATCATGGTGGCAACTCGTCAGAATAACCGTACCCAGTCTCGGGGCACTCCTACCACTCGTCTCTAGATGGCTTCAGGAAGATCTTCCATTGCAGCCATAGGTACTTGGTGGGTTAACCCCTCCAATTTCCTCTGTACAGCCTGGAGGGTTCTGTCTGAATCCACTGTATCTGCTTTGCCTCTGCAACACTTGTGTCGCGGGTAACCCTCAAGTCAAACTGGTCCAATATCTGTATCATGATCATTATAAAATTGTAAGTCATTTTGAATCCAATCAAAAACATGTTTGTTTTTCATATTTTTTCATACATATCTGAAAAAATCCAAAAAAATTATATAAGTCAAAAAATTGCAAACTTACTGACTGTGCCGCATGCCGCGCCTGGTGGAAGGACAAGATCTGGATCGCACGAAAGTCCATCCCGGCATAGGGATAGTCGTCCACAACAATGATTTGTTCTCTCCACCATTGGAAGAACTCATCATCCCAAGTGGTCCGGGGAACTTCACTTCCCCCCAATCTCTTCATCATGTCTGCCCAGCGGGCAATTCTTGGGTCTCTCGGGCTGCTGATGGTAGAGATCGCTCTGGGTCTCAGCTGCTGTAATCTTCTCGAAGAAGAATGTCATCAAAATTGTACCATATCCAAAATGTTTTGTCTTTTTTTTTTTCGGATAGAATTCAATTGTTGCTTCATGTTCATCAGTAGAGTTGTGCACCAATCATATACATGAGTTAAGCATTCCACTGCTATACTCATTTGCGTCCTGGATGCCTGGTGTAGAGAAGCTGATCCTGCTACTCTCCCAATGGTAAAAAGGAGGATTTTCATGTGCAAGTCTCTTAAATCTTTGATTGCAATTTGAGTTCCAACTTTCTTGGAACCCTCTACGCAGTAGACGTGGACGTAATCTTCCACGGTTAGCCCTCCCAAAGGCTTACCATGCAAGTCTACTGGCTCCCCTCTCCGGGGGAGTCCAGTAATAAAATATATATCTTCCACCTCGATGCGTATGGGCATCTGATCTATGATGAAGCAGTCTTCTTCTGGTTCCCAATAGTTCACAAGAATTTCGAGCAACCAGACATTACTCTTCATATTTGGCATTTTGAAAAACTTGAGCAATCTGCAATTCCGAAAAATATTCAATGATACTTGGTCCTGCATGACTTCATTGTCTATAGCACTGTGTTCACACTCTCTCCATGATATGGTCATCCTGCAAAATTTCAATAATTCGTTCATTAGCTATGCATTTTTCATTTTTGGGTTGCGCATACGCACCTTTCTTTGTGCACAGTCACGTATATACGTGACTTGGTCATTATCAACTCGCGTATGCGCAAACCTGTGATTTTTAGCAAGTGATTCCACGGTGAAAATTCCTAATTTTTAACTTGTGAATGGAAAAAATGAATAGCAAGGATGGTTTATGAGCTTACCTGACAAATTCATTGAAGATTGACGGTCGGTTGCTCCTCTTTTGACGAAAGAGGATTTTCTCTCCAGAGCACTTTTTCCCAAATCAGCAATGTAACAGTGAACCAAATATGAGGTAATTTGTCTATTTATGCCCAAAAAGTTGAAAATTTTCGCAAAAATTTGTTATGCTTATTTTTTCAATCTATCTTAAGCTGCATAACCTGGATGCTTGGAAGTGCCCAGATTGGTATATTTTTAGGTACATTTTGACGAATTTGATATTTTTCCCGGTTTTTGATCCATGACTGCTGACCCGTCATGGCAGGTATATGATCTTCACTAGCATATAGGTTAGGGAATCCACTTTCTGTTGCATTTTACATACTAGCCTCCATTCTGATCACTTGCCATAGGGTCGATCCCATCAGGTCATGAGTATTACACCCATTTCACTCGCCGATTATTTAATCATGACTTGGTGGTAGAGCCTTCCTTTACATGGGCTTCCTAGTTAGTTCCTCGCTATCACTTGTTTCCCATGCTTCGTTTCATGTAGGCTTGGGAGTCCTATTTAGTCCCACCATGACTTATGTGTTGAAGCTTCATTCTTCTTCTTCCTCACTATCATTTTTTCTGGCTATTACCCTAGAGGCTCCCTGGTGTTGTTGAGTTGTATTACTGCATTGCATATTGGCTACTTGTTTATCCTGGCCTTTAGCCGGCTTCATTGGACTCAATGTTTAAGCCAAATTTTGACCTTGTCTATCTCTACAAGTTAACCATTACATGCACTTAGCTATCGCGACCTGACACCCTTTTACCCATGGATGGAACATTCCTCTGAGTATCGCTTACCAGTTTCCACCACCTTGAATTGAGCATAGGATTGTTCCAATCCCAGGAACTAGTGCATCTGTTTCTTGATAATCGTTCTATCCATTGTACCATAGCATTATTTTATTATTTTTCAGACTTATTATATGAAAAAGACAAAAAAATAAAATATAACAAAAAGAGCGGGAACGGGATGTAACTTCATAATTTGATGGCAGTACAGTGTCAGTTTGTCGCCCTTGAACAAAGCATATACACTTATATATCTTTCCTCCATTTGGGATGGTTTTAGTTTCGACCTAGGTTCAGCCTTTACCTTGTTTCACTTGTCAGTCCTCCCCCGGTTGGTTATCTCTTCCAATCATATGGAGAGTTTGTTCTGCCTCTTGCATAACAGACTTATACAGTGTCACTTTTTACTGCCATGGTCATCACGAGTCGTGCTTTTGTTCAAGGGAAGTCTAACCTGAGTCGGCCATTCTGCGGTGTCTCTTGACTCATTATTCAGTCGACCTTCCCGGTCTTGTCAGTATCATGTTCTATCACATCAGATGTTTTGGTCTTCTGCTCGTGCTGGTTTGAGAAGGTCCTCATTGACTTCTTGCCAGCGGGTTTGTCTCTTATCGACTACGACACATTGCTCTGAGAGCAAACCTAGAGCCGCACCCTGGGCCTATTTCCATCATTGATAGGTGACCTTGTGCTTAGCATTTGATCATCATCATGGGTCTTTGACTGAGTGGTTTCCCCTGTGTTCGACGTCAGCACACATTATCACACTTGGGATTCGTGCAGTACCTTGATTTCCATTTGACCCTATCGGTGGATTTCTCGCCTCTGTGTCATCTTTCATTATTGGTTGGTTCAGAGGGTTTCTTCCGTGCGCTAACTTCATCTTGTGCATGTCGGAAACGTACTTCGGTTTTGGTTCCATCACTCTACTTCGTCCGATTCCTTCCAAATCTTGGCCTGCGGGTTACACTCGCGCTGGACTGATGTGGGATGCCTTAATGCCTTCCTTCCAGCAGATCTTTTCCCATCGAATCCGACTCATTGCTCTGGGAATAAGATCTAGAGTCTTTTGTCAGTACCTTAGGGTTTGCAGTCATCAGTGGCAGACTCTTCGCTATCGACAGTGGGGATTCATCATTGCCTCCTGATTGGTAGATTCTTTCAAGTGTTTGACTTCAACTCATTCATTCGCACTTGTTAGATTGTACTGGGGCACCTTAACACTCATTTTCATTATTGGTGGGTTGTCTCGCGTTGGTTAACGGTATACATTATTGACCGGTAATCCAATGATTTCTCACATGGTCGACTTCAGCTCATTTATTCCCATTGTGTAGAATTGTGCCATAGTGATCGGTGAAGACCTCGGGTTGCGTCAGCATTTCTCGGTTCACTTTTGACAGTCCATCCAGTTTCTGCCAGTGATGTCGTTCACCCTTATATGTTGCATTGTCCGTACAACAGCATGCTATATGTTGGCTCCCGAGTTGCGTGATAGTACCGTTTATTCCACCTCTTATGATTTGGTACTTGGAGATTCAGTTACTTATATGATCAGACATCTAGTTTCAGCATCATTGATCAATTTTCTATATGTGATACTTGGACATTGATTCAGACTTGTACTTCCGGGCCATGCTCAGATGATTCATTGTGTACTTTCATTTCAGCTATACTTGTATACATGTTGGATCTATTCAGTACTTTCGATATGATGTATTTTTGATTGAGCATGGGTATGCCCACCTCATCATGAGTTGACTCTCTGTTTTCTTTCATTGGTTTTTGGCAGGCTGAAATCTGGTGAAGTCCTCTCTTGTCCTTGCGAAGTTCTTTCTATGTGCATAAAACATTTCGGCCATCATGTACCCCTTCTGACCTCATATATTAGGGGGCATCTGTTATAGCATCATTTTTCACCCTCAGGTGATTCATGATTGTCTTTATGGCTTTGGGCACCCATTCCCATAGACTTGAACAAAATTCATTAAAAAACAGTGTTAAAATTCCCATACGCGGGTATGCCCAGACATTTCCGCGTGTATACGCGAGTCCACATGTACTTTTCCGCATATGCCATTAAAATCATTAAAAAATATATAAAAATTTCCTATTTTCGGGCTGGGTTGATGGTTACTCCAGTAGTTCAACCACCCTAGTACATGGCCAACTGTTTCCAACTGATTGAAACTACTTTGGGGGAGTATAAAAGCCCCTCATGTGCATGGCCTAAGAGAGAGAGAAATTTTATAGACAGTATACTCTGTTGGAATCCCAATTCAAGTCTGAATTCCCGTGCCTCCTGCACTTTCCCAGATTTATACTGGAAACCCTTGTTTCCTGGAGATGTTCATCCATTTATATGTCATCTCAAATGCACTAGTCTTGAAAGTATCTTAGCAAGGCAAGGGCGGGACGGTTCCGGACGACGGTCTGTTTGAAGATCGTGGAAGGATTTAGGTGATCTCTCCACTATTTATTTATGTACATGCTGTTCGCAATAATGAAGAACCATCTTTTTCTTGAACTTGTGTGTTAGTATCTATTTGTATAAGTGAAAAGATTGATTATTAAGCAGTTATTATCGTTTATATCATATTTCACATGGATTACACTAACGTTTAGGAGAAATATATGTTGTACAACTAGGTTTTTGTGCACGTTCTTTCTTGTTTTCTAGGTTGAAGGAGGAAGAAGGGTTGCTGGGGGTTTGGACCCCGCAAGATCTACATCGAACGTAAGACTACGGGTGAGTTCTACTATTGCTGTTATCTAGTTTTTAGCATTCAAGTGTGGTTGTGTGTGAGTCCTTCTGAATATCATGCCCTGATCTGTGGAGGTTTTGACCCAACAAACCTCTAGGGTGTTTTTCCCCGAAACACTAGGTAGGTTGATATACCTCGTCTTTTTCATTTATTAATTAGTAACCTTCACTCTAGCTTGTCCCTTTGTTACTAGACCCACTCTAGGGCTAGAGGGATCATCTCTATCCACAGAGAGGATTTAAATGCATAACAAGGATGAGTAAGAGAAATGTGGGCTAGAGTGATCGCCTCTGTTCGTAGAGAGGATTTACCTGCATAACAAGGATGAGTAGGATAAATTCTTTTCATCCTGATATCATTACATATTTTCATCTATAGAAGGTCCCCTTTGAGGAAAGAAATTAAATGAGTGATAAAAATATGTGTGGTCTACCCTTGTAGATTCCAGGTAAAGAAATTTAAAATCTCTTCCTGAAGATCATTATGTTAGAATAGTTGAAGTGTATATAGAGCAGGAATGATTCTGGAGCAGTCCTAGAAAGGAATATGTAGTGATTTTCTTTTAAAACAGAATGACAGAATAAGAAAAAGGTTAATGATGGAAATATTAGATTCAGTATATTGATGATTGTTGTTGAGAAAAATGGAGAGCTCAATAGTAGAAACTATGAAGGATGTCTTAAATATGGGTGCATGTACGAACTGAAGTGAAATTACTGCATGATTTATAAAATTAGTATCAATTGTTATTTGGAACAAGCAGCTTGCCTATCAGCAGACTACCAAGTGTTATCAGTGGAGCAGTGGTATAGTACAGGTCCTTAGGATCAGATTATTATGGCAGAAGTACATCAAGGGAGTATTCTTAGCATTATCAACATTAAAGTATATGTGAATTAATCTCTGGTTGCTTTGATTATTGCAAAGTATCTAAAGTATGAAGGACTAGTTTTGTTAATCTTACATTTGAAGCTCAAGAGTCTTTTATTGATTCATCTAAAGCCTACTTCAGCAGAAAGGAATTGTTGTTATTTCACCATTGTAGAAACGTTGATTGTTGACACACATACCCCCTTATGTCATAAATAAAATTCCATAATTGATAAGTGAAGACTGACTAATGCATTGAATGTATCCAACCTCAAGGGTTTGTTTTTGAAAATAATTTGTGCAATATTAAAGTCATTGGGTCTTTTAATTTGAAAGACAATCTAGTTTTACAAAAAGTTGTAAGGGTTCTTGAGATTCATTGTTCACATCAATATCAAAGGCCCTTCGACTGTTAGTGTAATATCCTTGTCAACAGTCTAGCACATATCACCAACAATAGGCAGTAAAGGCGAACCACAGCTACAAAAGATATATTGGCATCATCATATTTGAACAGATGTGCACTTTAGATGTGTATTGCAGAAGAAGACATATTCCATCTACAACCTTCCTTAATAGATACGTATCTCAACTGAAGATCATAATATAGAATGAAGTGTATTTGGAGCAGACTTTATATGTCATATGGAGCATTATCAGTACTTTAGTATCATTCCAATGATGCATCTTTGATTATATAAGTCTGGTACAATGTGTTTTATGAAGTGTCCTTATCATCACTTTCAGCTTTATACAAGTGCAAGGAGTCCAAGCTTTGGGATTGTATAAAATTACTGTGTATATACATACAAGTTCAATGATTATCAAAGTGTTCTCCCAACAAATCTGATACACTAGTCTGGAGCAGCAAGGTATAAATTCAGAAGAAGAAGGCCTAAACACAACTCAGAGAGAAATACTGCAAGTATAGAAACTGCACTAGGAAATGTGCAACCCTTTTCCATTGATGTCAAAGGGGGAGAAAAAGCAAGCAAAATATGAAGGGCTCTTCTGAAAAGAAAGCAGAGGAAGAGAGACAATTCTCATAATGAAAGGGGGAGGAATTCCTAGAGGAAGTATTAGAGTATTGGTGGATGTGTTTCCATCAATGCCAAAGAGGGATATTGTTGGAAATATTTTCATTGATGGAAAAGGAGCACAAAGGAGCAAAGAAGCAACAAAAATAAGGAAAAGAAGCAGATCATGCAATACTACAGTAAGAAAGCATAAAAGAGAGGCATAGGAGTAGCAGAGAGGCAAGGAGCAACATTAGACCATCAGAAAATGAAAAGGTATAGAAAGGAGCAACACCAAAATCATCGTTGATGGCAAAAGAACAGAGAAGTAGCGGTTATAAGGAAAAGGAGAAAATCATACATTGTGCATAAATGTGCAATAGAGAGGCAAAGGAAAAGAAATAGAAGTATAACCTAAAGTAGAGAGAAGCTACAAAGAAGCAAAGGAGCAACATGGAGAAGCTTTAGCATGATTATTTAAGGCAAAGAAGCAGCAAAAGAACAAAGGTAGTCAAGGCAGTTAAGGTAGTGAAAGGAACCCAAGGAAAAAGAGATATAGCAAAGACATAGAAGTAGCAAAAGCAAAGAGGCTACCAACGAATGTAGAGAGGCAGTGAATGTAGCAGAGATACAACATAGACAGAGAAGCAGCAAAAGCAGAGAGGCAGCAAATGTAGAGAGGTAGTGAATGAAGCATAGGCAGCGAATGCAGTTAAGAAGGCACCAAAGGTAGCAAGGCAACAAAGGCAGCAAATAAGTAGAAATAGAAAAGATGCAATGACTACCATAGAGGTAGAAAATGTAGCATAGAAGTAGCCGAGATAGCAGAGGCAATGAATGGAGAAGAGACAACAAAGAGGTAGAGACATATGAAGGCATTCAGATTTTCCAGACACAGCGAGGACCAGAGATCTTACACAAAGATGATTAAGCCAAGAGAGAGAGGCAAGAGCCGAGAGAAAGAGAGGGCTTTAATTAGTAGATGTCGAGTGTGATAACTCAAGATGACATTCATTAACAAATACAACCACAGGCGGAACATCGTGCAGAAACCGGAGTTACAGAGCAGGACAGTGTAAAAAAACAAAAAATTGACTAAGGCAGAGAATTCTTTGAAGAATTCCAAGGGAGGTGAACGAACGGTCAAGATTAGATTGCAAAAGTGAAGGCAAGAGATGGACGGTGGAGATATAATCACATCAGGAGTGATTTTGCAACTCAAAAAATTTAAGAGTTTAGCATTAAGGTGTTGCATGGTAAGTTAAAGTATTTGCGGTGGGAAATGGAGAAGACAGGCGTTGGCACGGTGCAACATCGCAAATCACAAGAAATAAAGTATAACCACAAAGTAAATCTTATAAAGTGCGAAGTGCGATCAGATGAGGACTATTATATCTAGGGGTAGATCAACGGTGGACGGATAATCGTGAGATCATACATCGCAGTGGTTAATGGATAGCAGGAAGGCGACCACAAGTTAAGTTAAATTTTTTGCAATGAAAAATGGAGGGACATGTATCGACCTTGCGCAACATCGCATCCATTAAGAAATAGGGTTTAACTTCAATGACATCGCAAGGTATGTTGTTTTGGTTGCAATGCGATAAGGATCAAGCGACGTGATGCAATGAAGGGATTCCACATGGCAGCACCATGCACGAGCATAGATCACATATTGCATGGTTTAAGGTTTATCTCTAACGGTAGAGTGGGAAACCTGTGGGAAAGCATTTGCAATGAGATATTATTGGTCAAGCACTGTGGGACCCAATAGCCCTTGTTTCATGTATGTTATATGTGCCATATTATAAATTTTACGCTGTTTATTGCTAATCATATGTATGTTATATATATATGTTACACCATTTTTTGGTCATCTAATCCATTATTATTAGATGGACCCAAGTACACCAAGTAAGACCAATTTTACCCCAAGTAAAATCGCATTCACTATGAAAAATAACTTAGTAAACCACCTTTATTAAGTTGTTTATGGTCTAAACAAGAAACCCCATAAGGAAATATTAAATAAATATACATTTGTTTGATTTTACTCAAGAAATAATTAGTTAAACAATAGTTTAACTAATATTTCTGGTTATATTTAACCCAAAATAAGTAAATTAATTAGATAAATCATTATTTATCTTATTAATTTCTAAGAATAATCGTTTAAATATTATTTAAATAATATTCTTTGTTAAATATGACTAATTCACCCTTAAATAACTAAATAAATCATTACTTATTTGATTATTACTCAACCATATCCTTAAAATAATAAATAAATCATTTATTTATTTATTATTACTTAATCACATCCTTAAAATGATAAATAAATCATTTATTTATTTATTATTTACAAATAAGGGGATTTGACTCAAGTCAAATTCCTTTTCCCTCCAACAAATATAATAAAATATTCCATAAAAGCTGGATCTAGATTTGGTTAATAATATTTTAATTATGCACCAATCTCTAGACTAACTCAATATTTTGTTATAAATAGAAAGTTTTTCCCATTCATTTGTCACTTTTTTTTGCCTAAAGATCACTCTGGATGTCAACTCTTGGTCTGGCTATTGATCCATTATCATAGCCATATTTTTTCCATTTTTTTCTGGGTTTTCTACACCATAAGGAGAGAGGAATTCTAAATCTGAAGTGTCGAGTACTTACAAGAACCCATCCCATTGAGGAGAACAGGGAACACCCTCTTGTGTTTTCCTCCCAGGTGCCATTAATAAAAATTTCATTGGATATATTCTTGTCTTGTCTATTGGATCTATGGAGCAAATCTTATTTTTCTATTGTTTAATGTCTTCTAATGCATAGATCTATATTTTTTGCAGCATTTGTCTTAATCATCTAACTGCAGATCTGAAGATTTTAGCAGTCATTTCTGTTGTTAGGGTTGTTTTTTATGCGTAGCTAAAGTGGTCTTTTTTCGTACACCTCGAATCAAGATTCATACTAACAACTGGTGACTCCACACGGGTTTACCATTACGACCGATGTCGTTTTTATGATCCTTGCATATCCAGCTGCTTCAAACCCTGGGATTTCTCTTCAGCCCCTTATTTTTCTTATTCTTGATGTTGTTTTTAACCCATAAAACCCTAAAACGATAAAAAATTCTAACTTCCATGTGTTTTCGGACCCATTGCGCAGGTGACAGACATCAGCCGCAACTGAGACAACAATTTTTTTTGAAACCTGCTGCCGAGAGTGCCGGAAGTGCAGGTTGCACTTTTCTACACAAAATCTGTGACCTAGACCTCTAGGGCGCACCTTACAGGCCAAAAAGTGCGACCTCTACTCAAAACAAACCAAAAACTGTGACCTAGACTTTCTGTTTCGCTCAACTATGTGGGAACCTAGCCCCCTAGGGCATTAGTACCCTCCACTTTTTGTGGAAGGGTGTTTTGATGTTGCAGGTTGTCTGAAATTTCAGAGTCTTCAACCATTTTTCAGATCTGATACCTCATCTTCATATCCACTTCATATCGGCTTGTTATCCATCCAAATCACCTCATCTATCTTTGTTTGGGTTTTCCTCTAGGGTTCACTATCTTTCCCTTCAGGAGATGGCCTTTCGCCACCATTTTTACAGCAATTTTTCCTCTAATGCATTGTTGTTTTCTGCACCACTTTCTAGCAGATTTTGTCTTTTAGATCCATGTCCCTTTTGACCTTACATCTATTAGTTTTTTCTTTAGTGTGTTTTGATTAGTTTTTTTTACTCACCTATAGACTAGTTGTTGAGAGGCCCACCTCCTTGAGTTTATATTATTGCATTATTAGCTGCTTTTTTTTTTTTTTGTAGGCCTATATACTATCATTTGCAGGTTTATTTACAGCCATACAACCCACTTTTTATTTTTCTCTACAAATGTCTAGGTTTAAAAATTAAAATTTACACACTTTTACACACACACTCTAAGCGAAAAAGGGCTTGGTTAACACCGCCAAGCAAAGACTCTAAAACATTGAAATCAATTGATCCTGCACCTTTCTACCCTTGTTTCGACATTGTAATCAGTTGATCCTGCACCTCCCTGCCCTTATCGGTCTCTTTTTCCTTTGTGTCGTGTTTGTGCCATCACCATTGCGCTACCAAGGCGTTTATCCCGACGACTTCTTGGCCTTCATCCTTAGTTTCCAGTAGGAATACATACTCCTTCGCATAGGATTCTAGTTAGTCCTCCACTGATTCCGCACACTGACTCTTATTTTGGTCCTTCGAGTTCTCCTTCTCATTCCGCCTTCGGTTATCCCCCTGACACCTTCACCATGTCTGGTCCAGGACCTTATGCTGGTAGCAACCCCGACCGTCAGGCTGGGAATACCACTAGTGGGACCACTATAGATGCTACCCTGGCTGCGCCCTTGCTCCCCTTCATGGTAGGCCTCAGCCTCCCTGACTTGGACCAGTTGATAAATGACCCTATACACCATGACACTAGTTTTCCTGCTATGCCGACAAATCTCCCTTCCGACATCCCAAATTTTGAAGGACTTGCTGGAGAAGATCCTTCAAATCATGTTCGATATTTCCACATGTGGTGTTCATCTAACTCCATTATCGATGACTCTATCTATCTTCAGTTGTTCCAAAAAATGCTTACAGGTGAAAATTATAAGTGGTATGTTGATACAACCTTTGTGACTCTTGCCTGGGCTTTTTTATCTTACTTCCAGCTTCCACTTCATTACGACACTGGTATCGAAATTTTGACTTCTTTCTGTCAATCATTTGCGACCCGCCTATTCGATCATGTCCGAGAATGGTGGAGAAGAAAGAGCCTATGTCAATCCCCTACCTTTGAATACTGTGTCTACATGGACAAGTTCCTTAGATATCTCTTGCCTCCTATTGGGAAAGATGTCGCATCACATTTTCCTCAAATCGAAGAAGTCGCCCTCCAAATGGTGTTAAAATATGACATGATCTACACTCAGACGAGTTGTGATTATACCGTTCTACCTGATCTCCCTAGACCCAGTGGTTCCAATGCAGTGGGGGCACCTCATGCCATTGATGGTATTGTTGGAGCTCTCTCTCATCCATATGCTCAACCTCCCATTGGTTATGGTTTTCCTGGGGGGGCAGCACCTCCTGCACTTTTCCCCCTCCCGGTAGCACATATCCAAGATATGGCATGCCTCCTCTTTTGGCCCAACCTCTTGTTTACCACAATGTTACTCAACCCCCTTATCTGTATCCGCAGCTTAGTGCTCCAGCACCTCCACCTCCATCGCCTACTCAACCCCCGCAACAATAGTCACTGCCCCCTCAAGCACAGGTGGATGCACAGCAGGAATTTGTAGCTACCCAACCACCTGAAGGTCAGGTGGCCACTCAACCTCTTCTATCTGGTTCCCTTGATTACCAGATTCTCATGATGTCCTCCGATCAGCCTTCTGAACCTTCTTCTCCTGGCCCTTCACCTTCAGCTGGTACTCATGACCCCCCTTACCCTCCTAGAATAGTTCCTCCAAGCCTTAACCATATTGGAGCCGTCCTGCCTAGACATTACCCCTTTGGTCAGATACCGTTCCTAGCTCCCCCACCAGGAGTGTACAGAGTACCTGTTATGGCCACCCTCTCTCTTCCTAACCTGACCCTTGGGATTCCTGTCTCATACCTTGATCCTCCAGCCGCTACCTTGCCTGGTCAACCCAAACCTTATCTTGCTTTTACCCCGGTCCAAACGGTCCCTATGACTTCTCTCGCTGCAACAGTGCCTCATTCACCTCAACAAGAACCACCTCTCGTTGCGAATGCTTCACGTAAGAAGGGCAAAGATCGCAAGGGGGCATCAAAGGACAAGGCTGCCCCGACAAACCCTGCCTCTTTTCGGCCTCCAAAGCATACCATCTAGTGTGCTTTGTGTGATGTCGCCGGCCACGCCACCCATACTTGTCCGAAGTTTCCTCACCTTAAGTCCATGGTCAATGAGACGTTTCCAGAGTCTGATATCCCAGAGGTATATGTCACTATACTGGATTCAGTCCCGAAACTCAAGTCTTTGTGCACAAATCACCCTTGTGCTTTGTGTGATTTCCATGGCCACTATACTCACCTCTGTCCCCGTCTTGAAGAGTACAACTCCTCTTTGGAAGCGGTTCGCCAATTCAAGGCCAAGCGCAACGAGTCCACCGATCCCTTATTTTCATGTTTTTCTTCGACAAAACCAGAGGACATGAATGCTCCCATTGAAATTCCCCCTCCTGATGTTAAGATGATGAAGCCTTCACCCACCAATTTGTACGTATCATCATCCATGAGACCCTCGGTAGAAGTCCCCTTGGAGACTTCCCCTGATGTTTCGCTTGACATCCCTTCAGTGATCACCCTGGGCTCAACATCGGTAGATCCTTTATCTGATTATCTGTCTGTCACCACTTGTGACGATGCGCATGTGAACCTCTCTTCGCAAGATTTTGAGTCAAGTAGCTTCACCACATCAGATGGTATTTATTCCACCAGTCACCCCATCCTCTATTACGATGACGAAATTGTGGAAGCATCCACCACCCCTGACTTTATCTATCCCCCCTTACATCGAACTCATGCATCCGAACCACATGCACCTTGTGGCTATTACATTGACACCCAATATTTGGGTAAGGGGGCACCCATATTTGAGAGACCAGGAGAAGCAATTCTCCAAAACTCTCCTAGTGAATCTAGTCATGTCAACTCTACTCCCATTATTATTCAACATTTAGAATAATCTCTAGAGTCCCATATCACTTTATATCACTCTAGGGATGATACCCCTTGTCATTCCTTCATATTACATCAGCAACCCAGTCTCATATACATTGTGGTTGACCAAACTATGAGTTTTCTGGGAGAAAATCAGTTCATTACCCCCAAGTCCTACCTTTGGGATAGCAACACCATGTATGCCAACCCAGAAACTTAAAGTCCATTTGATTCATATATGCAGTACCAAAAGATATTGGTAATCATCTATTTCCTTTCTCAAACTACATAACCATACCGAAAACAAATGGCTCACCACATCATTAAAATTTGTTTAGATTCCCCTTTGTCTAAATACATTTTGGCATGTCCATAACATGCTTGGGGGCACCTATGCCCCCCAACCATAAAAATACCAGTTCTTATCCCAAAACAACACTAAAACCCCTTTCTCTGATAGGTCACACTGTTTAGGTCATTTCCTGGGACAGGTTGCAGTTTTCAACCCAGAACTTGTTACCCAGGTCGCAGAGTAGACCCCAAAAAGTGTGACCTAGCCTGTTCATGAGCTCTGGGCACCTAAGCTAAAATTTCAACCTAATGAAATGAAAGAGTAGGATTAGGCATCTTACCTACAACTGATGGATCTCAAATTTCAATGGTTGGTTTGTATGCTATAATCACCACAATATTTAGGGCCTCCTCTCCTCAATACATTCACCACAACTCCACCTGCAAATGAGTGAATTTGGAAGGAAAATGCCTTATTAAAAGAAAACTCATGATTTTTCTTTGGGCCCATGTATTATTCTAGTTTGACTTGTGATATTTGGGCTTATTTCCAGGCTTTGAGTGCTCTAGCCTCATAGATGGCTTGTTGGGCACTCATTTAATTGTTTTGCATTTGATAGAAGTGAATGGCATCCTTTTCACTCTCCAATTCAGCTTCTAGGTCTTCTATTTTTGCATTCTTGTTTTGGAGGAGGGAGTTTGAAATTCTTGTTTCATTTTCTTCATCGTTGTCTTTATGGATAATTTGAAACTCCCTTTTTATTTCAGGATCGTCCTCTTCCACCTTTACCTTCTCCTTACCCTTTTCCATATTTCCCTTGCCCTTGTCAAGCCTTGGAGTTGATGCAGATGGAAATGTCCCTTGCCTTTTGGAGGTAGCAAACACTTACCTTTGCCCTCTGTGGTATGTGCATGCAAGAGGAGTGATGGTGGTTTTGGAAGTGTCTTAATCATGGTTGTGACCCTTGGTGTTGTCAACAACTTCCTAATCTTTACTATGATCCTTATCAATTATCTCATGCTCTGTTTGATCATTGTCTTTTTGACCTTCAACACCATCATCATCATTAGCCTTTTTACTGCCTTCTGTACTGTCATCTTGGTCTTCAATTTGATTATCATCCCTTGCAGTTTTCTCAATTTAATTTTATTCATCATTGGTACTCATCTCCTCTTCATCATCCCTTGCACTGTTATCATTTTCATTTTCACTAGGAGGTTGATTGGTGTCATGACTATCATGACAGTTGTCATCACTGTCATGACTATCTCCCTTGTTGTCTTGTTCTTCACTACCTACATTATCAGAGTCATCCTCTCTGTCATTGTCTTCCTCTTCAAATTCTATTTCTGCCTCATCATATTCTTCCATATTGTCATTTTCCTCATCATCTATTTCCATGGACTCTACCTCATCATAATCTTCTTGGTTTCCAACATTTTCATCAAACTCATCTTCACTGTGATCTGCTTGCTCTGCCTCTTCTTCATTTCCTCTAACATCCTCCTCCATGGTGGCAGAGTTTTTTTCACTGTCTTTTTTACTATCAGCCTCCTCATTTTCATCAATATCTTCTTGGTCATCACTTTATTCACCTACATGATCCTTCTCTTCACTTTGGGCTGAGTCATTGGTATCATTACCATCACTGCCTTCCTCCAAATGCTCACTATTTTTGTCTTCATCACTGCCATGTTCATTTCCCTCCTCTTCAACATCATTTACCTCTTCTTCTTCTTCATTAATTCCAGTCTCTACCCCAATGATTTCATCACCTTCACCCTGATCTTCATGTGATTCTTAATTTCCACTTCCTGCTTCACCTGATGCACCAAGAGAAGGAGAGGAAGGGAGGTTTACCTGTGGTGAGGGTACTTGTGTAGATGAGGAAGGCAGATTTGGTTGATGAGGAGGCTGTGGGTTTGTAAAGACTTCATGGGTTATGAAAACATCCCAAGGTATAGCCTGCTTCTCCAACTGATGTAATACCACCATCTTGATCAAAGAATGGTGGAACAAGCTATGCATTTGCTGTGGGTAATTCCTCCTCCAAACAACATAATACATTTTCTCAATTCTTCTATAGAGATAGTAAAGTAATTTTAGAACCTTAGCCCCTGTGAAATGCATAAGGAGTCTGACATGATAGGTATAGAGCCTGGAGTACCTCCCCTCACAGGTGAAGTATTTCATGATAACCAAAATAAAGGATGAAAACCTGTTTTTGAGGTGTGAGAAAGGGAAAATTGTTTTGTTGCCTCCTCTATACCTTGTTTTGATAAATGGCTCAAAAAAGTGTTTGTCTAATTTACCCTTTTTAAACCACTTTTCACCCACAGTTGGGACACCTGTGGCCTTAGAGATGGCACCTACTGAGATATCAAAATCCACTCCTGCAAGGCTTGAGTGCCTGTTGTGTAAGTTGAGAATGAGGAGCTATATAAGCTCAGGGTGGCTTTTTACTTGTTTGATCATCTCACAAAATTGAAAACATCTTGCATTCTGAAAACATGACAAGATCCTAGGAGAGGAGGTAATGGCCACTATGCTTTGAGGTTACAATCTATTCACTTTTCCTCCCTTATGTTTTGGTCTCAAATGCCTTTGACCTTTATCACTACCACTTTTTTTCTCAGCTCCTGACATAATGATGGGAGATGTTGGTTTACAAATAGGGTTTGGTGAAGCAAGGTGAAAAAGGTGATGGATTCAACTTTGGAGAATGAGTGGTGTGGAGGCTAGGGTTCTTAGGGTTTATTTTCCTTGTAGCTTTAGGAGGCCTTCTCAAAAGTGGACTGTAGTCACCCTCACTTAGTTACCCTCACATGGCATTAATTGGTTTCAAGGAGGTTTAAAAATAAATGCTCCTTTGCATGCAAGACTTAGGTTTTAACTCATTTATGGTTTCAACACTTAAAACCCTAAAAATACATAAAATTTATGGAAAACTGCTTTGGGGACAAGTAAAGGAGGTTACTTACCATTTTTTTCCTTTTTTTAAACCTTCAGAAATCAAATTTAAGACAAAATTTGAGCTTGAGGCAAGCTTTTTCTTGTTTTGGAGGCTCCTGGCATTTGCGCAGTGCCTTGACCATGATTTCGGTTTGGCCCTTTTGCACAACGCTGGGTATGTGCACTATCTGCGGGTCTTCGGGTGAGTTAGGCTTGCATTTTCATAGCACCTAGGCAGTCGTGTAGCTTTTTAGTGCAGTGCCAGACACGCGCAATGTTTCGTTAGTATCCGAGCGAGTCGGGCCTGCGTTTGCATAGCACCCGGGATTTGCATAGCGTCGGGGCTGATTAGCGCAGTGCCATTAAAATTTGAATGAGTGAAGGACTGGTTAGCGCAGTGCCAGCCTGTATTAGTGTAGCATCAGTGATTTGCATAGTGCCAGAACACTTGCCCAGAAAATGGCCAGAAAACCTTGTTTTTCTCCCTGAAGCTTCTTTCTCTTCACCAAGTTTAAATGAGCTCAATAACGAAATTGAAACACCTTTATACCCCTTGAGAGAGATAAATTAAACTTATAAACCCACTTTTAGTATGTTTGCTTTGGGTCACTTTATGATTTTCACTAATGTCTCCTTGACCCTTTTTTGCAGGTGCCCATAACTTTTCTTAAGTAATTTTCTCTGGGTAATGATGTGCTGAAGTATGAAGAGGTACCCTCTTTGGTTTTGAAACTTTGGGGGATGTCCAAACTATCCCTTTTGAAAAAACTGAAAACATTTCCTTATTCCTCTTAGGCATTTTTTAGTGCAATAGACTAAAAATAGGTGTTCCTTACCCTTTACTGATATTTTTGAGAGTGAGGTCCTTTTTGGCAAGGATGAGTGCATCAGTTTTACCATGTTTTCCCCTTGTCCACTTCTGATTTATGCAGGTGCCATAACATAGGATTTTTGGTCTCTTTGTCATTGTTTGGATTTTTACACCTCATTTTTCTTTGTCTTGACCATTTAGAAGACTTGTGAATGTACTTTGAAAGTTAGGGCTCCATCACACTAAGATTCTTTACCATTTCTTCCTTTGGTTTAGGTGAAGCAGTGTTGTTTGAAAAACCCTAAAGGGCACCTTGGATATCCTTTGAATGCCTTCTGCTGATTATGAAGGAGGACTCATGATCTTCTTTTTACCTATTCTTTCCATCTTTCCAAACTCCTAGGTTTTAAGACTGTTAGAGAAAAATAAGCAGTGTTGTCTTCTAAGTTCTCTATAGCCCTTTCAAGTTCATTCATTTCTGTTCAGTTCACCTCACCTTTTTCCATTATTCATTTATAATTTTTAGAAATATTCAATGTGTACTTGGTGGTGTTGAGGTGACTTCTGTCCTTGTGGTCCTTGTACTGGCTTCTTGCTCTGGCAACATTGTTTTTCTAATCAGTCTCAAAACCCTGATTCTCTTTAAACATAGGCCTACTGCCTTTCTCTTTGTTGTGGATGTCTTCTTGTGATGATTCATTTTATTGCCTTACGTCATTATGCTTATGACCAACTTGATCATTTTTGCAGAAATATGAACAAGGGCAACTTTCCCTTGCGAAATTTGTGCTTTGGTCAAGGAGGCCTTCCTTGAAGGGTTTTTTACTAAGTTTTGGACAAAGTTACTTGACCTTCTTCTTCTTTGAATGCAGCCCCTTTACACAGGAAAAAAAAAGATTTTAGAACACCAAAACAACCCTATGACCTATGAAACCCTAGGTGACCTACTGGAATGTTCCTTGGACTTGGCCTTTGACTGAAAGACTTGGCTTTGAGGTCTTCAGATGTAAAAATATTTTTTTGATAGACTGATGTATTGAAGATAAAAAATCCACAGTTCTTGATTTAACTAAAGAGCCTACAAAGATAGTTTTGAGACCATCAATGCTGGAGGTATTTTGGAGATATAAGAGAGTTGGTTGATTGGTGGCTCTAAGTAGCAGTGGAGGGTTTAGGCTAAAACAAAAAAAGAGGATTGAGGACAAAGCTGACAAAACATAGACAAAATGAGTGATATGAGTCCATGATGGGTCTTATGGGATTAGTGAGCTGATTTTGACATGATGGGATGCTGAAATAGTGAAAATTTATCCTAATGATAATGAAGGCAATGCGATTTCTAGAACTCACAATGTTCATGAACTTTGTTTCTAGAAATCTAGGATGAGTATTTAGTCATCCACAAAATCAAGAATTATTGATGACTAACATCCACTACTTGTTTTTCATAAGCCCTGTACAACATGTATGCTTTCTTGGACGCCCTGAGCATGGTTTCGTACATGTCCTTGACATTCTCCATGGCTCAACCCAATTAACGTTCAACAGTTCACACTTGCAATCCAATCAGCAAGAAGAACTTCTCTGATGCCACTTGATCCAGAGTAAATTCTTGATACCCTTAACCAACACCTTTTACTTCAGCTCATAAATTAGAATTGCATTTAATTAAAGCGTTAATGAACAAAAATGAACAATGACTTGCTATAAATAAGAGGAACATAACATGTTAAGATCAGCAAACATAATAACATGTCATTTGATAACGGAGTTCGTCTAGGAGGGACTACTTCTACGAGCCTCGATGTCAAGATGGTGTAGGCTGTTGCATTAAGTGTTGTAAGAAGAAGATGTACATGGATGTGTTTTCTCTGACATACAAGGAAAATGCCCTCACGCAGGAGTGGCTAGACCTCTCTATGAGATGGTCCACTATGAAACTCTCATGCATAAAAAGGACTCCTATCAGTATGAAAATCACTCATGCATGAAGGCTGTGAGTATCCCACCGACATGTAAAACAAGGGATCTCAAACAACATACAGGAGTATCCCACCAATATTCCATCAAGGGATATCAACATAATACAAGTCCATGACAGAAAGTACATCAATAACAAAACAATATAAGATCCCACGACTCATACATCAATAGGGATCTGTGCAACACTAAGCATCTTAGGAACAAAGAAGTACATAAAAGCAACACATCATATACCTCACATTGAAGATGACTAAAAAATGGATGTTGATGCTGCTGGATATAAAAACACCATCACAATCGTGGCATCTAGAGGTGTGAAATCGACTGCTCACTCGTTGAAAGCTGACACCTACAACTTCACTTCAAATGACCGAAAAAAATAAATCTCAAATGAAAAATCTGAATGTGCCATCAGATTCGTGGCGTCGAATAGTGAAAAAACAACTGTCCATTTGCTGAATTCTGAGAAAGTGGAGATCTGGGGCAAAAAGGAATCTTTTAGATTCCCCTTAGATTCCTCCATGTGGTTGCTCTATGGGTGGACTAGAAATATGGAACTCAAAAGGCGAATCTGACCTCGCCATTGCATTTCCTGTAAAAAACCATGAAAAATTACTGTAAACTTGACTATATTCCGACATGGAGAAAATTTACCTCCTTGGGAAAATTTCAAAGCTCCATGTTTCTGAGCCTACTCATGTTTCCGTTGTCTCGATTTTCATGCCCAATCCTGCTCTACCTACCTGGCCACATATGAGAAAGACATGTTTAAATATTAAAAATTTGGGTTGAGTTACCAAAGTAGGTCGTTGGCCTAATGGTTGTGGGCGGAGTTAATTTGGCAGAGGTCGAGTTTCCAACCCCACCGAACCTACCGTACTTGGAACATTAATGTTTAAAAAAAATAAATTTTTTTTTTGGGGTCGGACCCGCATCACGCTGCTCGCCCCAACCACCTCCATCATTGTGTTTTAATATGCATATTGTATATGGTATATGGTTGGTTTGAAAGTGGTGCTGCCCGCTCGGGGGCTGGCCCACATGGGCTAGGCGGATTCAACCCTCGTCGACAACAGATATGATATGTTTAAAACATATATATAAAATTGTTTATGGTTGTTGTGGTGGGTGGCAGGGTTGGTGGCCTGTCTCCCAATTTTTTTATTTTTATTTTTAATTCAAAACCATAGCCGTTTTCAAAAATTCTGATTCCTAGCTATAG
The DNA here is from genome assembly GCA_034641835.2 of Pinus albicaulis. NCBI lineage: Eukaryota > Viridiplantae > Streptophyta > Pinopsida > Pinales > Pinaceae > Pinus > Pinus albicaulis. The sequence continues at coordinate 1,487,911,099 of CM076582.1, forward strand.
GAGTGCTTTTTAAAAACCCCACAAGTTTTCGCGGAATCTGGCCAGAGCTGGCCGGAATCCGGCGACCAGGAAAGTGAGAATTTGTGCCTTCCTTAAGCCTACCAAGTCACCAAGTCAACCTGAAACTTTGACCAACTCTCACTTTGGCATACGAGCTCGGTTTGATGAACCGTTCACACCGTTGTGATCAAGACGATGAGATCTACACTATGGTCTTAGTTTGAGAGTAATCCAAACACTTTGATTTTTTATCCCTCTTTGTCCTGTGTGTGTCTCTAGAGCCACCTAGATCAAGGAATATTCAGAAATAGGACACGCAGGGCTTTCCAAAAATCCATCTTGGGCCCGATTTGGACACTGGGAAGGCCTCCAAAAGTGGCCTTGAACATAGAGGGCGCAAATGACTAGTGGAGGGCGCAAATGCACAATGGAGGGCACAAATGTCCAATTTGCTCATTTTTTCACATTTTCTCTAAAATTTTCACTTAGCCTCAAGAAATTATGTTTCTAATCATGTAATTAATGATGGTAAAATGTAATTATGTTTGAGATTACTTACCTAGGGTAGATTCATCGGGAAAAAGTCATTAATGAGTCATAATTAATTAGTTGAATAATGAGGAGTGAGTCACTTGGACCATCCTACACATCAGTTTTCAGTTCACCAATTAGTGGATCTCTTCCTCACCTCATGGATTCGACTCCTGAGGATGATTGAAGCTTTTTTTGATGTCTATTGAGCCCCTTTCTTCACACTAGTGAAGGGTTGGAATCAGTTTGTATGCTTTCTAGTTGATCAAGGAAACTTTTGTACTCAGTTTGGCCAGCTAATAAAGAGGACTTGCAACTACCTTTTGGGATACTTTTGGTATTGATGTCTATCATTTTATTTTCTTCAGTATCATATGTTAGAATGTATTTTATTCATGTTCAATTAATTTCTATGTTATGATCTCTTACATGTTAGATAATCAGAATACATGTTTGCACATGCTCTATTTTGGGTAATTGATCATAATTTGTCCACTTTCATATGTCTAAGAAAAATACATCTCTTATGATTTTCTTAGCTTTATTTCAACTTTAACACCATTCCATCACAATCCTCATCAAGTGATAAGAATTGTACCTACCTTGCCTCGTTGATCCCTGCAACCCTAACTCATTTTCCCTGACTTATCTTTCCTTGACCTAATTCCTTCATCCAATGATTCCCCGACCAAAATAAAATTCAAACAACCCCCTGAACTCAATATCTAGCCTAAAAAACCCCTAATTTCTCTAGCCTTCCTGGTTGTGACCTTTTTGGAGAGATCCCTCTCTGACTTGATAGGGCTAGCTATCAAGTCAAAAGCTGGTTTGTGGTTACCTCTATTGGGATTCCTTTTTCAGCCTTAGGAATTTTGTGGAGTGCTAACACTGAGTAAGAGAGATGAGTAGGAAGCACGGGGGGACAAGGTCATGGGATAGGTGCAGGGAAGGGGATGGGGATGACAGGCCTGCAAGAATAAAATTGAGGGGGCATAGAAGATCTTGATGGAAGAGAGTGCGTAGAGGGGAGGATTCATGGAATTGGGGAGTAGATGGTGCGACCTTGGGAAGAGAGTTGACCAGGGGATCTGAGGCAGGTCTTATTGGCTAGAGAGTAAACATTATTATTGTTATCTCTGAGGATTTTATAGTAAGAGAGATCCCCTATCTCATTACTGAAGTTGCGGCACCTGATGATCAATCTCCTAAGGTCGATGTTGGGATATAGAGAAGAATTCAACATGATGTTGATTACAATTGACGAGCCCCAGAAAAACATAGCCCTCTTAATATTGAGCATCTTAATTATTTGAATGCCTTGCATTAAGGCATATGCTTCAGCTTTGTTGTTTAATAGCCGACCCAATCCCCACTCGAAGGAGGAAACATTGTTACCCTACTTATCCAAGATGAGACCTCCAGCTCATGCTGCTCCAAGATTTGATTTTGAGGATCCATCGAAGAAAATCTTGGGTCTTCTTAACCCATCAAGCCATTCTATAAATTCCTTTCCTTAGAGCCTTAACTTCCACTGTTATTTGTGAAATGGTTGGTTTGTAGAAGGCTTATTTCACCTTGGGAGGATGTCAAGCACTATTCTGAATAGATTTCTTTCCTATACTTGCAAGTCATTGATGTTAAAATCACTGTTGTTTTTAGCTAAATGGTCTCTACATTCAAGCTCCAGGTCTTTCTCTACACTTTTCAAATACATGGATTTTTCTCACAGAAAATTACTTTGTTCCACATGAGCCATATGTTTCAGAGGATAACATAAGGGAGCATGTCCCATATTATTTTGATAAAACTCTTCCCTTTTTTTGCACAAGAGTAATTATTTTTCCATCAAGCTATCATATCATAGATTGTGATGTTAACATCAATCTCGATCTGGAGGGGATCAGAGAGGGTGTTCCAACAATATTTTACAAAGGTGTAGTCGATGAAGAAATGTTGTATAGACTCCTCAGCTATGAAGCATAGAGGGTATCTTGAGGCTTCCTAAATGCCTCTTTTTTTTTTCTTTTTTTCAGATTATCAGTATTCAAAATATTTCCCTTTACCAGGGTCTAAATGAAGATTTTTATTTTAGGGAGAGCTTCAGATTTCCAAACCTACTTCCGGATCGCCCATGGTGGAGAAGGGAAGTGTTCATTGTGAAGAACCTTGTATCCTGCTTTTATGGAGTAAGAGGACCCAGAGGGGTCCCATATATAGCTATCCTCTTCTTCTTTTTCAAGAGCAGCAATGCCATGAAGCATTCCTTCCATTTTTGTTTTGTCATTGTGGAGGTGAGGGGGCAGATTTGGGAACAACCAACCCTTCCATTGGCTATTATTCTCTTCCCAACTAGAGATTTGATTCAAGGTGTTGATCCCAAGATCTCTAAGACGCATTTGAATGTGAAGAAGGTTCGAATAATTTGAGAGAGGAGGCTTGCCCATGATTTTTTCATTCCAAATGTTGATGTTACGCCCTCCATGGGGAACTTTGGAGGTGTTGTTGCGAAGGAAGAGGATGGATTTCTTGCAAAGAGTTCATATACGTGAACATGGCCTGTTGGGGATGATATGTTTTAATAGATGATGCCTTGATATTGCAGAGAGGTATTTCCTTTCAATAACTTGCTTCCACAACATTTGTTGACTAGTGATTTAATGCCAAACATTTTTTCCTCCGAAGGCAACGTTTAGTAACTTAGGGATGTGAATGGCTAGGCCTCCATTTTCATACTTATTTTTTACCTACCTCTGCTTTACCAGGCTGAATTTTTTTTTTTTTCTTTTACCACCTTGCCATCAAAACTTCCTTAGTATGATTTCCATTTTATTTGGAATATTGATAGGGGCTTGGAGCAAGGAGAAGTGGTAAAGGGGTAGAGTTGAAAGCACAGATTTTAAGAGAACCACGCTCCCAACCAGGTTGAGCCAAGATGCTCCCCATTGTTGGATTTTCTTCTTCATCTTGTCTTTAGTGATGCTCAAAACCTATGTTGTTAAAGGACCATTACATACAGACATCCATATATAATTAAAGTGGTTCCAAATCCATTTGTATGGGACCCTAAAGATTTGGACAATGCTATGAATGGTATTCATACTTTCATTCCATCCATATATGAATATTTTGAGATAATTGATCTGAGCTCCTAAATAATGCATGAATTTTTCAATCAGATTTTTTAATCTCTTGCTTATTATGCAAGTAGCTCCTCCCATCATTAGGGTGTCATCGACAAACTGGGAGTGGTTCATGTTTTTGACTCCATTATTGAATTTGATACCTGTAATTAAGCATGCTCTGCAGTTGAAGTCCAGTGCCTGGCTGAAGGATTTTGCCATGAGGATGAAAAGGAAGGGGGATAAGGGAAAACCTTGTCTTAAGCCTTTGGTGGATTGAAATAAAGGTCCAGGTCTCCTGTTGACCAGAAGGGAGACCCAAGGAGTAGATATGCAGGCCTTGATGAGAGAGATGAGGTCTTCACAAAAGCCCATTTTCCTTAGGACAGAGTAAAGGAAAGAGTGTCTGAATCTGTCAAAGGCATTAGTGAGGTCTATTTTTAAAACAAAACCCTTCTCCAATCTACTCATGATGGAGTGTATCGCTTCTTGGACCCAAGATGGAGTCAGTGATTTTCCTATTTGTTATGAACCCACCTTGATTTTCATAGATAATTTTGGGAAGGTAAATTTAGATGCAGGAGGCGAGGAATTTGGTATAATTTTATAGGAGGAGTTGCACAGGGATAGTGGTATAAATCTGGAAAAGGTGGAAGGTTGAGACTCTTTCGGGATGAGGGCTAGAAATGTCGAGTTTGAGAAGCCCCCAATATTTCTTTTTTGCTTTGGGTCCATCGGATCATTTTGATGAGGGCTCTCTTGATTACCTCCCAGAAGGTCCGACAGATTTTGATGGAGAATCCATCCGGGCCTAGAGCTTTGTCTGGGTGGAGGGTAAAAATTTCTTTGATGATTTCACCTTCGTCAATGTCCCTGGTTAAGAAGGTATTATTTCTTCTGAGATCATATTTGGAGTGTGAATCAAGAGATCAACGTAGTCCTCTTCCTCTATAGTTTTTGTTAGAAGACTTGTATAATGGTGGTGGGTTTCTGATTTAATCTCATCTTGATTTCTGTACATGGTGCCTTCATTATTAGATGTGGTTGTGATATTATTTTTGGATGTTATGACTGTTTCTTGTTTATGAAAGGAGGAGGTATTCTTATCCCCACCTTGAAGCCAAAGACTCGTGGATTTTATTCTCCATTTTTCTTGTTCCTTTCTATTTGAGTTGTATAGTGCCCAATACAGCTCTTTTTCATGCTCTTGTTTCTCTTTGGTCACCCCTTGGTCATCTATTTCTTTCTTCACTTCTTCTAGCATTTTCTTCATGTCCTGCTTGAAAATTTCTGGTTCTCTATAATAGTATTTAACCCAACCTTTGAGATCTGTGTGCACTATTGTTACACAGCAATTTGTCACCGTCCCTGCAATCCCCGTCTCGCACATTGGAGGGCTTATTTTGTGACCTGTGAGCAGTGACATAACTTGAAAATTCTTTCATGGCATTCCCCTGAACATGTAATTTCATCCCCCTGAAGACATCTCCTGCTGAAAAACCCTAAAAACACTCCTTTTTGCATTGGCGCGGGAAGCCAGTTTAGCACCCGTGCCAATGGGGAAAATCCTTCAAAGAGGTCATGCCAATTGGCGCTCTATCCCAGAGTCGCACTCGCGCCAGCCAATTTAAGGAGTGTTTTTTAAAAATAAATGGCGGAAGTTTCATCCTAACAAATTCCTGGACTGCTATCTATCTTGAGTTGGGAGGTTTGGCTACAGATTTCAATATAGAGGAAGTTGTTTGCCACCTCTCATGGAAGCTTCCTTGATGATAGGGACAATCCCATGATTATAGGGATCCCAACTCCCCTTCCTCCATCTATAAAAGCTTGCCCATCTCCATGGCAAGCTAGTCTTCAAGTTCCCAAATTCCCAAGAGCCTTATGCTACAAGAGCCTCCATAATTCCCTTAAGGCCAAATCCAAGCAAGGAGACTATTGTCAAGATCCGAAGAGAGGGGTTTGTCCCATCCTTGACAGGCTTTTCGAGACGTGTTCTGCTGGTGACCCGCCGAAGGAGAATTCAGCGTCAGAACTATGGTTGTATTCTTCCTTTGATTGATTAATAATAAGCGACTATTGGTTATGGTTCCACTCTTGTTGTTGTTTATGATGATGAGTTATGTCCTTTCTGACTGACATATAGTTGCATCTACTGGATTTTACGCTTGCGTTTGTTTTGTTTCTTGCATGTGCAGGTGTCCTATCACGGAGATCGTGGGGATTGTGATCTGCCAGAGCTAAGGAACGGGAGCGCCACCTCTTCTACAAGCAACAACGTTGGATTCCGGGTAAGCCTTCATCGCTAGTCGGTTTATTTGCAATTAGGAACCTACACTATAGTGTGTACGATTGTTGCTAGACCCGGTCTGGGCTAGTAGGGATCGCCTCTGTCCACAGAGGGGATTTACCTCCACAACAAATTGGCTACTCCACTGGGGATCGAAGACATCCAGACACACAGGTGTTTCGAGAGTCTAACGATTACTTTACAGGGGGGGAAGAAAGTCAGTATGAAGTAAGTGGTTGATGCAGCTCAACTACAATATACTTCTTACCCACAGTGGAATCATGCCATGTTGTAGTGCGTCACCCTCTTTTGACTTATTAAGTTCCTGCGAGGGGAAAAGGCCGTTCTACAGTGGATCGGTTGTCCTTTTGCCTCCACCTCCCAGGGAACAAGTTCAGCACAGATCAGAATCAAAAAATCCCCCTAACGGTGTAGGGCACGGTCTCTTCAAGACCTCGTCCTCATGGATGTTTACATACCACCACGCACACCTCCAATTAACATGATCCTCTAGTCTGAACGACCCATGATATCCTCGTTTCCTAGCGGTGACTGAGTTTGGAGAATCGATGCCCTTAACTCCAGTAGAGATTAGCTACTGTGAAATCCTCGCCGCATCCAATCCTCCCCCTCCTCAGCATGCTCCTTTGAGCATGAATTTAGACATCTATTCTCAATCCCCCTAGCTCGGTCAGGCCGATTCATCTGATCCTCTCAAAGAGATTTTTCCTTATGATGAAGCCATTGTTGAAACAATGTCTCTTGAGGAGCTGCCTTGGAGCGATGGACATCATCGTTCCTTGTTCATGCTACAACAGGGGCAATGTTGGATTATCTGAACATTTTCATCTCGGTTCCCACTCCACCTCTCCAAACGCCCATTTCATCTGAAGGTTATTTAGGAAGGTTGCACAGAGTAATATCACTCAAACCATCCCTATCAACATCTCACGTTGGCAGGGGATCATTGGCTATACACGTGGGAGTGACTAGTTCTTCGATGAGATACAAGTCTATGCGATCTTTTTAAAAGTGAGAGATGTGTTCGCTTTGGTCATACGAGATAGGATGAATCCCCGTGTATCATAGTGCACAGAGGGTTTATTTCACAGAGTGTGTTATGCGCCAAACTCATTAGGTCATCTGTAAAGCATTTCCACAGTCTGAGTGAAGTTGAAAACTTCTGAGCGACATTGTCCATTCCCTCACAGAATGGGTTTCAAACATTGTCCTTGTCGATAAAAAGCAGGGTACTGTTAGGGTCTGTGTTGATTACCGCGATATTAATCGCGCCTGTCCGAAGGATAATTATTCCACTCCGTTCATAGACCAAATCATCAACGAATGTGCCGGAAGTGAGATTTATTCCTTGATGGACGACTTTTCTAGGTACAATCAGATAAAAATTCTACCTGTTGATCAGCACAAGACTGCATTCATCTGTTCGTGGGGTACTTTTGTTTATAAAAATCTCCCGTTCGGCTTGAAGAACGCCGGAGCCACTTTCCAGTGGGCGATGTATTACACTTTCCACGACATACGCCATATCATTCAGCCTTATCTGGACGACTTGCCAGCTCACTCAGCTAGGCGAGAGGACCACCCTGAACACCTCCGCCAGATTTTCCTTCGCTGTAGGCACTACAATATTAGGCTTAATCCTCATAAATGTGTCTTTTGCATGGATTCTGGCCGTCTTTTGGGGTTCATAGTCTCCAAAGACAGAATTCGCCTTGACCCTTTAAAGGTCGAGGCTATCATCAATCTCCCATCACCCTCCTCGTTATAACAGTTGCAGAGTCTGCAAGGAAAAGCTAACTTCCTTCGACGCTTTATCCCGAACTACACGGAGGTGGCCAAAGGATTCATGCGTCTTCTAAAGAAGAAAATTCCCTTCCATTGGGACGACATTGCTCAAGAATCCTTTGAGAAGCTTAAGACGTTACTAGTTAATGCTCCTTTGCTTCATCCTCCTAATTATCACCGTGATTTCACTTTGTATCTCGCCGCCGTTTTTAGCACCATCGTTATGGTTCTGGTGCAGGATGATGATGATGGTAATGAAAATGTCATTTATTATCTATCACAGAACCTTCTCGACACAGAAACACGTTATGCTCATGTCGAGAAGCTGGCGTTAGCCACTGTACACACAATGCAGTGTTTTTGCCACTACATCCTGTTGCGTACGATAACAGTGGTTTCGGATTGAAACCCCATGAAATATATTCTCTCTCGACAATTACTGGGGGGAAAATACTCCAAATGGATTATTATCCTGCAGGAGTTTGACTTAGAGTTCACTACTGCCAAGTCAACCAAATCACTGGTTTTCACATATCTTATATGCTCGCTCCCAACAGACTCCACTCCTTCACACTCCAAGGATCACATCTCGGATGAAACTCCTTTCCTTATCAGTACTCATGGCCCTTGGTATGACGACATAATTGTGTATCTTCAGACCTCCACATTTCGGTCTGAGTTGACTAAAGATGCCCGACGTTGGATTCGGCATCAGTCTCAACCCTACCGCATCGTAGGAGATACCTTATACCACGTTGGAGTAGATTCGGTGCTTCTTCGGTGCCTAACCTTGGAAGAGGCTCAAAGGGTCCTAAATGACTGTAACAGTGGCACCTGTGGCAGTCATATGTCCGGATATGCCACTTCCCAAAAAATTCTGCAAGCAGGTTACTTATGGCCGTCAATATTCAAAGACTGTATCGTCGCAGTCCGTAAACGTCACGCATGCCAGGTCTTTCAGCGCAAGATGTGTGCACCGCCTCTCCATTTGCATCCTGTTATTACCGTTGGCCCTTTTGCGAAATGGGGCATAGATTTTATGACGTGTAACGGTCATTCGGCCGGGGGGCATGCATATATAATTGTCAACGTAGACTACTTCACGAAGTGGGCCGAAGCGATGCCTACACTAGTTGCCGATGGTAAGACAGCTGCCCAATTCATATTCAACCACATTATTTCACATTTCGGGGTCCCTCAGGCCATCTTTACTGACCATGGTACTCATTTCTGAGATTATATGATGGCCGAGCTATCTTCAAGATTGGGCTTACGCCACGATAGTTCAACGCCATATTACCCTCAGGAAAATGGCCAGGTTGAAGCAGTGAACAAGTTTCTGGTCACTATGCTTCAACGAACAGTTGGTATTCACAAATCCAATTGGCACCTTCAACTGTTCTCATCTCTATGGGCTTACCAGATGTCTACAAAGAGTGCAACTGGATTCACACCATTTCAATTGGTGTATGTTCTGGAAGCAACTCTTCCAGTTGAATGCGATATTCCTTCTTTTAAATTAGCTGTGGAACTTCTACCCGACACTTCTGCTGAGGAAGAGCGTCTTTTTTATCTGGAACAGTTAGATGAAACCCGCTTCTTAGCTGCTTTAGTCATTGAAGCACAGAAAAATAGGGTCAAAGCACACTTCGATCAATCTATTTCTCCACGTTCCTTTGTCGAAGGGGACCTCGTCCTCCTGTATGATCAAGCACACGACAAGCTTGGGGCTGGTAAGTTCCAACCTATGTGGCATGGGCCTTACATAGTAAAACACGTTTTGAAGAATGGGGCTTATGAGCTTATAGATTATGAAGGATTTCTGCTGGCGCAGCCCAGAAATGGGCTGTACCTCAAAAAATACTATGCTTGAAGTCATTTTTGGTGTGGTGTGTGTACATAAGTGTGTTATTTCATTTATGTGAATGTGTGGTGTGGTGTGCGATGTAAACATCTTTATGTTGATCGGGTCTTCCTGATTGTGCAGATGTCCATCAATCTGTTTGTTGGTTTCGCGCATGGTGTCTCCCGCAGTACCAGGAATCTGTCTTCGGCAACCTAGGTAATCTATGATCCTGCTAGTGAGTTAGTCAACCTGCAAGGTGTGTGTCTAGGACGTGCTACAAATAACATTTCGGAATATAGTGCTGTGTTAGAATTATTAACTGAGGCTGTAAACCTTGGTATCCGTGAATTACTTGTGTATCTAGACTCACAACTTGTAGTATCACAACTTAATGGTTATTATTCAATCAGAAACCCATCCATTTTACGTCTGTATCTGTGTATTCGTCTGCTGGAAAGGAATTTTGACTATATTACATATCAACACATACCCGGACATATGAATACATTAACGGATGTAGTAGATAATTTGGTTCTAGATAGACATTTGCGCAATTTGTAAAACAACATCACATGTAAAAAGAAAAGATCCATCCAGAAATATATATGTATATATATAGATATCGAAATGTTTACATAGCGTGTGTCGCATAAAATCAAAAAATATACATGTTTGTCTTAGTACATCCAGAGATGACATGTCTCTCAAAAAATATGCATGAAATAAAGCCCTAGGTTTCTAATCTGCGTGGTGCTCATAATAACAAGCCACAGCATGCAAAAACCATCTGAGAAGATAGTGGAGGCGACTAGGCACTCCCACCATATGTCTCTAGTATGCTAGTGGGACATCTGCTAGCCGAGCGTAGTCTGGAATCCCCCGGGCGATCCCCTAGAGGTTCTGAACCAAATCTCCTCCCTCGGCACCCTCCGCCTGAGGGTTAGCTGTGGGATGAGTTCTCCGTGAAATAGGAGACATACCGGCAGGTCGCTCTGGGCCAACATCTGCATATGCATAAAAATTCTATCAGAACGGACATGTATTAACGAGAAAATCATAAAACACAAAAATCAAAAAGACGATCTTACCCAACTCCTCATCCCAGTTATCTCCCTCCGGGAGTGGAAGATCTGGATCACCAGTGAAATCGGTCCTTGCATATGGCCAGTCTTTGACTACAATCAACTGATGCCGTAGCCACCCAAAAAACTCTGGCCTCCAGGACATCTATTGGCCCCCTCTTGCTCTAGGCATCAGTGCTGCCCAGCGAGCCATTCTCGGCTCTCGTGGTACCGGCTCAGCTACTATGGCCCCTTGGCCCTAGAATATTGGTATTCATTCCAAAATGAACGATACCAGGAAAGAACTGTAGCCAAACTGCTTTAGTTTGGCTTGCTTGCATTTCGTGAGCTGTCTCTTCATGTTGACTGTCACCACTGTAGCCCAGTCAAACAGTGTAGGACTCATACACTTTGAGGCTAGTATGAGTTGGGCCTTGGTCACCTCATGTGGAGCTTGCGATCCTGTAGCTCGTGTAATGGTGTGTAGCACTACTCTGAGTGCTAGATCCTCGACAGTGTGAATGTATACCTTTCTGCTTCCTGATCCGGTTCGTGCCCTTGGGCACACCCTCGCCATTACCTGCTCCATATTTTCACCAAATGGTCTGCTCCCTGTCAATATAGGCATTGGACCTCTGTGCGACAGTCCGGTTATGAATTATATTTTAGAAACTTCCAGTTCTAATACTTGATCCCGCAGCTTGAACACTTGTTCATTTTCATCCCAAATACTGATCAGGTATTGTAGAAGCTCAGGTTGAGCTCATAAGCAAGGTGTCAGGAAGAACTTTTTAAGCCCACAGTTCTTGAGAGCATTCATACAAGTTTCATTCTCCATGGCTAGTTCGTCCTCTTCCCAATGCTCCCTCTGTTTCCATTCGATCACCATTGTACTCGGTTGCCTGCATCAACATGGTCAAAAACCCTTCATTAGATCTCTGTTATGCTTGGAAATCCATTTGAATCACTCACAAATCGGAAATTTAAGGTGGAAAAATAAATTGTGCCATTGGCGCGACTGTTTTCCTAACAGTCGTGCCAGTTGGCGTGGGATCTTTGTATACAAAAGGCCATTGGCGTGGGTCCATGCCCGATACCCGCGCCAATGTGCGGAGCCCTAAAATTACAAAAATCTTCCACAAAAATCTAATGAGAAATGGAAAAATATGAAAAAATGGATTAAAATGGAGTACAGGGAAGCGCCTCTTACCTGGAACGAACGGAAATCTGAATGGTAGCCTGGATCTGTCGCAATCGCCGTCAGAAGTTTGCACACCAAAACGGACCACTATTGCTCTCCAATGAGATAAATAGTAAAAGTAACTTTGTTTTTACCATTTGAGACTATTTATAACTTTTTGAAATCTCGTTAGGTTTTAAAAGTCATTTTTTATTAATATTTTGATATATTTTGTCGAAAATGGATTTTACACTTGCCTCTGTGTGCAGCAACAAGTTTCTACGCGACTTCAACGGTGAAACGAGTTGTATTTTATAATTTTTCGGACTCGGTAAAAACACGAAAAAGTCATTTTGCAGTCATCTTTCAGCTCTTTTCTGAATATATAAACATGAAAAGATTGTCGAGGCCCTTGTCGTTTCGATCTCGTTAAAGTGGCTGCTAAATGACATCTACCCAGTATATGTTTACCACTTTTTCGGGCTGGGATAGATTATTTACGAAAAAGGAATACCCTCGCCTATCACGACTAGGAGGTTTTCTCAGACAATTTTTTCTACCTTTTCGGATCTGAGGAACTATTTACGAAAAGGGACCGTTGGAGTTTACTTTTCTACTGTCTTTTCAAACTCTCTAAACATGAAAAGATGCCGAGTTCTTCCTTTGTCAGACTCGTTAAACCCTGATGACATCAGATTCATACATAATGACACTACTCGAGTCTTTCCTTCCTAGGGCTCGTTAAATGTACTAGGATGGATTTGTCCAAAGGACAGACTTATATTACAAGCATATGCTATCCCCTTCAAGCTTGTTATAAAAAATAATTGGGGTACTCGTCAGAAATGGCGAGGAAAAAATGGAACCAACATCCTTGTCGTGTCGGCAGTATGTCGCTCTTGAACATGGCACTTGTCTGCATTCGTGTCGGGTTGGGGACATCTCATCTTGTTTTTCACTTGCCTCCGTGGGTTTGGGTGATCTCTTTTGACCTCTCATCTGCTCTTTGCCTCGTCACTATGACCTCTGATCTTTTGATGTCAACATCGCTGTCCACCGGCCGTGTCGTTCATATATGTTCAAGAGAAGTTGACCTCTGCAGTTTCAACCTTTCTCTGGTTCTCATCTGATCCTGATTCACAACATTATGTTCCTCTGTCTTGCGTCGATGATGTGGGAAACACTATGGCCCACCTTCGATCAAGGTCACTTCCTGTCGACTTCAGCTCATTATCCAGGAAGTTGATCTAGAGACTCCCTTCTGGTACCTTGGAGCCTGCATGCCTCAATGGTAGGTTCTTCGCATTCGACGTGGGGTTTTCATCGTTGGCCTCCGATCGAGTGATTCTATGGGTGTTCGACGCCAACTCATTAATTCACATGCCGTAGACTGTACCTTTAGTACCTTGAGGACCATTTTCATTAATGGTGGTACCTCTCACGTCTGTTAACAACTTTCATCATTGGCTGGTAATCAAGCGATGTTCTTGCATGTTCAACTTCAGCTCACATATTTGCATGCTTGAATTTGTACTTTGTTCGGGTCGAGATGGAGCGCAAGACCTTGGATTCCTGTTTGTTGTAATCCAAGCTACGATTTTGTGGATTATTATGACTGATTACATGACTCACTTACTGGATGGATGCGACCATACCTGAGTCTATTTATCGATCCTCACTGGATGGTTGCATCCATGCCTTGGATCCGGATTATTGTATACTCTGTTATGGATGGTTGCGCCCATACCACATATATATCATGTATTTGAGACATTTGTTGTACTTCTTCACGCAGGTTTTCCGACAACGTATTTTCGCTCGTACATTCTAGCATTTACCCTCTCTCGCTCGGGCTCATACTTTAGGGGTTCATCTCTGCTTACACAACAAGAATTCACCGTCCCTGCAATCCCCGTCCTGCACATTGGAGGGCTCATTTCGTGACCTATGAGTAATGACATGGCTGAAACCACTTTCATGACATCCCTCTGAACAAGAGCTTTCAATGCTCTGAAGACATCTCCTTGTGAAAAACCCTAAAAGTGGCCCTTTTTACATTGGCGTGAGCAGGTAGTTCAGTACCCGTGCCAATGGGGAAAATCCTTCAAAGAGGTCGCGCCAATTGGTGCTCTGTCCCAGAGTCGCACTCGTGCCAGCCAATTTAAGGGGTGTTTTTTAAAAATAAATGGTGGAAGTTTCGTCCTAACAAATTACTGGACTGATATCTATCTTGAGTTGGGAGGTTTGGCTATAGATTTCCATAAGGAGGAAGTGGTTTGCCACCTCTCATGGAAGCTTCCTTGATGATAGGGCCAATCCCATGATTATAGGGATCCCAACTCCTCTTCCTCCATCTATAAATGCTTGCCCATCTCCATGGCAAGCTAGTGTTCAAGTTCCCAAATTCTCAAGAGCCTTATGCTGCAAGAGCCTTGATTATTCCCCTAAGGCCAAATTCAAGCAAGGAGACTATTGTCAAGATCCAAAGAGAGAATTTTGTCCCATCCTTGACAGGATTTTCGAGACATGTTCTGTTGGCGACCCTCCGAAGGAGAATTCAGTGTTAGGACTATGGTTGTATTCTTCCTTTGATTGATTAATAATAAGCGACTATTGGTTATCGTTCCACTCTTGTTGTTATTTATGATGATGAGTTATGTCCTTTTTGACTGACATATAGTTGCATCTACTGGATTTTACGCTTGCGTTTGTTTTGTTTCTCGCGTGTGCAGGTGTCCTATCATGGAGATCGTGGGGATCGTGATCTCGCTTGCCAAGGAACAAATGAGTGATCCCTTCTACAAGCAACATCGTTGGATTCCGTGTAAGCCTTCATCGCTAGTTGGTTTATTTGCAATTAGGAACTTGCACTATAGCGTGAACGATTGTTGCTAGACCCGGTCTAGGCTAGTAGGGATCGCCTCTGTCCGCAGAGGGGATTTACCTCCACAACAACTATATGTATCTTAGTCTCCCATATATGCATTGGGGATCCCTAAAAATGTTGGCGCCAAGTGCTTTCCACAATGGTTCTTGCCTCAAGGGAGTCACTCCATAATGGATTGTAATGAAAGGGGAGGGTCCCAAGGTTTGATTGCTCACCGAGGACTAGGGTGAAAGGGTAGTGGTCTGAGGCTGAGCAAGGAAAAATGGAAGAGTTTGCCACTGTAAAGAGGGAAATGAGGGAGACAAAAACAATGAATCGGTCTAATCTTTCCATGATGTTTCCTGAGCCAAGCCTACGATTACTCCATGTGAAGCTTCTATTCTTGGGGATGATGCCCACCAAGTCATGATCTCTTATGATATTCTCCAGCTGATCTCTAGAAGGATCAGGAGTAAAAGTGCCCCCTATTTTCTCTTTTGCATGCGAAACCAGGTTCAGATCACCTCCAATGATGATTTTGATGTAGTCCTCCCCTTCCATGTCACATTGTAATGTTTGCCAGCACACTTCCTTGTCACGATATTGATTTGGGCCATATATGTTGTAAATTTTTATCGTGACATCCTCTTGGGTGCTTTGTGGCTTAACTTTTATCCAATCCTTGGCCTTTAATTTTGAAATTTGTTTCCATGATTTTTGTTTCCAAATTGTGGTTATTCCTCCCGAAGCACCTCTCGATTCTACTATTGTGCCTGTGTAGTTTCTGATTCTACTTATGATGTTTTCCATGTATTTTTCTCCCTGCTTGGTTTCTTAGAGAAGAATTATGTCTGGTTGTTCTTGTTTGATAAGATCTCTTAGGGAATTGTTTTTGGAGGGGTGCCCTAATCCCCTACAGTTCCATGTGAGTGCTTTCAGTATTTAAGGGAATGGGTCGAGAGATACCCTATCTTCCCTCCTATTTCTTGGTGGCTTGTTTATTTTTTGTTTAGCCCTCCAATAAAGGTCTCTAATGGATTTTGTTTTCCAAGGGATATGTCCTTCTAAGATGCCTCATCTCTGTGGTGTTTAGCGGATTTTCTTCCTGGTCCAAGTTTTTTCAAGGTTTCCAAAACATGTCCCAACTCCTTTGTTGCATTTCTGGTGACTATTCGAGTAGATGATGGTTCAACTGAGGATGGGGGTGGGAAAGATTTGGAGGGGGATGGTTGTGGAATAGGTTAAGAAGGGAAGGTGGAGAGGGAGAGTTGAGGGGGTTCCTCTTCCAGAGAGGCCAAAGCGGTGAAGGGATTGGAAGATATGGGGGAGGGTTCAGGAGTTTGGGAAAGGGCCAAAGGGGGATCAGGATGAGGAGGAATGCTAGGGCTTGCATATTGAGAGGATTGGTGATCTGTTGAAGGTCCAAAATTTCTGGCAATTGGGGCAGACTTATTTTTTTTATGACTTCCCATTCAGGTTCAAAGTCAGTATTTTCGATCTCTATTTTTTTTTAACATCTATTGGTAAAATGACGGTATTCGTGGCATACCTTGCATTTTAATGACAATTGTTCATAGTCCAGTTGTTGAATCTGCGTCCAGTTGTCCACCTTCAGCTTCATCGCCTCCGGTAGTCCTTTCCCCAAGTCTACCTACAGATAGATTCTTGTGTAGGCTTGCATGTTGTCCTTTGGCTTGCTTCTGTCGATGAAATTACCAACGACATTCTCAGTCACTCTTATAGAATCATCCCCCCAGTAGTGAAGTGGGAAGTGAGGAAGGCGAACCCACACTAGGACAACATTAGAGACGTCGAGTTTTGGGTCGAAGTCCATAGTCCATTTGTTTAAATAGAGCCCCCTAGTATCCATGAAGTATGTCTCGTTTCTGAAGATCAGATCTTTGTCTTCCTTTGTCTCAAAGTGAAAGGTGTAAAAACCCCTACCACAAAATTTGATGGGGTTTTTCCCTTTTATTTTTTCCAAACAGCTGTTCTCTACCCATTTTTGGATAGTTTTTGGTGACGTCCATAGACGCGTAAATTTCCCAATGAGCCCTTTCTCCATGAGGGATAGTGCAGCAATTTGAGGGATCATAGGGGGTAGTGAAACTTCCTAGATTCCATCTAGTTTTTTGACAAACTTCGATATCGCAAGCCTCGGCCGAGGAGGATTCAAAGATTCAATGAGAGAAAAGAAGGTTGAGGCATGGTCGAGAGGAGAGGCCACCTGTGGGATGGAATCTGGAAGGGCCATGTGGCCAAGTGGAACAACAGGGGGAAGTTGAAGCAAGAGTGGCTGCACAAATGCTCCAAACCTGGCTCGATCGAGTGAAGTATATATATATATATATATATATATATATATAATATGTTATATGGTTTTTAATCATATAATATATTATATATTTATATATATTATTTTATATTTAATATTATTTCAAACTTTAATTAATTAATAAAATTTCCACATAAATATATACAAACCCAAATCAAATCAACGTTATATTATATTCCAAAGGCATGTATTTAAATGGTGTATGGTTTATATGCTAAGTTCATGGGCATATATGTTAATGTCGAAATCGTGTATTTAACAGATATCATATGCCAAGCATTAATGTTTTCGAATAGCGTGTATGGTGCAAAATAAATGTATGATGAGAGGGGTTGGGGCTCGACCCGATGACGTCCCCCTCTCCATCGGTGTGCTTTACCAATGGGCCATGAGCCCGTGACTTGAATTTTTTTTCTTCGATTCTCTACTTAAAGCTTATGCAGTCTAACATTGGGCAGAGGATGGGGCCAACCTTGCAGGCTAGCCCCCTTGTAATATGACCACTACCCATGACCGTGCGGTGGGCTAAGATCCTAAATGCACTTTGTGCTAAAAAACTACAGTTAATTAACATTAATCTGTAGTTATATTTAAGCTAATGAGGTGTTTAAATTGGAGGAGGTGTCGACGGAGTCCGCCAAATGCGGTGGAGCTGTAGTTTTAGTGGGCTTATCTAGACATTTTCCAGATTTAGTGGAGAAATTGGGGGTAAGTTTGTTTTTGCCATAACTAAGGTAAATTTCGACCAATTTTGGCTCAGGAAGAGTCATTCTTGGTAGATTTTGATGTTTTGGAGCCATTGGAATTTTTTGCAGAGGCAGAGGAGCTCATCTACAAAAAAAAATGTTGCCTTGAAGAATTTTGAAGCCTAGGGCCACCAGGAGGGAAGGCCATGCCCAGAGCATCTAGTAACCAAATTGAGTAAACAAATAGTAATTTCTGATATATTTTGACATTTTAAACTCATTGGAATATTTTCTAAGAGCATTTTATGCATCTAAACAGAATTTTGAGCACAATTGAGCTAATATAGAGGCCCAAGCTATGAAGTTGGACCAAGGAGATGTAGCCGAGGAGGGGTGAACTCCTTCATCAAAACTTTTTTTTAATGGTTTAGTTGTTATGGTTTACTATTGTTTATGTTTATATTGTTTAGCCTTTCAAATTCATGCTTTATGCTTTCAAAAACACTCATAAAATTTAGTTTTAATTACCTCTTTGACTCACATAGGCAACAAGGGAACCTTCACATCAAGCATAATATCAGTAAATAAGTTTTATATTTGAAAATGAAATTAGCACAACAAAACTAACATTCAAATTCAGATCACATAGTTTCCTTCTATCAAGATTTGTCATTAGTTAATGGTATTGACATATCAGAGCACCAAAAAATTGATAGAATTTAGTTTAACAAATTTTGAATATGGTCAAGTCTTGACACAACTAAAAAAACTTGACAAACTTATTTGCTATCATGGTTTCGCGTTATATGACTTATTGGGATACTGGAACACCTAGAATCTTGAAAAACAAGAGTATTGGTATGGATATCTCCTAGTGGACAAAATTGAATTGGTAGATCCTATTATTTTCAGTACTTTCTTGTTAGTTGATAGAACCGTGACATTGCAGTACCGACATTTCTAAAAAAATGCATACACTCAATTTAATGGAAATTCCAGTATGGTATTCTCTTGGTGGGGAAAAATTCAATCAATGGAATTTTTCACGTAAAAATTCTCCTATTAGTTGACATAACCTCGAAGAAGTGGAATATTGGTTTTGTGTGTAGTTTTTTTTGGTATAATAACTCTACACCAAAAACTTAACATATTTTTCTTTGTAAATCAAGGGAATCCAACCTATTCATGTTTTGGCTCCCTAATAACATTTATTTTCTCTTTTCATACCCCATATCTCCTATGTTCATGTGTTTCTTATATTCGATGATTGATACTTTTCAAAGGTGCTCACCTATCCTTTATTTATAAGGAATCAACACTCAACTTTCCTTGCTACGTTGACTTGAAAGTTGGTTTTGTTGAATTGTAAAACTTACTAGGTATAATTTGATCTTGGCCTCCCCTTTAATTTTACATCAATGACAACACTATATTCGACAATGTCTCCCTTTGTAATTTATGGCAACCGAAGACATTTATGTAATACTACTATAGAAATTCCCTTGTCTTCTCCTTGTGTCTACAACTTCTCCCCTTGTCTACAAATTATCCCACTTCAACATCAATGGAAAATGGATGCTCCCCTTGTGCTTATGTTTCCCTTTATTGATGATTTGAAAGTGATATCACTTCCATGTTTTGTTTGATATAATCAAATTTTTCTCTAGGAATGGGTTTGGTAAAAATATTTGAAACCTATTATTTTGTAGCAATATATTATATCTTGACACTTTGTTCGGCTACCTGTTCTCTCAGAAAGTGGTATTTGGTGGGAATATGTTTTGTTTTTTAATGCATAATAGGTTTATTTTAAATTTTGATTACACTTGTATTATCACATATGATTGATGTTGGTTGATCATATTCTACCTTGATATCCTTAAATATATGCTTCATCTAGAGAAAATTTGTGAAAAATATTGCTATTGAAATGTATTTAGTTTCAATTGTGGATAGAGAGATTGAAGTTTTTTTCTTGCTCAACAATTATAAAAAAATATTTACTAGAAGAATGCTCCTCCACTTGTTCTCTTCTTTTCATCAATAGTTCCTTCCTAACATACATTTGTATATTCTGTTAAACTAAAGTATTTTCTTCTTGAATACCACAAACAAAAGGGCAGTGTGCCCTTCAAATATCTAAATATTATTTTTATTGCTTGTACATGTGTCTCCATTAGTGTAGATTGAAATATCACAACCAATCCTACTGCATGCATGATGTATGGTCTTAATTTTGTTACACATATTAGGATACCAATCATTGAAATGTACAATGTTTAATTTTCTTCTACATATTCATCATATTTTATCAACTTGGATCTTGTTACCATGGGTGTAATAACAGGTGCACATTTTTCCATTCTATATTTCTTCAACATCTCCTTAATGTCTTTATTCTAGGAACTGAATACACCTTTTTTGGATTGAACAACCTACAAAAATAGAAAGAGTGACAATTCTCCAAGCATTGACACTATTGTAGATTCTTTCTAAATTTCTTCTGCAAAATTTTGGTTCATTATGTCAACATCACTTCCAAAAATGATATAACATGCATAAACCACAAGGTTTAACACATTTTCATTATATTTTATGATGAAAATAATGATGCACACATATCCACCTTTGAAACCTTCTTGTTGAATAACAGAGTTACCGATGAAATAGGTAACTGCACTATTACCTACTTTTTTTTGGTAGCATAAAAAGCACCCGATTTTGAAAAGTGGTGATGCAGAATCACCTTTTTTTTTTGGAGCACATTTTCGACACTCTAATATTTTTATTTATGAAGTATGAATATTTTTTAAAATGTTAGTGATTTTCATGCTAATTTTGAAATGTATTGATGAAAACATCAATCTTTTTTTTTTAAGAGCGGTGATTTTCATGCTAATTTTGAAACGTATTGATGCAGCATCAACCTTTTTCTTTTTAGAGTGGTGATTTTCATGTTGGTAATAAAACACAAAACTTAGATTAAAATATATATATAAAAACAATAAAAAAAAACCAACATAAATGTTAAAAAAAACAAAATTAACTCGTAAAAATAAAAAATTTAAACAAAAATAAATAAATAAAACAAAAAAAAAACAAAAATATTCGAAAATTATATCAAAAGAAATGACAAAATTTGAAAAAAAAACACATAATTTAAAGAAAAAAAACAAAAATTAACCAAAAAAATAAAAAATAAAAAACATCGAAAACATTTTTTTCTAAGTTATTAAAAAAAAACATATAATTAAAAATAAAATAAAATAAAATAGAAAATTTAAAATAATTTAAATTACAAAATCAAAATTTAGATAAAAAAAAAATAAAATACAAAAAAAGGAAAAAATAAATTTAAAAATTTAAATTAAAATAATAATAAGAAGAAGAAAATAAATACAAATTTTAAAATTAACAAAAAAAACAAATTAAAAAAAAATTTAAAATTGGAAAAGAAAATTAAAATAAAAGAATTAAAAAAAAAAAAACTATCATTAAAAAACAAAAAAAAAATGAAAACTAATAAAGAAACAATTAAAAAACAAAATATCCAAAGTAATTCCATCGTTTTTAAATGAAACAATTTATAAATTTTAAAAATGGCAAAAAAACTAACTAAAAGATTAAAAATAATAATAATAAATTAAATTAAAATTTAATAAATTTAATAAATAAATTTTAAATTTTAAAAAATAATTAATCTAAAATATTAAACTTAAAAACAAAATTAAAAAAAAAAACAAAAAAAATTAAAACAATTTAAATTTAAAAAAAAAAAAAATGGAATTAAAAAACAAATAATTTTAAATTTTTTGAATTTAAAAAAAAATCAAATTAAAAAAAAATATAAAAAATTAAAAAAATTAAAAATTAAAAAAAAAAGAAAAAAGAATTTTTGATTTGTATAAATGTCAATTATACCAAAAAATGGAGGCCTACTATCATGAGTGTCAATTTCGAGAATCCACCGCCCCTGCGAAGTGAGTGTCATTTTGGGAACTGTTCTGAGAAGTAGAGTGTCGATTTCAAGAATCCCCTCCCGCGCGGGGAGGCCGATTCCGGGATCACCCCGAGGCCGAGACTCGGGAATCACCGCCGCGACGTCGCCGAGGCTGACCTCGGAATCGGCCCGCCCTCGTGGGGAGCGTCGATCTCGGCCTCGCCTCCCTCGAAGGCCGCGGCGCCGATCGCGCAACCTTCTTCGGCGAGGCCGACGGGAACGTCCCGATGGCGCGGGGAGGCTTACCCCAACCGCTCTATCGTGGCGGGGAGGGGGCGATTCTCGACCGGCCCTCCCGCCGCGGGAGGGCGATTCCCGGAATCGGCCTCCCGCCGCGGGAGGGCGATTCTCGGAATCGGCCTCCCGCCCAGCAGCCGGCCTCCGCCGCCCCCTGGGCGGGAGGCCAATTGGCGGCGCCACCACGATCAAAAAATTCTTTATTTTTTTATTTTTTTAAGTTTTAATATTTTTTTTTAATTTTTTTTTTTTTAATTCAAAATATTTAATTTTTTTTTTAATTTAGTTTTTATATTTGAAATTTAATTTGTTTTATTTTTTATTTTATTTTATTATTTAAAAAAAAAAAATTCTTTAAATTTTGTTAAAAATTTTTATTAAATTTTGCATTTTTTTTTTATTTAATTGATTTTTTTTCATATATATATATATATATATTTTTTTTTATTATTAAATTTTATGTTTAGTTTTTTCATTTAATTTTTTTAAATTTAGTATATTTTGTATATTTTTTTTTAATTTATTTGAATTTAATATTTTTTTTTTAATTTTTGATTTTTTTATTATTATTTTTTTTTATTACATAAACTTTTTATATTTTTCTTATTTCAATTAAAATTGTGTATTTAAAAAAAAAAAAAAATATATATATATATATATATATATATATATATTTTACTTAAACTTAATATTTTCAAATTAATTTGTTTTTTATTTTATTTTTATTTCATATATTTTTTTTATTTTATTTTTTTCAATTTTTCAATTTTAATTGATTTTTAAAGTTTTTAACTTTTTATTTTAACAATGTTTTTTTTTTCTTTATATTTAAAATTTATTTGTTTATTCATTTATATATTAAAATTTAATATTGTTTTTTTTTAATTTAATAAAATCTAATATATGTATTTTTAATTTAAGTTCATATATATATATATATATATATATATATATATATATATAATTTAAATTTAATTTATTTTTTAAAATGTATTTTTTTTTAATATATTTTTTTTAATTTAATATTTTTATTGTATTTTATTTTTCATTTTTTTACTTTTAATTTCAATAATGGTTTTTTTTTTGAAATTTAATATATTCCTTTAAATTTAATTAATTAATTAATTTATTTATTTCTAATTTAACAAATATTTTCTTTTTCTTTTTTAAATTTAATTTCTATATTTTATTTTTTATAATTTCCTTTCCTTTTTAACTTTTTTTTTTTTTAATTTAATATTTTTATTTTGTTTTTATTTTTATTTTTTTATTTCTATATATTTTGAAATTTTAATCTTTAAATTTTTTTTATTTTTTATTTTTTTTCTTAAATTTTAGGTTTTTTTAATGTTTGAATTAAATTTTTTATTTTTTTATTCCTATATATTTTTAAATTTTAAGCTTTAAAATGTTTTTATTTTTTTAAATTTATTTTTTTCTTAAATTTTAGGTTTTTTATAATGTCTGAATTTTAAAAAATAAAAAAATTTATTTCTATTTTTAAAAATGTCAAAAATATGACACAATTTTTTTTTTTTGTTATTCCAGCATCAACTGGTTTTGTTTTGAGGGTGTTTTTTCAATCATTTTTTCAAGAAACAATTTTGTTTTTAGCATAATTTTATAAAATGTTGAAATTTGACCTTAAAAAAATACCAAGTGCGTTCTGGAATACACTTTTTTTTGTTTTCGGGGTGTTTTTTCATGTTATTTTAGTCTTTTTGGGTTAGAATTCCCGTTTTGAGGTCAGGTTACCTATTTCATCGGTAACAGTGTTGAATATATTTTTCAAGTCTTGAATACCAATCTCTTTTCTTTATTCCATAGATTTTTTATTCAATTTGCATACATAATCTTTGTTTTCTGATAGTTTAAATCCTTCTAGTTATTCAATATATATTCCTTTTCTAGGTTTCCATTTCAAAAGCCTAACTTGACATCCATTTTATATAATTTGAAGTTCTTGAAACATACATATGCCCAAAACATTATGATTACTTCTAATATCACAACTGGAGCATAAGTTTCTTCAAAGTCAATACCCTCAACCTGAGCATACCCCTTATAGACCCATATTGCTTTATTTCTTACTATTTGTCCATCCTCATTCAACTTATTTTTAAGAACCATTTGGTGCCAATCACATTCTTGTATTTTTGTCTAGGCGCACATTCCCATGTGTCATTATTCTAATTTTGATTAAGTTATGCTTCCATTGCACTAGCCCAATGATTATATTCACTAGTATGTGTAAATTTCTTGGGTTATATTTTGGATAGAAGAGCAAATTTTTCTTGCTTTGGTGTTCTTGGTCACTTTTTTTCTAGTTCGGATTCCTATATTTTTATTACCAAAAATCTAATATTTTGGATGATTCTTCTAAACATACCTAGATGGGGTCATTGGATATTGAATTTATATTCCATTTTCCTCTTCTTCTTGTCCTTCTTGCTCTTATTATTCCTTTTCTTGTTATTTGACAATTATCTACTCTAGATATTCATTTTCTTGTGACTTTTCTTTTTGAGGTATTTCTTTATCCAATCTTACCTGAATTATTTCTACCATTTTGCACAATATTTTTTTGTAACACCTGTAGACCCTATTTATAGATGCATGCCTTGGTCCTTCATGTTTTATGGAATCAAACTTTCCTAAATTGTTTTCCTTTATATTTATAAAACACTTTCTTCCAAATAATTTGAATTATTTGATTGCAACCAACCTACCTTTCGATCATTCATAAGGTTTCTTTCTATTGTTCTCTTTGGTTTGTGCTGTATTAAAAATGTGGACAGTTGTGTTGACTCCTCCTTGAAAAGTATTTGGTGGGTTGTATTCATCAAAAAATATTATAGCCATTTTCTATATAGTTTTTTTCTTCCTTTGATCCTAATTGGATAAATATGTATTTTTTTCATCCATATTAATTCTTTTAGGGTGGGCCAAAATTGGAGGAATAATCTCACACGACCATTTTTATTAGCAGGCCCTAGTTTGGCGAATTGGAGTTAGAAACCTTCAAGAAGTAGTTTGAGGCATCAAACAAAGTTTTTTTTTGGGGGGGGAAGGGTGGTGGGGGCAGGGGAGGGAATTGTCTACTTAAGTGTAGAACCCCCTATATAATATATATATATATATATATATATATATATATATATATATATATATATATATATATAATGATGCAAGGATCACCTCAATCAGAGTCCATATGCAAAATTTATGCCACTTGGAATTTGACCTTCCTGCTTTTACCACCATGATTTGAGAGGATGCCATGTCAACCCCCATTATTCATGGAAAAGGGGCTAGAATATCAACGATAATTTATGAACCATATTGGTATTAGACTAGGTTTTTTGGGGATCATATGGGGATTTGTAGGGGATGCAAATTGACTAAGCCAAAATTCTTAAAACCCTAGCATGACCATTGAATCTATTAATAACTCTCAAGATCTGATAGAGGATAGATTTGCACAGATTGAAACACAAGTCATAGATATAAATCGTAATGTGATCCTCCTCATGGTGGACCTAACCAATAAGCTACGGTTATTAAAAGAAGATGGAATTTATAAAAAAAAAGGTTGGATCAAAGGAGAAATGGGTAGATCAGGAAGAACCAAAGAGGGAATCTAAGAAAGAACCTGAAAAGGAACAACTCATTTCGAGTGCCATGAATCATTCACAGTCCATATTAAAAATGGAAGGAAAGGTTGAAACTAATAAATATCAAGGTGAAATTGAGCTATGAAGTTAAATCATTGGTTAAAAAAATTAGAATTTTATCTTAGTGTTCATCATATAGAGGAAAAACATTTTTTTTCCTATTACAATTAGAGGGCCATTCACTGGCCTAGTTGGAAATCCAAATGGAGACTCTGAGGTTGGAGGGAGATCCTCCAGTGACTAAGTGGGAGTATTTAAAAACTCTCATAAATTCATAGTTTTACCCTATTAGGTATGTAGAGGACTAGTCAATATGATGGCATTACTTTAGACAAAAGCATGGACAAAGTGTACAAGATTACACCATGGAGTTTAAAAATATGGCCATAATGGTTTGTATTGTTAGCGCAAGGAGTCACTCCTTGATTGCAAAAGGAGTAAGCCTTACACATCATATCTCATCTAAAATTTAAAGGTTTTTAGTGGTGGGATAGCTTCTCAAAGAGTTTGAAATAATTTTTATTCTTTAAGATTTTCATCCATTTGGAAAGTTGTGGCAAGTATAAATTATATGGGTAAATTGGTAGTATAGGGAGCAGAGTGTATCAAATTAAAGGAGATGGATAGTTGGTACTTACTCTAAGAAATATTCATATCCTAAATCAGTCACACAACTATAATGATGGCTCTTTACACAAAATATATTTTATGTAAAGTAAACAACATTCAGAAAGTGGATTTCGTGCATAAATTATTTCATAAATATTTCATGAAATATTCGCTAACATGTTCTACACAACATTTATATGATTCGCAGGAAACTAAGCAATAGATAATTTACTATGAGATCCTCTAACAGTTTCTTCCTCGCGCCTTAATAGTTGCTACAACTCATAAATTAGAAGAAGTAAACAATGAAGGAAACACACCATACATTAGATAGTCCTTGAATCACAAAATCCTCAACCATGAAGTGCAAAAAGGAGTTTTCTTTATTATATTAAGTCTTTAGTTAGACCAACATCCAACCCTAAAATGGTATTTACAAATGGTATATATAGAAAGAGAGGCACCAACTCCGTCTCTTATAAAAATAAGGAAACACTATTCCTAAGTTTACATATCTCTCATAGGACATTAAAGCTATATCCCATCAAAATCTAACTGAAAGGACAGATGTATATGAAAGAAGAGAAGAGAATTTGGGCTGAACTACTGAGTATTCTGATATGCTGCCCCTTTTTCTACTGATTTGTCTCCTCATGTCTTTGGTTCTTAAATAACCATGTGTCTTCATTAAATATGACCTTCAATAACCTCATAACCACTTATCACCATAAATTCTTATATTCATTTCATTATGAGTCCTTATCTTTCCTGAACTAGCTCAAAATTTTTGCTGGTAGTTGGAAAAAATAATTTAAAACAGGCGCTACTGGAAATTCTGGTAAAAAACTGTCATTGCACAAAAACTGTAATGCTACCGGAATTTCCGATAGTGATTTGTTTCTTTTTCAAAAATTCACAACAAACACTTGAAAAATATTTGTAGACTTATACATTTCGAAATTTGTGTTGTTGTTCAAAATTGCACTTGATAAGCAAAAAGGTGTTTTATTAGGAAACCTTTTTCCTCCTTCGGTATGGGTTTTAGCTTTAGCAAGCTTGTCCAAGTTTGATTTTCTTTCAACAACTAATTTTGATCTTGTGGCTGCTTCTTTGATAGTGATCTTTATCTCCTTTGAACCCTTTTGGATCTTTCGTCTTTTTAAGGATTTTTTTTTATTTCTTGTAGGGAATTTTCCTTTGTCTTTCCTCTTGGAATCATTAGTCTGTAACCCTTCAGATTTTCCTTCTACATCAATGATCTCTCTCAAAAAACTTGGATTCTATAGAGACTTAGATTTGACCCTGAACTTGTTGTTGTCTATGGTGTGATTTTTTTTGGGACCATCAACAGGTATGGTCTCCTCTTTCTTTATATTGCTACTGATTTCATCTCCTGCATCTTTTAGGAGCTCTTCATCAAACTTAGTGGGCTGATACTCTTTCTGCATTATCTATTGAATGTCTCCTTCCAGAATTTCCGGTAGCACCTATGTTTTAGATTTTTCTGCAATTGCAAACCTTCCTCTTCGAGCTCTGGTATAAAAATAAGAAAAAGGAGAAATGGGAGGCACCATTTTCATGGATTTAGGTTTATTTATTGATGAGATCTCTCCTTTCTCTAAATTCCTTTCAACCTTGGCTGAAGGAGTCTTTTATTTTCCACTCTTGGCCTTTTTATGGATATTTTCCTTCTTATCCTTTGTCTTTGTTCATTTTGTAGGCTGAGGGTGTTGTTCTAAAGCTAGAGACAGTTGAGCTCGAGGTGTAGGTGCAGGTTGGCCTACCTTGTAAAACATAAAATGGTCCCATGATTGATTTCATTTCCTTAATTCTTCCTCAACTAACACTTTGATAACAACTTGATGATATAAGATTTATTTTGAAGTAGTTGTGTCTGTTTGAATCTTGGTTGACATCTTTGTCAGGATCTTCAGCAAAAAGCATGAAAATTTGAGGGTCTTCATACCTACAAGATGAAACAAAAATCTCATATGATAAAGAAAAACCACTGTATAACTCCTCTCACAGGTGAGGTAAATTTTGATGAGCTTAACAGATTCAACCCATTCATTTTTTAGGTAACTTCTGGGAATTCCTTTCGCTTAGTTAGGATCTTTGTGTCCATATTTAAGGAAACTGTTGAGGTCTCATCCAGTGATGATTTGGCCTTTAAACCACCTTTCTCCTTCCTGTGGAAGGTTGAATGCCTTAGCATTTGAATCTGCTGATACCTGCAATATAAGACCATAAATGGTTGCTTCCTGTTCATTGAAAGAATGTGCAAACTCCTGAGTTACTACGAAGTGAGAGCTTCCCAGTCTTGAACACAGAGGATACCACCCTGATTGAACACACAACCTTCTAACATTCGAATTTTCATCCGCTAGGTCAGCTCCTTGTGGTTCAATTCGTTTCAGCTTTCCTCCTCTTTTAGTCATCTTTATTAATTAATAAGATTGACTATTGAAATATGATAGGTGGTAAGGCCAGAAGATCTCACCTAATAGGTGTTGTTGTGTCTTCTATGAAATCTTGTTTGAAATCTAAGACTCCCTTCTCAAGCTACTCACTAGAAAATATCTTTCACCAACAGCTAAACTCAAAACGAATAGTCTTCCTTCCTTCTTGGTGATTTAAAATAGCTGCATTGGTTCACCCTCCCATGCAAGATATTTTCATTATGGTAAGAGTCCTGGACCATAGCATGCACCATGTGATAGTAATTATGATCTTCAGTTGCCTGTGTAGCTTCAGATGGCATGCTATAGGTGGCTGGAGATGAGCGGATCTGTTGCTAGAATTCACCTCCATTGTATCTTGATTATTGGCCTAAATTTCTGGCATCATCTATGTGTGATCAACCAAACGGTCATCACATTAAAATTGTGGATCCACGATCTATTCCAACGAAAATCGTGCACTTTGACATGAGTATGAACTTACTCAACTGATAGAGAAGATGGAACAATAGTAGGTTGTGCTTAGCTACAGATTGACACCTAGCTACTACATGTATAACCATGGCTCAACTCAACATTACTGACTATAAAAATTTCCTATCACGTGACCTAACTCATGATAAAATATTTGAAACGTATTTTATAATAGGAACACGTTGCTTGACACAAAGCGGATGTTTTTTTTTTTTTTTTTTTTTTTTTTTTTTAAATAGGGGAAGTTACCAGAATTTCTGGTAGCATCGGGTTAAGGAAAAATAAACAAAAAAATAATTAAAACAGACTATCTGAAAAGGTATAAAACAGACACTACCGAAAATTTTAGTAGCGTTCATATTTTTTTTTTTTTTACAAAGTTTCATGCTGAAAACAAAAAAAATAAGATAGACTTAGGACTTAGCATAGAACTGTGCTAACATTGGCTCCACAGGGGATAGAGCTCTCCCTGCGAGGCTCTAAAAATATTTTGCAGTTTCAGAGCCTTTTCATTGGGCTATGGAGTCTTATTGTGAAACACACCGGTATTTATAGTGAATTTAGGCCACCAACAACCTTAGTAAAATAATTTCTTGAGAAATCATCCATTAAATGGGCCTCCAAACAGTTATGTCCCATCAAGATGTTGCAAGTCAAAAGTATTGTTCTGCAAAATATTGGAGATTCTGAAAGGACCAAGCCATAAAGAATCAAATTTTGAATGCTTATCTGGGCCTTGATGTTGTGCATCCCATTTCAACACTAGATCTCCAATTTGAAAATTTTATTTTTTAGTTCCTCTATCAAAAAGTTTCTTTACATCTTGCTGATATCTTCTCACCAAGTCATATTGATTTTATCTCTTTTGCTACACTTTTATGATCTAATAAATTCTCCTGGTCATGTCATTTGGCTTAGCTTCATCATATTTTAGCTATAGGAATAGCTAATTGGACTAGAAAATCAACATCAGTTACATACAACATTTGAAAATTTGATGAATTAATAGATTTTTTTATTGTCATCCTGTCAGCCCATAAAGAAAATTTCAGTTTAGAGTCGTAGGATTTCTTTTTTTGTTCCAATAGTTTGGTGATGATTCTTACTAGAATTTTGTTTGATGATTCAGCTAAACCATTCCCTTGTGGATAGTAAGCTATAGAGTGAGTGAGTTGAATATCATAATCTTCACAGAAATTTACCAATGGTGTAGCTTTTAAAGCAACTGCATTATCTGCTTCTAACCTTGACGAACATCCAAATCTAGTTATGATTCCCTCCAGAAAATTAATGATGACTTTACGAGTAGAATTCCTAGTAGGTATTGCTTCAATCCATTTGGTGAAGTAATTAATTGCAACAAGAATCCAATGATGTTGTCCACTTGATGGTGGATGAATTTCTCCAATGAAATCTAAGCCCCATTGTTGAAAAGGTGCAGAAAAAACTATGGGCTTGAGAGGCAAAGACTTCAAATGTTTCTTACTAGTGAAATTATGACATTTTTCACATGCTCTCACCTCAGCCCATACATCACAAAATAAGCTAGGCCAAAAATATCCAGCTCTTAGTATTTTGTATGTAGTAGTTCTCCAATAGTGATGACCTCCACACACATTAATATACATATCAAATATAACTTTCTTGGACTAATCTAGGTCAATGCATCTCAAAAAAACTCCTGTAGGATATTTCCAATTTAAACAATTATCTTTGATGCAGAATTTAACAGTTTTCAGTTTCAAAGATCTTACCCTGCTTTTATTAAAATTTGGAGGAGATTTAAAATGCTGCAGAAAATAAATGATATATTTATACCAGATACACTCATAAATATTTACATCCACTTCCATGTCGTCATTAGGTTCATAAATTTTCCCTTCTAGATTGTCATCCATGAAATTCAAGCCCACAAATTTACAATTTTCTTCAACTAGTAGTTTGGCTAATCCTTGACCTTTGATTAGTTTAGTAGGCTTTATCTCTAAATCAAACTCAAGAACTTTAGTCACCCACTTACTTCTTTCTCCATCAATATCAGGCTAAACTAATATCTCTCTAACAACAGATGAAGGTACATAGTAAATAACTTGAGCATGCAAAATATAAACTCTAAAAGCCTTCAGAGCTTTCACTAATGCATAAGCATGATTTTCCAACATTTTATACTTCAATTCTGCATCTCTAAGAGCTCTGCTGAAAAATGCCATGGGGGATTCCTTATTTTCTGAATCTTTTTGTAGCAAAATAACAACAATAGTATCTTGAGAGGCAAATGAGAATATCAAGAAAGGCTTTGAGTATTCAGGGCTTGCTAACTGAGGTGCTTCAATGATATATTTTTTGATCAGCTCAAATGAATTTATGGCTTCAAATGTCCACTTTACTTCCTTTCCCTTCTTCAACATGCAAGTAATGTGCTTCACCACTTCAGAAAAATTTGGAATGAACCTTCTTAAGAAATTTGTCTTACCAAGGAAAGACTGAATCTCTTTCTTGGATCTTGGAAGTGTTAAATCTTGAATTGAAATCACTCTTTTAGGATCAATTTTCACTCCATCTTTATAAACTATGTGACCCAACATCTTACCTTCATTAATCACAAAATGACACTTATTTGGATTCAATGATATGCCATATTTTCTGCATTTGACAAATAATTGTCTCAAGTGCTGAAGATTTTCTTGACTTGAAGCTGAAAAAATAGTAATATCATCCAAATAGATGACCAAGAATTTGTCCTTTTCTCCAATGAATGGAAATTTCATAGCACGTTGAAAATTAGCTCTGACATTCATAAGCCCAAATGGCATCTTTTCATACATGAATTTCCCCCAGAGAGTAGTGAATGTTGTATTCTCTCGGTCTTCTAGCCAAACAGAAACTTGGTTGTACTTAGAGAACCCATCTAACATGGAGTTTTTGTCTTAACCAGTTACCTTTTGAAGAATATGCTCCATATTTGGAAATGGATAAGTATATTTCATGGAGCATTTGTTAAGATTCCTGAAATCTACACATAATCTGTCTTCACCACTCTTCTTTCTTACTAGAACTAGATTAGCAACCCAATCTAAATATCTCAATGGAATGATGATTTTGGCATCCAAAACTTTATTCACTTCCTTCTCCATCACTAGTAACAATAGTGGATTGATTTTTCTTAATTTATGCTAGAATGGATTAGTACCATCCTTCAATGGTATCCTATGCTCAATGATAGTTGTATCATATGTCTTAAGATCCTCATATTTCCATGCAAAAGCATCAAAAAATTCACAAAACAACTTGTGGTATTCAGTCATTCTTTCTTCTGATAAAGATTTTGACAACTTGACATGGTTCTGTTTCTATACCCAAATTGAAATATTCTAATTTCGCTTCTTTTTCAGCTAACTGTGGTTTTACTGAAACATTATTGTGATCAAAGAGCTTCTCAAGTGGGATTAACCCCTTGGGAATATGACTGGTAGGAATCTGAATGATAGGTTGATCAATAATATGTTTTTTCATATTTTTGGTGTCTTGCAAATTAGCATCATTCTTCATGAGATATTCATCCTGATCAATATTTAGGACAGAAAATTCTTTAGTTTCTTCAATGAATCTTCTAATCTCTTGATCATCCTCAAAAAATTTCCAATGCTTGACATTATTAGGAATGCTAGGTCTAAACCTAACTTCCATTTCATATTTCAGCTTTATAGGTATTGGAATCTTGAATGAGCCTACTGAAATAGAAAGAGAATCAACCAAAATATTACTTTCTCTTGGAACAAAAGAAATTTTAAAGGACAGGAATGAGTCTTCTACAATTCTCCATACTGCATTCCAGTAATCTCCAAGTCTGGGATTATTAGTTTGATAAAAAAAATTGATTTCCTTAATAAGAAGTTCAACATCTCCAAAAACATAAATTTATGAAATATTCATGTCATATGTTGTTTTTAAACCAATCAAAAAAGCTTCATATTCAACCACATTGTTAGTTGCTTCAAAATCAATTTTGAAAGAAAAAGTGGAGCTCTCTTTCAAAGGGGAAATGAGAACTATTCCTGCACTAGCTCCTTCTCTAGAACATGAGCCATCAAAATACATCTTCCATAGCTGAGAACCTTCATCACTGATATGTTTTTCAGCAGGCTTCAAAATCTGAAATTTTTTTGCAGACAGGGAAAATTTTTCCATATGTAAAATGCTTGAACCAACTTCAATTTTTCTAGAATAAATTGGATGATTAGTAGGGTCTTTGCTGTCACTAATTATATATTCTAATTGATCTTTTCTATAAAGTCTTATTTTATCTCCTCCAAAAATAGGGACAGTAGCATAAGTGAAATCCATTTGCAAAGTTCCTCCCAACCTTCTAATCCATGACCTAGAAAGTAACATACCAAATCTAGGAGGAATGTCAGCTACAACAATATCCATCACCATTCCTCTCATGGGTAACTGAAAGAGGCTTATTGCAAGGTCTTTGATGAAACCAAGGCATTGGAATTTTCGGGAATCAAAAGAGTAGAGATCTTCGTAATCTCTACTTACTTCAAGACCTAGTTCATCCATGACTACCTTGGGCATTAAATTATGTGAGGCTTCGGAGTCCATTAGGAAATTATGCAAGATCTTATCATGAATATTCAGATATAGATAAAAGGGAGGGGTAGATTCATATCTATCTTCTAGCAATGGACCTAAAATAACAATGGGCTTGTCATATTGAAGGTTAAAAAAATCAAAAGCTACTTTGGTAGGTGGAGGCTGAAGAGCTTTCATAAAAGTCTTTTTAAAATCATTAGTCTTCATGAATTCTACAAGAGGAACATAAATATTTATCTTTTGTATCTCATTCTCAAAAATTAAAAACAGGGGGAAGCTTGTGAGCAATTTTTATCTCAAGTGAAGGAGGTTTAACTGCTACCAAAATTTCCGGTCTTCTTGGTTCAACCACTTGATTTTCTGCTGGAATTTTAACTGCATCCTTATTATTCTTCGGATGTGCAATACGCTTTGGATTATCATCAGTATTCTTTGATATGAGATTGTATCTAATTTGATGATCAACTAAAATCATGGAATGATTACAACTCTCTTCATTATTGTGAGTATATGACATGAAATCTTCATACTCTGCTTGTGTAAGGTGAATCAACCCTTCTTTATCACTTAGACAATTGATATCAGCACCTTTATCCAATCCTTCAGCTTCCTCTTCATCTTCAAATATAGCATTCTACAAAGGGGCTGCATTTTTTTATCATCATCATCTCTTATTTCTTGCTGCAAATTTGAGGAGCATTAGCTCTTCTAAACTACTACCTATTAGGATGATCAAATGAAACATTTCTAGTAGTAGCCGGTCTTGCTTCCATATTGAGCTTGGCCATCTCAGTGGTCACTGACTTGATCATCTTGGTCAGCTCATATAGCTTGGGATCTATGTCTGAAGTTCTTGAAGATGAAACTTCAGCTTTTTTCTTTATTTTTTCTCTGTCAATCCCTCCTCTGAGCCTATTAGCTGTTAACACATTGGATTCTACGTCCAATGCATTGTACAACATTTGTGTTAGTGTTTTATATCTTCTTTCTATCAATAATAAACAAAAATCAGGATCAAAGGCACCATCATAAGTTATTTTGGCTAAAGCTTTAGTAGGTATTTTTCTATACATCTTATTGAATCTCTTAAAAAAATCACAAACTAATTCTCATTCTTTTATTTTTATTGCACTAAATTCAGTGATACAATAGAGAAAATATTTTCTATCACCCCATTTCCTTAAAAATGTAACATATAGGGTTTCAATTCCAGTGATGCTACCAGTTTTCAAAGATCTGAACCATTTTCTAACATCAACCTCAAGGCTCTAAACAAAAACTCTCATCAAAAAATATTCATGCTCAATATTCAGATTGTCAGCATAGGCATAAAAATCAGCAAGGTGTTCTTCAGCTGTTACCTCTCCCTCACCACTAAACTTAGGCATACACTTGAGATAATATCCTGTAGGTAATGCATTCATAGGCTGAGGTAAAACCAAAGGGGAATACCTTACAACAAAAATTGCATCCATCTGGTTAGGGGGTAGGTTTGGACGTGCCATGGTATGAGTTGTTGGGATTTGTGGAAAACAAATTGGTGGATTGTGAACAACGGATGATGAAGCACCAACTTTTGATGTAGAAAATATTTGTTGGCTGGAAAATAAGGGAGGTACATAATTCTGAAAAATTAAGGGATAAAGTTTGTAGGACTTCTTTAGGGACAGCTTTTAAGAAAATAGTAGCAGAGGAAGCAAAATTTCGTTTACTCTTTTTCTTGATTAGATTTTCAAGGTCAAGAACTAGGATTCTCAAAGATGAATATGGGTTAGCCCTAGTTCTAGCCCTTCTAGGAGCCAGGACTTCAACAATGGAGTCGACAGGTGTAAATCAGTCTAAAAAGGTAGTTGGAATTGTACACCTCAGAACTAGACTTATAACTTTTTCATTCACCTAGGCATAAAATTCAATTCGCTTCTCTAGATGTTAGTATGAATCTTGATTCGAAGTGTACGAAAAAATATCCTTTTAGCTTGTTATTCATTAGTATTTTTCACCTGTTGATGATGATTATTTTTTAAAGTCGAGTTTTCTAGCAGCTGATCTCAAATTTTTTCAAATTTTCCAACAAGAAAACACCCATAAATTTTTTTTCCCTCCTAACCTTTTCAATCAGCCAATGACGACATAAAACCTCATTGTCAAGCCCTATCTAGCCTCAACCACACTATCTTGTCCATCAGCCCCAAAGAGAATAATCCAAATCTATCCAAGAAGTCTCCCCTAAGTTAGGTAGTGGCGCTTTAGGCATTTCTCCCTTGAAAAACTATCCTAAAGCCAAAGAACCTCTGTCTAATATCAACCAGTCCTAGATAACCTTCCTATTTCTACAAATAAAGCTTGATTATACCCTTAGGTCGCACCAAGAACAAGCCTTGATGTCTCAGCAATACATATGCCACATGTTAAATTGATGTTAGGTAGACTTACAGTGTTTCAATGTCTCTTTCAAAGAGCAGAAGTATACTAGTGTTCCAGAAGAAATTATTAAATTCAACATGAGAAGACAGCTGCTTCTCATGTGGTTTTGAGCCTGGGATGCAAATATTGGATAGAGAGTTATTTCATTAAGCTCATGCAAACATAGTCAAAGGTTAGTGAATTATAAATGAAAAGAAATGCTCTGTAGATACTGACCAGGCTGCCTCTAATTGTCTAAAGATGCACAAAGGTATTTGAAAAGTAGAATTACATGTCTCAGAGAGATGCCCTTCATGGCATATTGTCATTTTTTCATTTCCATTTGCTTAGGTATGAATAGGCAGTGAAAGGAAAGATAACACTATTTGAAAACTGATGAAATGACATCACTGAGAAAACCTCCTCCATAGATGAGCAGAGGGTTGAAAGGCTGAGAAACCCTCCTTCATTTTACAAGTAGAGGATTTGGCAATGTGATAAAGGCCTCCTTATTCTAATAAGTAGAGGGCCAGGGACAAAGATTGATTATAGGGTTTTCACTGACTAAAAGGCAGAATTTAAGGGTAGTGGGAGACAATTGAAGGCTTCTGAATAGAAAATGGTTTTAAAAGTAGAGGCAAAGAAGTGATGCTTTAAAAAGGTGTTTACATGAGTTTCAATAGTAAAACACAGCATTGAAATGCAGTGTGATGCTAATTGGGTGATTATGAATGAAGAAATGTTGTTAAGAAAATGGCCAAGGAAGTAAAACAATCTTGGTTTTAAACTGACTTCTGCTATCAAATACAAAGAAAACCACTAACAGTGTGTTCATAAACATTCTTCATTTGGTTAAAACAGGGGTTGAAAAGGTCCCAGGCATTTTTCAAACATAGGCCTCCTTCATAAACAAGTATAAGGCTCACCATTGTTTGAAGATGAAAATCATTTATTTCAGTATGGCAAAGATTTCAAAATGGACTGCTCTCAAAAATGGTGAAATGATTGAAAATTCACTGTTCTTATAGACCTCCTTCATAGAGGAACAAAGGGACAACCTTCCCATGTTTACATTTCAATTTTAGCTCATCATCTCCCTGCTATATCTCCGTAAAAGTTGAAGACTGGATTACTCTGGCAATCTAAGGTTAGTCATTTTCCTTGATGGTGGAGACTATTTGTAGCAGAGATTTTCACTTACAATTTCAAATGAGTTTCAAATAAAAGATATAAATTACCCATCCTAAAATACTAGCCTTGCAAGTTACTGACATAGACCAAGAGTAGTTTTATTACTACACTTGCAAAGAAAAGGATGGACAGGTTCTTATAGTTGTTGATCACTATGATTGGCACAAACAAGCCTCTGTGGATATTTTTGTTTTGGATTCCTGGAGAGAAATTTTGTAAACCCTTGCTATTGAGCCTATACAAATGGGCATGATAAACCACCAAACACCATAACAGTTGGTGTGTAAATTTGAAAATGGCCTCCCTCACAAAAGGCATAAGAGTTGTTTTTCAAAAGGTTTCAAAGGTTAAGCAATAGCCTCATATTAATGAGTATTCACAGGTGAAAAGTTTTTATGAGGTTCCAAGGGAAATTCCTGTTTCAAAGGAGCAAGGAGGTCTTCAAAAGTATAAAGCCATGCTTCATTTTTTTTTAAAAGCAAAATATTTTTCAAAAAACTCCAAAACCCTCACAAAAGAAAATTTCGAAGGGTGTTGGCTTTTTTGACTACAAAGGAAGTGATCGACCGTTGCAAAGCCTCAATTTCAAATTTCAAAGCAACCAAACAAGATTCTCAAGCAGCCCATTGTAGAAACGAGGGATTTCAAGCCATTTTCAGAAGTGTTCTAAGGTTTTAAGCCCGTGCGGCGTGCCTGGAAAAGTGCGCGACATGTTTAGAAGAGAAAATACAAAGGCATATAACATTGGCGCAACGCGTCTGTAGTGGCACACAACGCGCTTGTGTGCGCGGTCACCACTGCCCGAAGGCTGACCCGACACTTTCTCCACTATGCGGCATTCTTTCTAACAAATGTGCCACTCACTCCTTGTGCTTTCCAACAAGCTCTAAACCTGCTCAGCTCATCAAACGAGGGCCCTTGAAACATTTTTTAGGTATTTTCCTTACTCTAATACAAATTTTCAGTTTAAGAGGTGATATGCCTTTGCTATGTTTCCAAGAGACAAATGATGTTATAAAGTGGGATGTTTTGGTCGAAAATCAAAGGTTATGGTTGACTGTGAGTGTTAAATATCCACACTGTAACAGGCTAAGGTATTTTTAGTCAGTTCTGAAGAACCCTAGCTGCCTTCAAACATGGTGATAACCCACAGTGAAACAAAAGCAGACTTTGCCTAAAACTAAAAGGGGAGAAAGAAACATTGTTTATAAGGTGGAAGTTTGATCATTATGAATTTTTTTCTCTATCTTATGAAATAGCAAACTAGTGCTGCCTCCATTGTCCCATAAAACAAAGTGTGGTGAGATATTTTGCAAAGTCAGTTGAGGGTGTTTTGTCTACCTCTGTAAGAACAGTGAATACAAGAAGAGTTTTGTTTGGGGAAGGGTGTCTTGCTTCTGTCAAAACACAAGGAGACCTCTGTTCTAACAAAAAGCCATAGATACCTCCTTTCAAAATACCTTGCCCAAACACAGTAACAATTTTATTGTGTGCTTTTTATTTGATAACTATTTGTTGATTGGCATAAAAGAGGACAAATCAGTGATTTAGAAAGAGAAGAAAGTTGGTGTTGGAGGGCTATTCCACAAAACATTTGAAGTAGCTTGTCTTGGTCAAACAGTGACTGACAAGGAAGACAGAGGTTTGTGCTTGAGAAACATTCCAAGAGCCATTTGAAACAGCTTGGTATTGCAAAGAAAATTCAAAACAAAATGCCTCCCAAGCAAGACAGTAGGAGTGGCCTTCAAAAGAGATTTGAGCATGTTTCCACTGAAGAAGTAAATGCTCATCCATCAGTCCTTTTTAACTTCCATCAGGTTGGGTGTCTAGATTTTTGTTAAAGAGTGCAAGAGGTGAAGAGATATTCCCCTTTGACATATTTTTGTGCCTTGAGGTTTCAAGAGAAGCACTTCCAGCTGGCAGGCCTAGATTTCAAATTCTCTCTAAGGTCCATTTCCAAGGCCACCAAAATCCCTTATGTCAGGGAGAAGTGGTTTAAACAAAGCCACATGGACTCAAAATAATACAAGCCTTTTATGAAGCCTGAGCATAGAGATTCATGCCCATCCATTTTTCCCTTCTCATATCTATTGACTAGTTACACCCCCCTCATGAAGATAATCATGAAATACTTCACTTGCGAGGGAAGATTCTCCCAAGTCTATGCCTATCATATCTGATTCCTCATGCATTTCACAAGGGCCAAATTGATAAATCTCCCTTTCTTCCTGCATAGAAGTATTGAGAAGATGGCCTCCACTATTCAGAAAAAGCCTCCTTCTCAGCATACAACCTGCCTCTTCCATCACTCCCTCATCAAGGTTATCATTCTTCATCAGCTTGAGAAGAAGGAAGTCTCTTGGGATACTTTCATCACACATCCAGATTTCACCACTGTCCCTTCATTTCATACATCTCCTTCACCTTCCACTCACCATCCTTCGCCTTTTTCAATAAAGCCTATTCCCAAGAAGCTCAAATTTCCCATAGAACAAGAAAAAGAGCATGGTGAGGAAGAAGAGCATGAGCAAGAGGAGGGAGATGATGATGAGTAGCATCATAGTGAAACAGGGCAGCAAGGGGAAAAAGAACAAAGTGAGGTAGAATAGCAAGGGGAAGAAGGGCATGATGAGGAAGATGATGATGAGAAGCCTCAAGAAGAAGGGCATCATGATGAACAGGTACAACACAGTGATGATGAGAAACATCATATCGAAAAAGGGCAGCAAGGGGAAGAAGAACAAAGTAAGGCAGAACAACAAGGGGAAGAGGGGCATGATGAAGAGGAACATGATGATGAATAGTAGACTCCTGGGCATGATGATGAGAAGCATGATGATGAACAGGTGCAGCATGATGAACAGAGGCAGCCACATGATGATGAACAACAGCCACATGATGATGAAAAATAGCCTCATGAAAAAGAACAGCAGCATGATGAAAACATGCAACACAGTGAGGATGACAGCCCTCAAAAAGAAATGAAAAAGGATAGTCAAGGCATCCATGAATAAATCCAAGACAGTGGCAAGAATGAGGAGCAAAGTAGCAAGGGTAAAGAGCTAATCGAGCATGTGTTAGCTACCTCTCCTAGGCAAGGGGCCATGCTCTCTTCTCTGAAAGTGGCCAAACCCCGGACATCAAGGAAAATGGTGCCTAAAGTTGTAACTCCAAATGTCACTCGGGCCCTCTGAAGCAAGGGAAAATTGCCCAAGAAGCCCATTGCCAAATTTTCCACGAGAGGGAAGACTAAAAGAGCCACCCAAAGCAAAGGAAAGGAGAAATAAGAAAGAAACCATGAAAAGGAGAGGGACTTCGACATATTTCAAATTCAAAGTGATGATAGTGAAAATGAAGCCTGAATCCTTGAAACTCTCTTGATCAATAGAGAAAACCAAATTGATGCTTTGAGGACTGATCTTGAGAGGGCTAGAAACTTCAATCACTTTTTGCAAATTCAAAACAAACAGATGAGTGTCCATATGGCTGTATATGAGACACGGGCCATCAAATACAAAAAGGAGGCCTCCAAAGCACAAGTGAGATTGGAAGAAATCATGGGCGAGTTCGATGAGAGAGAAGATGAAGATCAGCCCAGAAGAATGATGCCAAGAACCATGGGGCTCAAAAGAGCTCTTGAGAAGCAAAAGGAAGAAGAAGCTGCCCTTCTCCAATCTACCCCTCTCACTACATTGTTCGTACAAGAGATAGAGAACAATCGAGAAGCATGGCTTGAGAGGGTTAATGATCACTTGGAGAAGAAGTTGGAGAAGGAAAATAGAGACTTGGATTTTCAACGGAGGATGATTGGGCATTACAAGAAGCTAAATCAGTTTGCCTAACCGAAATTGAAGGCCACTCAGGAAAAACTCAAGGAGGTTAAAAGGAAGCGCTCGACACCAAAATTGAGGAAAGACACCTCAAAGCTCTAGATTTTGGCCTCAACTTCACAGCATGTTTCTAAAAACCCTTGAGGGTCATGCTCGCCAAAATTGGGGGAAATTTGACAAATTTTGGTTTTTTGTCATTTTTTGGGGTTTTGGCTAAAACTCATAGGCATCACCATTTCAGTTTGGGGCATCCTCAAAGGATGAAAATGGTATCATTGGATGCCATAATTTTAGGGGCATATACTCAGTGATTTTCAGATCATTTGAAAATGATTTTCACCCCCAAAATGGCGGAAAACACTCGATTTTTCTACACTCTGCCCCGTTTATCAGCAAGGCCTTTTTTTTGGGTTTTTACACACAAGCCTATTTTTGGAGGAATTCTAGTTGTCAGTTTGGAGAAAAATAAGAATTTTAAAAAAATAGACATTCAAATATTTCCAACCAGCCATCACAGGCCTCGTTTCGACATCGGGAAGGCCTCCAAAAGTTGCCGACAAGTTAGGGGACTTTTTGCTGATGTATTTTTTGGGTATTTTTATAAAAATTGAACCTTTCAAAGGTAACTTTTCTTCATGTGCGTTTAGCTATTTTTGTACATGAATAGTTATGAAAAGTCAATATATTTCCCTTTTTTAGCATTTTTGAGATATTTTGTTAGATATTTTGTGCCTTGGGCTTTGCAAAGCCTCAAGGACAAAATCAGATATTTTGGATAGGCCATTGAGATTGCAAGTTGAACTAAGAGGTTTTTCTCACTTTGGCATATATATTCCAAAGGATTTCATTCTAAACAAGGCTGAACTTGATGAATAGAAGCAATATATGGTTATACAATATTTGGAAGAAACACTTGTCTCATGTATTTGGAGAGTTTCTTGAGTGCTTTTGGATGATGAAAGAGGATTGTTGTTGGATTCCATGACTTAGTAGAATGGTATAGTGTCTCTCTCTCTATTTTGTTTCTTAGTTTTCATTCATAATTCCATGTTCTTGCTTGCTATAAGACAGTAGAGAATAGACTTGAGACATGCCCTTGGAGGCACCTCAAGTTTTCTATTTCTTTATAGCTTCTATGTTTTCTGCCTTCTTAGTCATATCAAATAATCCTTGATTGCTCTTTGATAACTGAAGAATATTGTTTGCTTATTTCATTTATGGTTTTATGCATGCTAAGTATGATTCACGGTATGCCCTGCTTACTCATGGCTAGCCATAGCTCCACCTATGAAACCTCTCTTTGATTGATTAGATTGTCATTTGTTGAACCAAGGAGGTCTTGTACTGATCTTGCCCTTTGCCTAAAAATATGAAATATTGTTTTCAAAGTGCCCAATAGCTTGAAATACTATGTTTAGGCGTTCCTTCATAGTGATTTGAGTTGTTTGTTTGTCTTAAATGTATTTCCCCAAAGTCTGATAGCCATTTCCTAAAGTTAGAGAGTCATATATCTCTATGCATGGCTTGAATGTTTATTTCTATGCATTGATCAGTTTACAGTTACATTTCTCATGATTAATGGTTTTCCCTACCCTTTTTCTGTCAACTATTAAAATATTTATGTTTTAAATCCTTTGTTCTTCACAAGTTTAATGTCCATCTCACTCCATTTTACCCAAATATCCATTTTACCTCGCTCAAATCGACCCTTCAACAACCTTGTACCACCAGCTAAAAGCTTTCTTGACCTTTTCGACCCCATAGCCTAGTTGATCCGACATCTTTTTACCTATCTTATGTCTTTGATCAGTTCATCCCTCACAACCTAAAAACCAAAAACCTACTTCATAACTAGCCTAAAATCATAACACAATAATAAAACACACAGATATCCCTTACACAAATAAAGAGAGCCCTCTCTGAGTCCAGGAAGGCTAGGTCCTTGGGCTCCAAAGAGTGGTTTGATGTTACACTATCATTTGGCTTGCCAATTAGCCAAATCACGGGACCCTAACATAGCTGTGCATAACAAATAGCCCTAACAGCAAAAGATGGCTGCTAATATCTTCAGATCTGCAGTTAGTTGATCAAGACAAATGCTACAAAAATCCAGATCTATGCATAAAAAGACATTAAGCAATAAAAATAAGGTTTTTCTCCATGCATCCAATAGACATGACAAGAAAAATATTTTTTGAAGAATTTTATATTAATGGCACCTGGGAGGAAAATAAGAAAGGTGTTTCCAATTCTCCTCAATGGGATGGGTTCTTGGAAGTCCTCAGCACTTCAGATCTATAATTTCTCTCTCTTGTTGGTGTAGAAAACCCAGACAAACATAGAACTCAAAGGGAGCTCACAAAGAAAATAATAGAAAATATGACAATGATAATGGGTCAAATTCAGACCAAGAGTATAGATCCAAAGTGATCTAAGAGGCAACAAAAGGTGATGAATGGTAGGAAACCCCTTCTATTTATAACAAAATATTAGGTCATTCTAGATCTTGGTGCATGATTAAAATAATATTAACAAAATCTACATCCATCATTTATGGAATATTTTATTATATTTATTGGAGGGGAAAGGAATTTGACTTGGGTCAAATCCCTTTATTTGTAAATAATAAATAAATAAATGATTTATTTATCATTTTAAGGAAGTGGTTGAATGATGATTAAATAAATAATGATTTATTCAATTATTTATAAATGATTTAGTCATATTTAACAAGGAATATTATTTAAATAAGCTTTAAATAATTATTCCTAGAAAATAATACGATAAATAAGGATTTATCTAATTAATTTCCTTGTTTTGGGTTAAATATGACGAGGAATAATAATTAAATTATTGTTTAATTAATTATTCCATGAGGAAAACCAAACAAATATAGATTTGTTTAATATTTCCCCTTGGGGTTTCCTGTTTAGATCATAAACAACCTAATAAATGTGTTTTATTAAGTTATTTTACATAGTGAAAGCAATTTTACTTAGGGTAAAATTGGTCTTACATGGTGTACTTGGGTCCATCTAATGATAATAGGTTAGATGACCAAAAAATGGTGTAACATTGGAAATGGCTTCAATGATGTTAGCACAAGGAGTCACACCTTGATTGCAAAAGGAGTAAGCCTTCCATATCATAGCTCATTTCAAATTTAAAGGTTTTGAGTGGTGCGATGGCTTCTCAAAGAGTTTGAAATGATTTTTATTCTTTAACACTTTCATGCATTTGGCAAGTTGTTAATGAGCTCCATCATTAGACATATTTCGAGGGGTTAATGGTCACATTTTCACCTTTTTAGATCTGTTTTTCTTTCATTTTTATTATTATTTGGTTTTATGATGCTAGTATAGGTTGTGATTAAGGCTAACATACTCTGAGTGCCTAATATGAGGTTGAGTGCAAAAAATCATGATTTATTAAGCATTTGTATAAGGATTTTATCATAAACACTTGGAGGAGACGGTAAGGAGAAATTATTGGAGGATTGTCCACCCTCCTTAACCCTCAAAGGTAGCCAAAGGATTTGAATTCCAAAGGCAACCAAAGGATCCCCAAGGATTCCCTCCAGCAATTCGAATTCCAGAGGCAGCCAAGCTCTCAATCTTTGTTTACTTGGAGTCAAGTGGAATCAATCACTATTTTCTAG
This sequence comes from Pinus albicaulis, assembly GCA_034641835.2. NCBI lineage: Eukaryota > Viridiplantae > Streptophyta > Pinopsida > Pinales > Pinaceae > Pinus > Pinus albicaulis. Next base: position 1,487,955,953 of record CM076582.1, read on the forward strand.
GGAGCTATTGGTAGCTGCCCTATAGAATAAATAGAGAAGAGCTAGAGTTAGGAAGAGTTAGTCAATTATAGTTGAAACTTTGTTGCAAGCTATTGAGCTTTTTATTATTTTACTCAGTAATCAAACTTTCAGAGATGTATGAGGTTATTATTTTATGAAATGAGCAGAATAATTTCATTCGAATGATTTAAGTTTCAGAGGGCTAGGATCGTGGGTTAGGGCCCAATACATGTGCCTCGACCTCTTTGTTGTTACTATCTTTTCCTTTTTTCCATTAAGCTAGTTTTCTTTCTGTCATTCAGTTAGATATGCTTTTGATAGTTTCATTGCTGCTTATTCTTTGCTTTCAGTTTGCTGTTGTAGTTTTTCATTTGCTCGTGAGTAGCAAAATAGAAGATAAAAATATAAAAGCTATTGATATATACTTCCCTTCTCATCTATGTCGACAGAGCTTGAGGAGGGTAAGCCTTCCCATAGACCAAAAACATTGATTTATGTTCACTATTTCCATCTTTGCTTTACGCCTCTAAAGCTTTCTTTTACGCCTCCATTACCTCTCATTTTCTTCTTATTTTAACTGCTGCACCCACCTTTTTCCCCTAAAAGCACTTAAAACCTTCAGCAGCCTTATTCATTCATTTCTATTGGTTACAATCGCCTTACTTGTTTTAACGCAAAAATGCTAGAAAAACCATCAAAGTTGGCCTCCGCATTTCCTCCTCGAAATCCCTGCTACCATACTTCGCTCATCGACAATCTTAGTTTTCATTCAGTTCTTTTTGAGACTTACCACTCTCTCACCGATTGTGATATTGCAATATCACATATCACAGATCTCAACCTTTTCATATGTCACACCATTTCCCTCTTTCCTTCAAGAGTTATCACTCACGGTTGCCTTACCCTTTCTAACGCAAAACTCTTGAAAACCATTAGAATTAGACCTCCGCCCCTTTCTCCTCGAAACTCTTGCTCGTCGTACCTCACTCATCACAAATCACAAATCACTTTTGATCTTTGTTAATGCTCTCTCATTCCAAGCCTAAAGGCGATATCCCTTTCTACTTCCCTTCGCTACTCTTTTATTAAAACAGTAAAAAACATTAGAAACTGCATTTTTTCCCTTTGGACTTATCATCACTCCTCATTGTAGATCACATCGTTTTCCCATTTCCTTTAAGACTTACCACTTTCAAACGCCAACTGCAATATTGCGATTAAACTCCACTGGTGGTCCCATAGCCATGTCACCCATCACAACCGCACTTCTCACCATTTCCTTGTTTCTTTAATACTTACCGCTCTTTTCCTACTGATTGCGATATTTTTATCTCACTCCACCATCGGTCCTCCCACCAAGTCACACATCGCAATCGAAAACTGCAATTATTTCCCTTTTCTTTAATACTTACCACTCTTTTCCTACCGATTTTGATATTGTTATCGCACTCCACCACCAATCCTCCTGCCACATCACACATCGCAATTGAAAACCACAATTCTTTCCCTTTTCGTTAATACTTACCGCTCTTTTCCTGCTAATTGTGATATTATTATCACATCTTCGCCATCACACTTTTCAATTCATTCCACTCCAAATCCATTTCTGCACTATAATAAGGTTTTACAAAGTTTAACCCCTCGCTTTCCACTCATAAGCCCTATTTCATGTGTTAAGTCCTCCATTATCCTCTTTAGCCCTTTTCTTTCCTCCAAGCTACAAATCAACACTTTCTCAATTAGGATTGAGTCATGGATAGCTTAGTTGCATGGGTAGAAGCATGGTATATAGACCATAGGATAAATATAGTGCATTTATCCATTTGGCCAAGTTAATTTTGGTTTAGAATTAGTTTCCTTTCTGCCATTCATTTTCATCAAGTTAAATTATTTTCCTTTCTATCATTTCTTTTCTACAAATTAAATTAGTTTCATTATTTTCATTTCTTTTCAGCAATTTAGTTTAGTTTCCTTTTTTTCATTTCCTTCCAGCAATTTACTTTCCAGTTCTTATCATCGTTTAAAAAAATAGCACCCTTTAGTAAAGCAAAAGAGGATGACATGAACAGATTGCATCTGTTGTGTATATAGTACAGCCACCTCCAAGTTTGTATGAACCTCGGGTTGATAAAGTAAAGTAGGGAAGCCCTGGGAGTTGCAGCACTCTTGGTGTAATACCATGGATCACCACTTTCTGGCGTCATTGCCAGTGAGGTGTCTAGTAGATGTTTTGATTTTGTTTTTAGCACTCTTTTCTTCTTTCCTTTATTTTCATGTCATTTCAGAAATATTAAAAAAATACAAAAATATTTGATTTTCATGCCTCATAGGACTAGGAATACTCAAAGACAAACCTTACCTAAAACCCCCACATCACCTCCTAACCACCCTTCACTCTTCTTCAGTGGAAGTGAGATTGAACCCCCTATAGGAGAGCCTTTTGAATACTTTGAGGATCCTATTGAGGAAGAAGAAGACGACCTTGTTTCAACTGAGGGACTTGATTCACCTATCTTAACCATGACTGGGACCCATAGAAAATTTCCCATAAGAGAGGTATATGGGGAAACTAATATGAAAAGCATTAGCCCCTCAGCTCTCCCACACTTTCATGGACTCAGCTCTGAGGACCCTGACACATTCATGTTTGAATTTGTTGTTGTTTGTAGGACTTATGACTACACCTCTAATGAGCAGAATTTGAAGCTATTCCCATCCACCCTTAAGGAAGAAACCTTGTGCTGGTTCATGAATTTTCCTAGGGATAACATCACTACCTGGGCACAGATGGAAGAGACCTTCAACAAAAAATATAAAGACTACTATAGGTCCAAGGAAACTAAGGATGCAATATTTAGGATGACTCTAGGACTTGATGAATCCCTAGAGGACTATCAAGAGAGGTTTCAATTAAACTATAAGAGATCCAAATGCACCCTTGATCCTACATCACTTAGACTCGTTATTCTTTGAGGGATCAGAGAAGATATGATAGAAACCTTGAATATGCTATTAGGAGGAGATATCCACCAAAACCCTATGAAGCAATCAAAATTGTCTTCCAAAACCATTATAGGGCATTTAGGAAGAAGGGAAGAGCTAGCCAAAGTACATCCAATACCCCTTCCTCTTCGACCTTCATAAAACATGAGATTGGAAACATGCTAGAGGACTTCAAAAGTGACATGTTGCACACCTTTTCTTTGAAAATGGACACAACGCAGGTCAAAATGAAGAAAGAGGAAGCATAGAGAGCCCTGGCCATATTTTGTCCTAGATGTACCAGGAAGCCCAAGAAATGAATGTCCATTGAATGTCATAGAGGTTTTCTTAGTCTGTGAGGAGAATCATGCCACATAAAAGTGTCCTTACTTACATGGACTTAAGATTGTATATCAAGGTGGGGAAGAAATGCCAGAGTAACTCTGTTTCATTAACCAGAGAAGGCCTCAAGGCCCTTAGCGACATCAATAAGGTATGCAAGGTGCACCTTACTCTTATTATCACAACAATCAGAGTGCACCCATGCAACCTCTGTACACCCCCACTCCATCATGGTATACACCTCCTATTTAGCCTTACAACCCTTCATATCATCCTCAGCTAGTAAACCAACCATTCCAGCAGTATGTTCCACCACAAACTTAGTGGAAAAATCCATCCCAAGGGTGGAGGCCTCAAAAAAATCAACCACCTACTCTAATGCCTCCACCCCAACCTTAACCTCAACTTACTCATGCTGCTTCACCTAGGCTGCCTATACCTGCACAGCCCAATACGAACCCAAACAACAGACAGGAACAACGGGCTCCCAATGGAGAACAATCCTATCTAGCTTATGATGTGAAGATATAGGAGGTTAATCTCAGGTTAGGAAGAGTACTCCCAGACAACCATCCTCCATCCCCACCTGTAGAGGTTGAGGAGGAAAAGGGATAAGGTAACACTCAGATCCAATAACCTCCTTTTCCTGAGCACTTGATCCACCCTAGTTAGCACACCCCAGAGGAGACTGAACTCCTGGGAGAACTGTAAAATTTGTGTGTAAAGATAACACTTCTCCAGGCCATTAAGGATGTCCCTATCTACAATAATCTCATCAAATAAAAGTTCTTCAATAAACCTGGGAGAAGGAAGAGAATACCCCCACCATCAATGTGGTAGGACAACTATCTAACCTAATGTTGGGGAAGGTGATATTTCCAAAGTACATGGACCCTGGTAGTCCAGTTGTTGAGGTGCATATAGATGGTGTCATAGTCCCCAACACTCTGATTGATCTAGGGGCTACCATCAATATCATGACCAAGGAAACTATGTTGAAACTTAATGTCCAAGGTACTTTGAAGAAAACCACAATAGCTCTGCAACTTGCAGATCAGTCCATATTAACTCTGGAAGGAATTGTTGAGGATGTTATGGTTACCATTGAATCTTGGGAGTATCCTAAATATTTCCAAGTCCTGCAACCAAAAACCAAGTTTAATGGTTATCCCCTCATCTTAGGGAGACCTTGGTTAGCCACTGCAGATGCCTATATTAGTTTTCGGGCCAGAAATATGACTATAAACAATGGGCCTTTGTCTAAATAGCTAGTGTTATATCCTCCAGCCCAACCTTCCATTGATTATGATCTCCCTATATGGTTGGAGGATGAATAAGATGAGTTATATAACACTGCCCCTATGTGTATCGTAGCTTCTATTCTTAGAAGGGGGCAGCTTGATGAAGATGAAATCATAGACCATGCCATTCAAAAATAGTCCTCCACTAACATTCCTCTCGAAACCTTAGTCAAAGAGTCTGAAAACCAACCTTGGATGGAAGTGCACTCATTTGAGTCAACCTCTAAAACTACCAAGGCTATTGATTTTGGCCCATCTAGATCTCTGAAAATCAACCCAAACCTCTCGAATGAAGAAGAGAAGCAGCTATGCTAGCTTTTGATAGAGAATCTAGAAGTGTTTGCTTGGGATTACAAGGACATGAAAGGTGTGCATCCTTCAGTGTGAAAACAACATATTTATATCAAATAAGGATGAAAACCTGTAAGAAAAACCCAAAGAAGGATGAACCTGACTCTGAAGGACATAATCAAAGAGGAGTTGTAGAAAATATTGGATGCAGGGTTCATATATCCTATATCTGACAGTGAGTGGGTATCCCCTCTTGTCCTAGTCCCAAAGAAGAATGGGAAGTGGAAAATTTGTGTTGACTATTGAGAACTTAACAAAGCCACCAAGAAGGACCATTTCCCTTTTCCCTTTATAGACAAAGTCCTGGATGGCCTTGTGGGGAAGAATTTATTTTCCATCTTAGATGGGTTCAGTGGGTACAATCAGATTCAAATCAACCCTGAAGACCAGGATAAGACTACTTTCACCTACCCTTCGGGTACCTTTGCTTATAGATTCCTACCCTTTGGGTTGTGAAATGCCCCAACTACCTTCCAAATAGCTCTCCTGAGTAGCTTTTCTGAGTTAGTCCATGAATTTTTCGAAATCTAAATGGATGATTTCACACCATACGGGGATGAATTCCAGGAAGCTCTCTCCAATTTGGGTAAAGTACTAAGAAGGTGCATTGAGATGCATCTCTCCTTTAGTCCATAAAAGTGTGAATTCCTGAAGCAAGCAGGGGTTGTGTTAGGACAATCCATATCCCAATTAGGAATATAGGTAGATCCAAACAAAATCACCATCATCAAAAGGGTACCCGCTCCTTAAATATAGAAAGATCTTAGGTTTTTCTTAGGATTAGTTGGTTAATATAGAAGGTTCATCAAATATTTCAGCAATATAGCTTCGCCATTATTTGGGTTATTAGCCAAGGGTTCTGGGTTTATTTGGCCTAGTCCTTGTCAAGAGGCTTTCAAGCTCATTAAGGAACAATTTACTACTAACCCATCCTCTGAGGTCCAAATTGGACTCTTCCTTTCCACTTTAACACTGATGCATCTGACAAAGCTATAGGGGCAACATTAGGACAATTAGAGGACAAAATTCCTTATACCATTTATTTCATCAACAAGAATTTTTCCGAGGCTGAGCTGAATTATACTGTTACTGAGAAGGAGATGTTAGCCAGTGTCCATGCATTGAGCAATTTTAGGCATTATGTAATTGGATACCAGACCTCTGTTCACATTTACCATGCAACCATCAAGTATTTAATGAACAAACTGGATGTTAATGCTAGGATAATTAGATGGTTGTTACTTTTGCAGTAATTTTATTTGACTATTATCGATAAACCTGGAAAGGAGATTGTTGCTATAGATTTTTTACTAGGTTAGCTCTCCTTGAATGTGAAGAAGGAATGGTGGATGAATAGATGCTAGATGAGCATCTCTTTGCTATATTAGCACTCTCACCATGGTTTTATGATATAACAAACTACCTGGTTGCTGGGAGACTCCCTCCTAATCTTTCATTCAGGGAGAGGATCATAATCATCAGAAAAAGTACCCTTTCACATGGATTGGGGGGGGATTTTTCAAGTTAGGCCCTAATCAAATCCTAAGGAGATGTGTGAGGGAGGAAGAAGTTTTTGATATCCTCTCTACATGTCATGACAGCCCATGTGGAGGCCACTTTGCAGGAAAGAGAACCACTTACAAAGTTTTGCAAGCAGAATATTATTGGCCTACCCTTCACCAAGATTCCATAAGATACACCAACAGCTGTAACCAGTGCCAAAGGATGGGGAAACCCATGCAAAGGTATGAGATGCCTTTGCACCCTCAGGTGGCCCTTGAGCCATTCAAAAAGTGGGGCATCAACTTTTTTGGACCTGTCGATCCACCATCCAAATAAAAGAAGTATATCATCATCTGCATTTATTACCTAACAAAGTGGGATGAAACAAAAGCAGTGACAGTAGAAACCAAGGATAAAGTAGTAAAATTTCTGAGGAGAATGTGTTTACAAGTTTTGATACCCCATAGAAATAGTCACTGATCAGGGAGCACAATTCACCTCTCACCTCATTGATAATATTTTGAGGCAGCACAAGATTTAGCATAGAACTTCTACGGTCTATCAACCTCAGGAGAATGGCCAAGTAGAAGTAAATAACAGAGCTTAGAGAGCATCCTCACCAAGGTTGTGAGAAACAGTAGAAAATATTGGGTAGACATATTGGTAGAAGCCACTTGGTCCTACAACACTACTTGAAATACAACAACAGGATTCAATCCTTATGAACTAGTCTATGGTAAGAAGGCTCTACTTTTAGTTGAGTTTGAGTTAAATAATTTAAGAATGGCAGCTAAATTAAATCTAGATCTATCAAATGCCCAAAAAGAGATGTTGTTGCAACTAAATGGATTGGATGAGTTCAAAATGAAAGCACTTCTTCAAACTAAGGTAGTTCAACTTCAAAGGAAGGTCTGGCATGAAAAGAACATCAAAGAAAAGACCTTCCAAGAAGGATATTGGGCGATGTTGTATGTTTCAAGGTTTAAATATTTCAAAGGCAAGCTGACGACAATATGGTTGGGACCTTACACAGTGGAAAAATGTTTTGATAATGGAACAGTTCAAATCAGAACCATGGATGAGGAAGGAATCCCCTTGCTTGTCAATGTTCACAGAATTAAAATTTACAAGAAGCCTTTTTCAAAGGCAGAGTTCATAAATTCAATAAGTAGAGAGGTGTATGTGATGGAAAACTCCATAGTTTCCCACAAATCTGATAAAATAAATAAATAAATAGATACATAAATAATAAAATAAAAATAAATAAATAAATAATAAAAATAAATAAATAAATCCATGGGTGAAAACCTCGATGGAGGAAGCTCACTTTCTCAAAAAAAATAAGAGAAAAGAGAAAAAAATAAAAGAGAACAAAGATCCATGGGTGAAAACCTATCTGAGGTGCCCAAGACAAGTCTATGGGTTGAAAACTTCCATGCAGGCAACCCACTTACTTTCAAAAAAAAAAAATCGCATCTACATCTGTGTGTTTTCCGTTTTACAGGTTATTAATGGTTTCTAGAAACACAAGGAAGAATTCATATTATTTTCCTTTCTTCTCTTTTACCATTCATCCTGATCATTCACTCCATTCATTTTTGTAACTTCCTCCATCACCTCCATGCACCATATTCATCCATTCCTAAGAAAAATGCAGCAAGGAGAGAAAAACACAAACTGCTACAGACATCATGGAATTTCGAAACTGCAGACATATGTTCTTGAATAGTAAGAAAAACAAGGGAGGAGATCATGAAGCAGACCCCAAGAAATACAAGAGTGCTACCCATGGAATCTGGAGCACCCCCCATGCAACATCTACAACGGGAAGGAACATCAAGGAAAGATCAACAGCTCACTCAAAAAGCTACTCATTCAGCGAGCTGCTCACTTAGAGAATGGAAAATAGTGAAGAACACAGAATCTAAAAGGATTTTCTCCTCAATCCAGCTCCTGAAAATATCTTGGAAATGACAGGTAAACTTAGGTATAACTTCTCACCCCTCACTATGCATCCATAATAGCTAGAAATAATTAAATTTGCAGACTTAGAGTTTAAGAGGCAGAAAGGTGGCCAATTAGCTTGGCCACCAACGTTAAGTATGATTAAGGAGAACTGGAAAGTCATGCCACCTGGGCATGTAAAATAAAATAATTTAAATAAAGTGGAGTAGAAGAGAACGAGGGGAGGAAACATGTAGTCCATCATGAATTAACAAGGATAAGGAAACAACTATCTACAACATAAACTAGAGCTGATTCGAGTTACATAAGCACTCCAAAATTAGTTGTGCAATATAATAAAACGAGATCTCATCTCATCCAAACCAATAAATTAAGAATTTTTGAGGGAAAGATACCGAAGGGAGCCACAGCACAGCAGTACCGAGAGTGGGCTACGTATCTGAACATCGCGCAACAACAACAAAAAAACAACGTCACCCTACTCATGGCCTAGTCATATCTAATAAATATGAGCAAGGAAGCTTTTATAGCAACCCAAACAAGGCAGGATTCCACTCCTAACCTTAGAGAAGAAGAAGATGAACTAGAATAAGAACCAATAGAGGAAGAAGAACCAGAAGAAGAGGAAGAGCCAGAAGAATAACCAGAAGAGGAACAAGAAGAAGAAGAGGAAGAGACAAAGGACTAAGGAAAAACAAAAGATGTGGCCACAGAATTCATAGAGATAGAAGAAAATGGGCAAGAAATAGACTTGCAAAACAACACCACATCCCCTCAATAAAAAGAGGTAGTTGCCACAGTAGCTCCTATAAGCGCAAAGAGAAAAAGGTAGGCCTCTATGTATTTCAGAGCTAACAAGAGTCAGAGAGAGCAAGAAACTCCTCCCACGAGCCTGATTATCATTGAAGAATCACCAAGGGAGGAGGAAAGAATCGAAGAAATCATTCTAAAAGAGCAGCTACAAAAGGCACAGACAGATAATGTAGCACTGAAGGATAAATTACAACAAAAAGGACAGGAAATAGCCACCATGGCAAACTCATGCATAGAAGCCCTTTACCATAGATTCCATTCTAACTCATATGTTGTGTAACTCAATTAGCAATGGCTCCTATTTCAAATCAAACCTCTAGCCTCCCATGGATCACTACCTTTCCAAGATTGTAGGAAATTCATGAATTTCTACAAGAAAGCTAACATGGGTGAAAACCTCGATGGAGGCGGATCACTTTCTCAAAAAAAAAAGAAAAGAGAAAAGAGAATAAAGATCCATGGGTGAAAACCTATCTAAGGTGCCCAAGACAAGTTTATGGGTTGAAAACCTCCATGGAGGCAGCTCACTTACTTTCAAAAAAAAAAAAAATTGCGTCTACATCTCTGTGTTTTCTATTTTACAGGTTATTAATGGTTTCTGGAAACACAAGGAAGCATTAATATTCTTTTCCTTTCTTCTATTTTATCATCCATCTTGATCATTCACTCCATTCATTTTTATAACTTCCTCCATCACCTCCATGCACCATATTCCTCCATTCCTAAGCACAATGTAGCAAGGAGAGAAAAACACAGACTGCTACTGACATCATGGAATTCCTAGAGTGTAGAAACATGTTCTTGAATTGTGGGAAAAATAAGGGAGGAGCTCATGAAGCAGACCCTAAGAAATACAAAAGTGCCACCCATGGCATCTGGAGCACCCCCCACGCAGCATCTACAACGGGAAGGAACATCAAGGAAATATCAACAACTCACTCCAAAAGTTGCTCATTCAGCCAACTGCTCACTCAGAGAACAAAAAATAGTGAAGAACACAGAATCTAAAAGGATTTTCTCCTCAATCCATCTCCTGCAAACAACTTGTAAATGACAGGTAAACTCAGGTATAACTTCTCACCCCTCACTATGCATCCATAATGGCCAAAAATAATTAGATTTGCACACTTAGAGTTTAAGAGGTAGAAAGGTGGCCAGTTAGTTTGGCCACCAACGTGAAGTATTATTAGGGAGAATTGCAAAGTCATGCCACCTAGGCATGAAAAAGAAAATAGTTTAAGTCAAGTGAGTAGAGGAGAACGAGGGGAGGAAACACGCAGTACATCATGAATTAACAAGAAGGAAACAACTGTTTACAACATAAATTGGAACTAAGTTGAGTTACATAAGCACTCCAAAATTAGTTGTGTAATATAATAAAAGGAGATCTTGTCTCATCTAAACCAGTATATTAATAATTTTTTAGGGAAAGGGACCCAAGGGAGCCACAACACAACATTACCAAGAGTGGACTGTGTATCTGAACATCATGCAACAACAACAACATAACAGCATCACCCTACTCATGGCCTAGTCCTCTCTCGTAAATATGAGCAGGGAAGCTTTTTTAGCAAACCAAACAAGGCAGGATTCCACTCCTAACCTTAGAGAAGAAGAATAAGAACCAAAAGAAGAAGAGGAACCAGAAGAAGAACCAGTAGAGGAAGAAGAACCAGAAGAAGAATCAGAAGAGGAACAAGAAGAAGAAGAGGAAGAGACAAAGGGCCAAGGAAAAACAAAAGAGATGGCCATATAATTCATAGAGATAGAAGAAAATGGGCAAGAAATAGACTCACAAAACAATACCACATCCCCTCATTCATGAGAAGATTTTCCTACATACTTATATATTGCAAGCCTTACATGGGGAGATTGAGTCCCTCCTTGTTAATGGCCAAGATCACAAGTCCTATTTCCAATAATAGCTCTTTGAGTTGTTCTCCTTTGTACATATTTCGATTTATGTTTTTCTTGTTGAAAAATTATTTTCATGTTACATTTTATTGTTAGACCTTTGTATATAAATAAATGGCCTTGTATATAAATAACTCACCCACCTTATAAATAAATAAATCTCTATCGATATTTTAAATAGGTTTGTGGCAATCACTCATCAATTATCTAGCAGTGTATATCTCCATTATTTGGTAAAGTCCTGAAAGACTTTATGAGATCACATCATTCATATGGAAGATAAGAATCTAATTTGGTGGGGAAATCCCTAAAGTTGGTAAAGACCAAATATTGAATAGGATCTTTATAAATTGATTGGTGCTGAATCAATCAATTATGCATGAGAATATGTCAACCCATTGGCTAGAGAAGGGATGGAGAGAAAATTGTAATTGTGAGAAAAATCATTCTAGAAAATATTATTCTTTGAAAAATAAGGAACAACGACTCTTCTCATAAAGTAAGTCAGGATCCCTCATCCACCCTGGCAACAAAATGCTTAAAATAATGGAAAATTTCATGTGAATAAAAAATAAATAAAACGGTAAAGGCATGAGAAAGGCTTCCTATGCAAAGAGGAAATGTAAGCAACTTCATTGGGGCTATGGATGCTCATTGGCAGTGAAACATTGCTTGTGTTTTTTTGAGTGGCTTCATCAAAGCTATGTATGCTCGCCAAAAGTGGAGCAACACCAGAGACATGTATATAATTTAGAACATAATATATCCATCTCCCCTCGAAGCTTCTAGTGTCTAACTCTTATCTAAATGGTGTGTTATGAGACGAGGCTAAGAAAATTTAGTTGAGGGACTAAAAATTCTAACCAGAACTGAATAGTTGATTAAGTGGTATCCATGGATTTGAATCAATAATTCCCAAATGATAAAGCTCCATCATAAATAATGATTAGACCATAGATGTTGAGGTTCTACCAGTGACTCATAAAATTTTGTAGCAACTACAAAAGCCCCCCAAAATTTTTGACACATCCAAAAATTATGAAGTCCTCCTTCTTTAAAATTGTTAAGATCTCTATCAAAACCTTCTTAAGTCAACTATGTCAAAAGGCTTGTTAGTGTTTAAGCATAGAGAAATTTATTTGCACAACATAACACACTTTATCATCTTAGCATATCACACTTTATTAGTTCAACAAAGTGCACTTCCTAAGAACATTGCAATGTAAATTTATCACATAGTGCATTTCCTTAATGCTTTTCACACTTATCATCGTGCAAGGGAACTAATGGCACATTTATTGCACCCCATGCGTGCAAAAGGCTATATAATTTCCTCCCCCAATTCATTTCCATAGTTCATGTTTGTTATAAAGAGCTCTCCTTTCCCTTGACACAACACAACCTGCATTTCTCTCTAGTTCAACATCACAAGATTCATACCTTATCTATTGAAATCAATGACACTTATACAACATTTACCATAGTGCATCCCTCCATTATAGTCTACAAACACTCTTGGTTCAACAACACATTGACCTGTCACACAAGGAGCTACTCCATTGCATTTTGCACCGATTTTTAATTGGTTTCCTAACATTTTTTGGCATGATGAATATCTTTGAAATGTCAAGTATAATATACCTTTAGCTTTTGAGCATCTCATCATCATCCATTGGGATGGAACCACCCAAGAATAGACCATGCAAGGAAGTCGTTAACTATATTGTAGAAGAAGATTCAGAAGGAAGTTCCACAACCTCAACCCCAACATACACAAATAGAACATGTTTTTTTGAAAAATCCATGTCAATAGCATGGTCCAGGGATATATCAATTTTTTTCCCAAAATGAAATCCCTTAGGAGGAAGAAGATGTAAAGTGTATGAGAATATCAGAAGATCTTGGTGACATAAAGTTTCATCACATCCCATTGTCCTCCCTTAGGTGGAGGCTATCGAATGGATCATAAAATGAATTTATATTAAGGACATGACCATTTGGGATAGTTATGGTATATTTGTAGCATCATATATACACCCTCGCATTGTGTATTACTACAAATTTGTAATATCCCAAAATTGGGATTGCATAGGAAGCCTGCTGAAATGACGCACTTCTGGGAGATCTATGCACAGAAATGAGTTTGCAACCCTAGGATCCCTTAGATCAGCATATCTTGAGTCTATATCCAAAAGGAGAGCAAAAAAAAATCAAACTAGGTGTGGTAAACAGATCTCCCACCACCTAGTCTAGCTGCAAAACACCCTACAAGAGGGGCTACAGCTGTGCATAATAAACTACTTCAGAAATAATGTAGTCTTGGAAAGAATGAGAAGGAGGCCATCAAATAAGATCAATTTTTGAATATACAATAGCAAATCAGATTTACAATGATGCTCTTACATTATACAGTAGAATACAGAAGACAAGAGAGAGAAATCCTCAGAAAAGAAGGTTGCAACACATGTATATACTAAAAAATAGCTTAACAACGTTATTTTATGGAGTTGCAGCAGCTGAATGTTACACTTTAGATCTAGAGAAGATCTGTGTACAAAATATCAGATCCATTCTAGTTATGTACACTAGAAAGGCTCTATTACAAGATCCCCTTGGGGTTTTGACCAAATCATGCAATACAAAGAGTAGATCTGAGTTTTATTTTGCAGATCTACAATATTATTCAGAAATTTCTGAATATGAATTTACATTAAAATAGATCAGATCTATACAGAACATGGATCAGCAAGCTAATCCATGGATTACCAATGTGAAATGCAAAGCCCAGCACCAGAGATCTCTCATAAAAAATGGGATCAAAACACCCTGCAAAACCTCCACTGAGAATGACACAGTCCCTCAAGGGAAACTGAGTTGTAGCTTGAATAACTGAGTTGGCCTGATGCCAAGATACAGATATGAAGCTCAAACAATGTTATGTATATTTTATTAATTATTAGTTAGATATAGTTATCTTAGGTTTATTAATGTGGAAGGGCATGATCAACGATCATGCCTATTCGCCAAGGGACACCATAAGTCTATATTTAAAGCCTTGGTGATCCTCACTTGTACTCATCTCATATTTTATTAATAATAATATATACTTATAAATTTTACCAGAGTTTTTACACTCTATTGGTATCGGAGCCATCGCTCAGCGGGATCTATGTGATCACCCAGAATTAAGGAATTACAAGAATTACAGATTGCAGATTTTTTTTACCAAGTGCTTGGAGGAGCAACCTTGGTTTAAAAAAATAAAAATAAAAATTTTTGTAGATTTTTCCCTCACTGCACTCACACCCCACAGCCCTTTCCCTCTCAAGCTCCTATGCTTACACTCCATTCCCTACTCCACTGCCTTCATTCCCTACGCACATATGCTCCCAATCTCTCACATACCTCACTGCCTTCCCTCTTCCCTAACTGCACTCCTTAAACTCCACCCCCTCCCTCATACGCTACCCCTCTACCCCCTCACCACCCAATGCTCAACATCACCCTGTTGTACCCCATTGTTCCTCACCACTCTAGGCCATCCCCCTCGACCTTTCCCACCTGCGCACAACCCACTTCCCACATCCCTCCACTACACAACCTACGCCTCCCTACCCATGCCCCCACTCCCCACGGCCCTCATCTCACAGTCCACATACCCCTCGCACAACGCTTCCCTGTGTCTTATCTCCCTCACCCCATCTTCGTATTCTCCTTCCGCCTACACTCACACTGCCCCCTCACCTGTCGGCCCTTCTCCCATGACATATTTTTACGTCGACTCTCCCAACGTCGTCCCCTTATCACTTTGTTCCCTACCAACTCCCCCCACCCACACTTCCGTCCCCGCCCACTTGTCCCACTCGTCCCACCGAGTAATGATGTGAACTGTCAAACATTACATATAACTACAGTCACGTAAGCCTATCTGATAAGATACGACATTCTCATTCGATACGGTTATACATTTTCATTAGACACGATTTTGTTTAAACGAATGGTTTGACTTTCTTATAATCATAGTTAAAAAGATTATAATATATATAAATTATAAATTATATAATTTATAGTTATATAGTTTATAAATTATAATTAAAAAAAACTATATTATTAATTTAATTAATTAATTAATTAAAACAAAAAAAGGAAAAACTGGCAGAAAAATACTCACCACTGCATACACATTCAATGTCTACATCAATGTCGATGGCCGAATTCCAGAAGAAATTGTTGGATCTCGAGAAACAGGTCAATAATAATTCAGAAGACATTAGAAAAAGATTAGTCAATCTTGAAGGTATAGTTGTAGAACACTCCAACGACATTAAAAAGCTTCAAGATACGACAAATAGGATCGAAAGACAAATTTGGCTAAACCATCATGAAGCTACCGAAAATCTTAATCAAAAGATGGTAGAACTCTATGATAAGATAAGTCAAACACAATGACCAATATCTCCCAATATGGAACAAAATCTACAGAACAATTCTGCAGATTCAGGGAACTCAGAAGAGCATCATGAGAAAACTGATTCCCCACATCATCACGAAGATAGTAATGCTGATTTTCAAAATAAGAAACTCTGGGATGCATTTGCTAAACAAAATCCCCTTCTCGTTCCACTGTTATCATATCATCGAAAATAAAAAATCGAGCTACCCAAGTTTGACGGTAATGAAAAAAATAACGTTGCATGGCTTAATAAAGCCGAAGAATATTTTGAGATTTATGACATTACTAGTATTGACGAAAAAATTAAGCACACTTCCTTGAAAATGGAAGGAGAAGCATATAATTGGTATATTTGGTGGAAAAATACGACGCTTGCTATCAGTTGGAGGAAATTTAAGGATGCATTCTTCAAAAGGTTTTAAGGCATAAAAGAAGAATTTTTCTTTTTCAACGTTCATAAAATTACACCAAAAAGGAGATGTGGATGAGTACACTCGAGAATGGGAGATGTTGGCAACACGAGTACCGGGATTGTTAGAATCTCTTCTAATCCAGTCTTTCATCTCAGGGCTTAAAATCCATATACAAGAAGAGCTCTAACTTCATTAAATTACATCCGTAGAAGTAGCAAGGAAAAAAGAAAAAGCTGCTAAAAAGAAATTTGAAAGGTTATCATGGTCAAAATCAGACAGAGTATATTCAAGAAAAAGATTTCCTCAATCTGAAAATATCGATGACACAAAATATGTCCCACCCCATCTTCGTGAAGAAGAAAAATATAATGTGGAAAAACAAAGAATAAGAGAGGGCAAGTGCAAACGTTGCGGTGAAAAGTGGGACCCTAAGCATAGGTGCACGAAAAGAAACAAGACAAAGAATCTATATAAATGTGAAGCAACTAATGACGCTAACAATAATGATTCATATATAGAAGGATTAGAAGACACCATCGAGTTCTCTCTAGAATTGGATGACGAAACCATTCCGCAAGTGTCATTATCAGCTCTGAGAGGCATATCACAACCTCAGACCCTAAGGTTAAGAGGACATATCAAGAACAACAGCGTAATGGTTCTCATCGACACTGGCAGTACCCACAATTTTCTAGATTCAACCATGGCGAAAAGACTCAACATCTTTACCTTCCCCATGCCTAATATGAAGGTAATGGTGGCCGATGGTAAGTAGATTCAGCAAGTAGGGAAATTCCATAAGGTCAAACTACAGATAAAAAACTTTAATTTAGAATATTCATTCTACACCGTTCCATTACGAGGAGTAGATGTGGTCTTAGGAATTCAATGGCTACAAACTTTACGTACTTATTCTTCCAACCATCAGAAGAAGTTTATAAGCTTTAAGTGGAAAGGGTACAAACACAAGTTGTATGGATTCCAAGCCCTAGAAAATCAAGTCGTATCTTCATCTCCAATGCTGAATATGATTCGAAAAGGAGCGCCAACATCTACAATACAATTTCATCAGTTAGAAATGTTATCTACAAAAAGGAACCTTGAAGAGTCACCAAGAGAACAAGGAATAGTTGGGAAACATGAAAAAGTCTTTCAAGACCTGCCAATAAAAATACCTCCTAATAAGGAACATGAACATCCAATAGAAGTCAAGACAGGACCCGACCCTGTCAATGTCAAATCTTTTCGCTATCCACATCACCAAAATATTGAACTTGAGAAAATGGTCCACGGTCTTTTTAAAATGTGGGAAGCAAGAGCCCGCTGCTCAAGAAACCCAGGCGTTTGTCAACATTGTCCATCATTACGTATGCTCTGAGGACAAAGCATCTTTAAGAGAGGGGAAATGTTATGTATATTTTATTAATTATTAGTTAGATATAGTTATCTTAGGTTTATTAATGTGGAAGGGCATGATCAACGATCATGCCTCTTCGCCAAGGGACACCATAATGCTATATTTAAAGCCTTGGTGATCCTCACTTGTAATCATCTCATCTTTTATTAATAATAATATATACTTACAAAGTTTACCAGATTTTTTACACTCCAAAAAACTAATGCACTCTTCCAGGAGGTTAAAAGACACACTCACTGAGAAGAGGCACCAATAAAAGCTAGATCTGAGCAGATCTAGTGTTCCACTTGTTGCAGCCTACAAAAGAAACCAAACCCTCATTAGATCTGCGTTGCAGTTGGAAGTAGAGCTTGAAAAAATGCCTGATAGTGGATGAGATCAACAAGACTCCTCCAAGAATCCTCAATGGAAGAGGTGAAATCCCTGCATAGGAACTCCAAGCGCTAAGCAGCACAATCCTCCACTGAACAACAGAGAATGGTATTGGTCTAAAGAGACAAGATACTTAGAAATATAGAAAATCAACAACCTTCTCTTGCTACCTTCCCCTTCCTTTTATAAGATGAAAGCCTTTGCAAACCCTAAACCACCTTGAAGAGTTAGCTCCTTTCACATGAGGGGCCTCCTTCTAGAACTGCATTGTCCCTTCATAGCTCAAACCCCTTTCACACCTGCAAGTGATTTGTTTACATGGCCCAGATTTATCCATGTTCATATGGGCATTGATTTATTCATTCTTTTAGGAGTGTTACATTTCCTCCTTTATTCATTTATTCATGCAACAGAAAATGAGACAAAATTTCATATTCCTCTTAGCTTAGGCTAAGTAGGAATATTACAGTCCTCCCCTCCAAAATGTTGCTTGTCCTTAAGAAACTGATAGGGTGACAGTTGTATTACGTCCCCTCCTCAATTGATGTTACCATCAATGATCTAGTCCTCATCATAAGCCAAGTGTTCATCAAGCCAATACATTGTGAATTGTTCCTACAGGATCAACATAATATGTGCATATTCCATCGCACCAGGAGTGAAGAATTCAACAGAAATAAGCATGGCTGGAGAAATGCTCCATCTAAAACATGTAGCATGAGGTAAAGGGAGAAGTTCCATTCCATGTGGTACATAAAAACTGCCCATCATCCCTCCATACAAATCCCATAAACAGTACAACTATATCATCCAAGTATGGAAGCAAGACTACATATATGCAAACAGAAATCTGAGCTTGGGGAGGTGGGTCAAAATCCCACATGTGATGCCAACGGAGTGCATCTCCTGCCTGAATTAGCTCAAGGTGTGTCAAGTGGCATTCCCACCACACATTTTCTACATGAGTTACCTTAACATGACTGAATATGTCAGATATGTTTGGTGCCTTTGGAAAGCACCCATCATGAAAAGGAATCTCCTTTTGCACAAAAAGGGAGTGACCAAGTTCAAAATTTCTATTGGCCCACCAAAAGCCATGAGATCCACATGATCTCTCACTCCCTTTAGGAGTCATATCCTACAAAAACATGGTAAAAGAATATGACAAATCAGAAAATAAATCTTTCTCTACATGATCAGATCCTTTACCATTAAAATTTCTCATACACATGGAGTTGTGCATGGGCATTTCCTCTCTCTCAAAAGAAGGATGAAATGGATGAAATGACTCTTGCATAGAGTCCATTGGCTGTCCCAAATCCACATAGCTCATGCACTCTTGAAAGTGCCGATGTAGTTCCTCTCTCAAGCCTTCCCAATCAAAGCTCCTCATGATCAGGGCATAGATCTTCATTGAATGCATATAGCTGAAGAAGAATTCTTTGTGTGCCCCTTGTAGTATCTTCTGCTTGAGTTTGGAAGCTCTAGCCAAGAATACCCTACCATGATGATATATGACTCCCCCTTGGACTAATTATCCCTCTTCTTGTTGCATGTAATCTAGTATCATACATGTGTGGAGATCTTTGGAATACTCTACAAGAAGTTGAGATTTCCAATACAGATCCACATTGTTCAACAATGACAACGCTAATGATACATCCATGGAAGTGCCTGTCATGTCGTTGATATCTTATTTGAAATCTCTCATGCCAAATATGTGTGTTGGAAGGCTGATCCCCCCATTCTCCTCCTCCCACAGTGCAGATCTAGAAAAGAGAGAGGGTGATAGTGATGCAGGGAGAAGATCCCCCTCACTCTTGAGCTATCCCAAGCCCTCCAGTGTTGTAGCTTGGTCTCCCATTTCTCCAATCCCTCCTGGGTCTAGATTTGGAGCAGCACTTTGTGAGGCCTCCCCCACAAGATCTGAATCTGGTGGCCTCCTAGGTGGTTTGCTACTAGATAGGAATGTCCCTTGCAGAATTCTCATGAACATAAGAGAAGGGACTGTGAGATTATTGCTTGCACTACACAAATCCATCTCTATTGTTTGTGTGGAAGTGCTAGGTGAGGGATAAGTTTGCATGCCTTGGATCATTTGGGGTTTACCACTCTTCATGTCCACCCACTCCATCTGAAAAGCTTTCCAATCAGTGGTGACTTTCCCTAATGTAATCAACCATTGGACACCCAAAATTATATTGGTGTCTAGTATTTCAACTACAAAAAATTGATCCACCAAAGTGTAGGACCCCATCGTGACTGAGAGTGATGGGACATATTGCATGCATTTCATTGTCCTATCTCCCGGGACCAAAACAGAGAATCCCTCAAAAGTATCACTGGGGATTTATCTCCTCTGCACAAGATGAGCATCAATAAAGTTGTGGGTTTCCCCACTGTCAATCAGTACAGATACCCTCTAATTCATGATTGAACCTTGTACTCTTAGGGTCAAGTACTTAGGCACTCCTCTCAAAGATGCAAGAGTTCCACCTATTGGAGCAAAGGCTCCATTCCCATCTCTAGATGGTGTTGGATCTCCCTCAACATTATCAATGTTGTGACCCCTTCTTGGTTCATCATCTTCATCTTCCTCCTCAAAATCTGAGAAGACTTCTATGTAGTGTGATTTCCCAGCAGCACATATATGTCCAAGTGCCCATGAATCTTGGCAAGTGAAACATAGTCTCTTCTTTCTCAGCTCCCTCCTGACTTCAATATCAAGAGGCTTCTTGAATGAGCTCTCCTTGGAAGGAGAAGCTTTTTCTTCCTTCCCTTTAGAAAGGTGAGGGGCCTTGCTCTGGAAAGTTGTCTTTTCTTTTGGCAAGGAATCTTGGAGGTCTCTAGCCCTCTCAATGGCATCATCCAAAGTGATGGGATTGGTAGATTTAACCAACCCATGCAAAGGTTCATCCAAGCCATCGATGAACATGTACACCCTCCTTGATGCAGATAGATCAAGAACCATAACAGATAATCTCAGAAAATCAGAGATATAAGTTTATGCATTTCCCGATTGCTTTAACTTTTCAAGGCTCATGAAAGGTGCTTCTAGATCATTTCTGTCAAACCTCTCCATTAGTCTTCTAGTGAATTCAAAATAGGCAGTCACATTGGCATGGCCCAATGTAGAAAACCCATGGAACCACCAATTGTGTGCTTCACCATCAAAGTGCGGCGCTTCAATCTTGATGGCTTCAATATCAAGGACTTTTTTCAACTGAAAGTAGATGTCCATATTTTCTACCCATGCCTTGGTAGAATTGGTGGATGACCCATCAAACTTGGGCAAAAATAATCTGCCCATAGAGTGAATTATATCATGATTATGGAAGAACCCACCATCTCTATATTGATGCCTTGGTCTTCTTTTGTCCTTGAGGTGACAAAACTCTTGTAAAATCAAGTGGTCTTTGAATATCTGATTCTGAGATTCATATTACACAAAGTAGTCTTCAAGGGATGCTTGCTCTTGTGGTCCTTCATTCTCCACAGCCAAGAAGGTAGGCATAGTGAAGCGTTGTGGAGCTTGTGGAACTTGTGGCTGGTTCACTGGTTTACCAATCCAGTGGTGAGGCATGCCAGAGCTTTCCCCAGGATGAAATCTCCTAGGAGATTCCCTCATCCTGTCCATTCTCATCTCTTTGATCTCTATAGAAATATCTTTCATGGCTACCAAAACAGTTCTTGCAAACTCTTCTCCTTCTTTATCACTTGCAGTTTCAGGGGCTTTACCCTTGTCTTGATCATCAGTGGTGTAATCAAACTTCTTGTGAATTATATTCTAACACCTCTTCTCCCTCTCAGTAAGAGGCTCATATTATTCTTAATTCAACATGGCTGTGTTTCTCCAATGAAAGCATAGGCTATGCCAAGAAAGGAGCTTTGATACCACTGTAATATCCCAAAATTGGGATTACACAACAAGCTTACTGAAATAACGCACTTCTGGGAGATCTATGCACATAAATGAGATTGCAACCCTAGGATCCCTTATATCAGTAGATCTGGATTCTATATCCAAAAGAGGAGAAAAAACAAATCAAACTAGGCGTGGTAAATATATCTCCCACCACCTAGTCTAGTTGAAAAACACCCTACAAGAGGGGCTGCAACTATGCACAATAAAATGCTTCAGAAATAACGTAGTATTGGAAAGCATGAGTAGGAGGCCATAAAATAAGATAAAATTTTGAATATACAGCAAGAAATCAGATTTACAATGATGCTCTTACATTATACAGTAGAATACAGAAGACAAGAGAGAAAGAAATCTTCAGAAAAGAATGTTGCAACACATGTATATACTAGAAAATAACTTAACAACATTATTTTATGGAGCTGCAGCAGTTGAATGTTACACTTCATATCTAGAGCATATCCATGTAAAAAATATCAGATCCATTCTATATCTGTACACTAGAAAGGCTCTATTACAAGATCCCCTTGGGGTTTTGACCAGATCATGCAATACAAAGAGTAGATCTGAGTTTTAAGTTGCAGATCTGAAATATTATTCAGAAATTTTTGAAGATGAATATACATTAAAATAGATCATATCTATACAAAACATGGTTCAGCAAGCTAATCCATGGATCACCAAAGTGAAAGGGAAAGCCCAACACCAGAGATCTTTCATAAAAAATGGGATCAAAACACCCTGTAAAACCTCCACTGAGAATAACGCAGTCCCTTAAGGGAAACTGCACTGTAGCTTGAATAACTAAGTTGGCCTGATGCCAAGATACAGATCTGAAGCTCAAACAACTAATTCACTCTTCCAGGAGGTTAAAAGACACACTCACTGAGAAGAGGCACCAATACAAGCTAGATCTGAGCAGATCTAGTGTTCCACTTGCTGCAGCCTACAAAAGCAACCAAACCCTCACTGGATCTGCATTTTAGTTGGAATTAGAGCTTGGCCAAATGCCTGATAGTGGATGAGATTATCAAGACTCCTCCAAGGATCCTCAATGGAATAGGTGAAATCCCTACATACGAACTCCAAGTGCTAAGCAGCATAATCCTCCACCGAGCAACAGAGAATGGTATTTGTCTAAACAGAAAAGATACTCAGAAATATAGACAAACAACAACCTTCTCTTGCTGCCTTCCCCTTCCTTTTATAATATGAAAGCCTTTGCAAACCCTAAACCACCTTGAAGAGTTAGCTCCTTTCACATGAGGGGCCTCCTTCTAGAACTGCGTTGTCCCTTCATGAGGTACATTGTATCTAGACAACGTTGTAGATTTGGTCAAGGTTGACCCAGTCTCATAGCTCAAACCCCTTTCACACCTGCAAGTGATTTGTTTACATGGCCCATATTTATCCATGTTCATATGGGCATTGATTTATTCATTCTTTTAGGATTTTTACATGTCCTCCTTTATTCATTTATTCATGCAATAGAAAATGGGACAAAATTTCATATTCCTCTTAGCTTAGGCTAAGTAGGAATATTACAATATTTCATATATATAAGGTAGCACTAAAAAAAAAGTGGTATGAAGGTATTTTCCTAATTAGCAAGGATATCTTGAAGACTTGGTGGAAAGACCCTAACAAATTTTGGGCTAGAGCTAACGAGGTTGATAAGACCAAGTTGTTAAGGAACACATGTCAACTGATTTTGGCCATGCTTTGCTAATTTTATGGAAGTCCCAATATGAAGACATCTAGAGAGACTTGAGTGATGTTAATGTATACCTATGCCAAAGAAGGAAGTGTGTTCAATTGGGTAGAAATTATAGCAGCTTTCATTCAAACAATAGTAAAATAAGCTCAAACTCCACCTGCAAGGAAACAATTTGAATTATACATGATATCATATCTTCTAAATGGTGTATGCTCTAGATTTCAGTTTGACATACTTGGATGTAGATGGAAATTCTCTCCAGAAGTGTCATTGGTACACATATTGCAGAAACTTATGTGAAACCCATTATAGGGCACTTTACCACAAGATAACCGAAGTTTTTATCTTACCCTTATTACACATTTTATTTGATACCGAATCACCATGCATGTCGAATTGAGCTAAGGAAGCATTACATGACATGGATGATTAGTTAACACCAGTGGATTCCACATACATTAGAGTGTTCAAATCCTAGAAACCTCCACGTCAACTCTCTTTATTTTTCACTGACAAGGTGATTCTACAAGTGGCATATCAAGTGAAAATGATACTTTAAGGGATGTTAGTATATGCAAAGAAAGCACCATGGCCTACTTTCCCAATATATGTAAGCACATACTACATAAAAATTTATAAATAATCATAGCTAAATCCACTTAATTAGAACACTTCATATTTGGTGAGCATGGTTTCCATAGATATGATCCCAAATGAATGACAAGGACTCATTGTTATAAGCTAAATTTTAAATGGCCATACACATCAAGCATCGATGAAGAAGAAGAAAAGTTTAAAAAAAAATTCCACAATGTTGTAGTGGTTGTAAATGCACAAAATAATGTTAGTGGATCTCAACCTACATATGGTGTTGAACCTACTCGCAAAGAGTCATCCAAAATTAAAGATGTCAAAGACAAAAAAATTGTCCAAAAGAGAGAGAGAAAAGGAAGAAACCAAGAAGGAGATACAAAAGAAGATAATATTGGGAATCACAATTTAATGGGGGGTGAATCAGTAATTATAAATTTTACACTTAATTAAATGAATATTCAATAATTTTAAATTTATACACAACAAAGAAACACACGCATCATATTTGTACAAAGTGTTTTAACGTGTAAATCCTTCTAGGAGAAAATCACCAACGCTTTTTTTTATTATGATGTAAATCAGAAGCACCAATTCTAATTATATCAATTTTTTTGTGAGAATCCACTCACAGGAGTCCCCAACCCCCTTAGATAAACAAGTACCAACTTTCTTAGATGCACTAACCTCAAATATATGTAGCCACCAGATTGCTTCAACTAGTCAGACCTATAAGTTTATA
Source organism: Pinus albicaulis (assembly GCA_034641835.2). Taxonomy (NCBI): domain Eukaryota; kingdom Viridiplantae; phylum Streptophyta; class Pinopsida; order Pinales; family Pinaceae; genus Pinus; species Pinus albicaulis. The sequence goes on from CM076582.1 coordinate 1,487,980,751, forward strand.
GGATTTTCAAACATAGACCTATGACAACGTTCTTTAATTTGATTTTAATTTGATATCAATGCTCTTACACAACCACCTCTAATTTGTCAACACACATAAGCATTATCAGGATCTTCATTCTTCAAAAGGAACAATACACAACCACAAACCATAACACCACACTTGTCCGATTCAATCGCTATCAGGTTTAGTCGCTCTCAATATGTGCTCTCTCAACTCAACACACTCACTCTAGTTGTCTCACAAACTTACACTTTTTTGTTTCTCTTTATTTTCATTCAAATCACATATTGCTTGAGAATAGTTGCTTCATTTAATTCTTCTTCATTTTAAGGAGGTACTTCAATTCATTCCAGTCACATTACGTCATTGTTCTCCTATAATGTTGTTCCTTAACTTCAGAATGTTAAGCAACTCATTTAATCTCCACCAACTGAAAATTTTTATATAACAAATATTTACCCTCTATTACAATTACACCATATAACATTCTCAATCTTGGGTTGCATTCTCTACAGGTGGTTATCCATCACTTCTCATCCACAATTGGATCTTATGATCACACAATCTACTATATTTTAGGTACTATAACTAATCCTTTAGTTTTTCATACCTGAATTTGGCGCCAAATTATAATTAACTAAGCTCTAGAGGATTCATAACCTTCTTCATGTGACTGCAACAAGGACTAGGGTATTTATGTTCAATGCACTTATGCTCATGTCCAAGTCTATTCCCTTTTTTTGATGCACTCGAGCCAATCACCCAAATTCTTGAACTGTCAGACTAACTCACGTTTTAGGCCCACTGTCTTGACATTTAAAGAATTTCAAAAATTCTATACCCAAGTAATCACCCACAAACAAAGTTTATTAACAAAACTACCAATTTTATGCAACATTATCAACTAAAAACACTTCTCACGTCATACTAATGTCATCATGCCACATGGTGAAATCTTAATGATGCCATGTGTCACATGGATTTGGCCCACTTGGCCATATGAAAACTCCAAATATTCCTACCATGTGTCACTTGTACACTGCTCTACATCATCACATTAGTCTAGTCATAGTCACCTATACGTCATACCACCATTTATGTAATTTTTCCATGTCATCATCTTGTATAGGAGGGAAAAGGTTGATTTTGGGTGCTTCTTATGATTTTGTTTTATAACCTTCTTTAGAGATGAATACTCAAACTATACTAGCACCTTATGAAAAAATGAAAATTTTCTCGTAAGTCTAAGTTTGGGACATTTTTGTGCATTCACCCTCCAATGGTATAATTAAATAGGATATCCATACTATTCCATATTGGTTCAAGATCCACCCCCTTTCCCACACATTACATACCTATTTTTCCTATCATCCTGGTCCCCTGAAATCCAAGTCTAGGGTCCATATTATTTCACCTCAGATCACCAATTTCCTCTCTAAGGTTCAAACCTTTGGACTTCTGTTGTTGTATTGATAGCCCAACTTCAAACTACAATATCTCTTCAACCCTTGGTAGATTTTATAAGTGTCATATATTTGAAAGATCTATCATAGATTTATCCACTTACGCACTTTGTAGGGGCACCTGACTTGATATTCTACACATAAAATGTCTTACTATTATTTCCTGCCACTCTCTAAAGACTTGTTCAAGAATTAAATAAAATATAATTATGATGGTTCTTCAACAATTCCCTTAACACCTAATATTCATCATTTTAAAGGATTCATCACTTATCCTACTACTATAATGGTTTTGAACTAAATACTACACACACTAGCTTGATATTGTCCTTGACATCAATAACTACACCATAATATCCAATGTTATTCTCTAATTACAATCATAAATTCCAATCAATGATAACACGCTATTCAATAATCTCCACATTTTTCATTGATGAGGAACTGATGACAACAACACACAACAAAAATTCACCTTTCTTCTCCTGCAACTTACTTGTTAGGTAACTCAAGAAAATAAATATATATGTATCCTCAACCATACTTGTCAATTGATGTAGGGATAAAACACTCCCAAATTGTGCCTAAGGTACTCAAATAGCTCCCTGGGAAGCGACTTTGTGAAAATACTTGTTATCTAGTCAGTAGTAGCCACATATTCTAATTTAATAACATGTTAAACAAATTTATCTATCAATAAATGATACTTAATTGGGATATGTTTAGTTTTTTAAAGCATGAAAGGGTTCTTAGAGATACTAATGGAACTCATATTATCACATATAATGGGGATTGGATAATCAAGCTCAATTTTGATATCCTTTGGTGTCTGCTTCGTCCATAAAATTTAAGTACAACAAGTACTAGTTTCAACTTCCTTTTCATTTCTCTTTATATAAAATTTTCTCCCGAAGACCTTAAGATTCTTCAGAGGCTCACATTCCTTTCCACAATTTTTAGGGTGCCTTATCATTTTTAGGCCTAAGCTAAGCTATGTTGGCTAAATAGGAAATAGTTTGGGATGCCTCTTGCCAGAAAGTGTTTGCAAAATTTCATTCATCCATCATGGCTCTAGCCATATCTTTAATGGTTATATTATTTCTTTCCACTACACCATTTTGTTGTGAGTGGTTCTTTCCACATGGTATTTCCTTCTAATATCATTTTCTTCAAATAACTCCTCAAACTCCCTTGAAGTGTACTCTCCTCCTTTTTCTAACCATAGATACTTGATCTTCATATATTTCTCATTCTCCACATGTGACTTAAATATTTTAAATTTTCTTAAATATTCTAATTTCTATTTTAGTAATATGATCCATGTGGCTCTAGTGAAATCATCAATGTAAAAAATAAAATTATTCTCACCTATTGGAATTTGTCTCTTGTTGGACCATAGACATATGTGTGAACTAGCTATAGAGGTCTTGAGGAAGAATACTCATTTGTATCAAAATACACCCTTGTATGTTTACAATATTGACAATATTTACATATTGAGCTCTTTGGATTTGAAATTTTTGGTAAAACTCACACTGATTTAGTTTATTAATTTTCTCTAGGTTATCAAATTTTACATGTCCCATCCTCCTATGACACAGCCATTTCTCATATGTCTGGCTTAGGAAACACTTTACTCTAGAACCATCAATGACATAAACATTAATGGGGGTTATGACTTCTTTCCCTTCCAACTTACCGTTATATGGTTTTCTGATTTCATAATCCTTTGAACGAAAGATAACATCATATTCGTTATCACACATCTCTGTAACACTTAGAATATTATGTCGAAGGTAGTCCACATAAAATACTTTCTAATCCTTGGTCTTCTCATCCAAGTTTACTATTCCTTTCCCTTTTATCCCGATTATAGAATTTTTTCCACACTACCTTTTCTGTTTTATTTCACAAATAGGAACATGCTCTTATATCGAGTCATATGCTTGGAACATCCATTATCAACATACCACTTTTCCTCTTGATCATGCGAATATAGGACAACACTTCCAGTCTCCTCTATATTTTTCTTCCATTTCTTAACATTCTTCTAAGGGGGTGATTGTTCAGACTTATATTGTCTAGTAGGATTAAATAGTTTAATCTAACATTCATTAACTTTGTTCCCATAATTGAGGCAGACATAACACTGAGTCTCATTCATAAGAGGAGAGAATGAGTTAATTTGTGTACCATAAAATTTTCTAGATATATAATTTTTATCTCTTTCAAAATTATTTATTTGAAAATCAAAAACATTATGGAAAAAGTTATGAAAAGTATAGAAGTTAACAAAAATAACTTTGGGTACATGAAATAGTGCATATGTTGAGTTTGAGTAGATATACTCAAATATGTTTTCTATCTTGTTCATGAACAAGTATACGTTGAGGTACAATTGTGTTCTTGATTGGGTTGACACATTTCTTATTTTACTTTGGTTTTTTCACCCTTCCATCCTTACCAACTCTTCTTTAAGTGATTCTTCATAGCTTTGATGTTATTTGTTTCCTCAGGACCTAGTGTTTGATTTTTCTTTTGAGGCTTGTTTAGGATATTTATATCCCATACCAAATTTACTTGTTAATGGTATTTGGAACTTAATAATATCATCCAATTCTTTTTAACCTTTAATAAATCTAATATTCAGATCTATGTTTGACTTTGTTTTCATCATATATGTTCTCAGCGATACAACTCTACCTCTAACTCTTGGAAATTCCTTGCCCATTCAGCTACATGATTCATAATAAGCTCCTCTTTTATTTTATATTCTTCAATATTATTTTTCATAGATATTATATCTCCATTATATGCATCTAAACTTTTCTTTCCCTGCCTCTTTGACAATTCTAACTTCATAGCCTCATTTTAATCTTCTAATTTATCATGACTACTTTGTTTTTCTTTTATTTGTTGCATTAGGACATCTTTGAGTTTAACGACTTCATCCAATTTAAATTTCTAAAGGTTATAATATTAATTATCATAATTTTTCATACCTTCCTTAGCTCTTAGAATTTGTTCTTTCAAAAATTATTTCTTCTTTATGAACTTCACCTAATCTAGCACACTAACTAGTTCAAATTCAAGGTCCATCACTTCTTCAAAATTTTCCTTGTCTCCAAACTTTGATATGGATTCAAATGTAGCAAGTGTGCATTCCTCATGCTCTCCTTCAAATTATTATTCAATGCTAGCCTCAAACGAATCACTCTCTTCCTTAGAGTAGAAACTATTTTTCCTTTGAGTTTTATTCATATAATATTTGTGAGCTTTGTCTCTATTATTTCTCTTTCTCTTTCTCCTTCTTCTTAGATTTATTGTATGGGAATTTCAAGGAAAAGTTTCCTACTCTACCACTGTGAAAACACTTAAAGGGAAGCTTACCTTTATACTTTCCTGAGCCTTCGAAGTCTACGAATCGGGGAATCTCCCGATCCGAGGCAATGTAAGCATGCCTATACTCACATTAGGTTTCATCTTTCATGATTGTTTTGATGGAAGTATGGAATATGTTCAAACCTTCTTACTTGAGCAAAGGTGTTCCATACCACAATTAGAGCAATATTGATGTCCCCTCTTTTATTTATGCTTCTCCAAGACTTTGAAGTTTCTCTTAGTTCTAATTTCTCTTCTCATATTCTCATCTCATAGACTATGGGAGTTCCATTCAGTTTCTCAATTGTTAGAGTCTTCAACTTTGGCATCCCTTTTATGGTTGAAATCTTAGCATTAAATCTCATTGGAAGTTATATTAATACTTTCTACATTATTACTCCTTCTTTGATATCTTCATTCAGGCCACTAATCATATTTTCTACTTCATCTACTCTAAGAAATTATCCCCCAATTCTTTCATCATCATTCATTCTTAGAATTTCAAATCTCATTCTATAAGTTTGGAGTTTTTCTTGCTTTACCTTTTCATATCCTTTATAGCAGTTTTTGGGATTATATCAAGCTTGTTTTTCTAGTTTTACTGCATCACCATTACTAGCTTGGATTGGTTAAGACTAGCTACAATTGTGTTGTTGGCCTTCACATTATTTTAATAGGCTCTCCTTTCATCAAGATCTTTCGGTGGATTTGTTGGGACTATGTATCCAGACTCTGCATTGGCCTAAAAATCCTCACCAAGACGTGTGATGTATGCTTCCATTTTGACTCTCCATAATACATAATTGAGTCCATCAAAGACTAGTACTTTATTTGAATATATATCCTGATTTTTCTAAGTTGTCACAATTCCTTATGGATCTACCTTCCAATGGTTAAATTGTTCCTGAAGGAACCCGCTTAGATACCAATTGTTAGGAATCACAAATTAATGAGGTGGTATTGAATCAATAATTATAAATTTCACACTTAATTAACCAATTATTCAAACATTTTCAATTTATACACAACAACAAAAACATTCACATCATATTTGTACACAATGTTTTAATGTGGAAACCCTTCTGGGAGAAAAACCATCAAAGCTTGTTTTAATTATGATGTAAATTAAAAGAACCAACTCTGATTAAATCAATTATTTTGTGAGAACCCACTCGTAGGAGGCACTAACCCCCTCAAATCATCAAGCACTGACTTGCATAAAGGAACTGACCCCATATCTATGTAGGCACCAACCTACCTCATCCAATCAAATCTATACTTTCATATGATTTTCAAATGCATACCTCTTGAAAAATTATTTAATTTGATTTCAATTTGATACCACTGCTATCACATAGCCACCTTTTCTTCTGCAACACACATAAGACTTATCAAGCTCTTTTTTCTTATGTAGGCACACACAACCACAAACTGTAGCACCACACTTCTACAATTCACTTGCTATTAGGTTCAAGTACTATCAATTTGTGCTCTCTCAACTCAATCCACTCATTATGGTTGTCTCACACACTTATGCTACATTTATGCTCTTTTTTTCATTCAAATCACACACTTCTCGAGAACAAGTGTTTCATTTAATTCTTCTTTGACTCTAGGAGATACTTCAATTCATTCTATATGTAGCTCATTTTTGTTCTCCTCTAACACTTTGTTCCTTCACTTCATAATGTTCGGTAGCTCATTTAATCTCCACCAATCACATATTTTTATTTAATTCTTCTCTATCCTCAATTAGAATTGTGCCAACTCACATTCTCAAACTTGTGTTGCATTCTATATGGGTGATTATCCATCACTTCTCACCCACAATCGGATACTGCAATCTATGAATAATTATTAAATCATTGTTTGATAATTATTCCTTGTCACGTTTGACTAAATCACCTAGGAATAATTAAATAAATCACTATTTATTTATTATTCCTTAACTTTGTTCTTGGAATAATTTTTAAATAACTATTTAATAATTATTTCATTTCACACCTTTCTTATTATTCGTGAAATAATTAATAAATCACTTTATTTATTAAATATTTCTAAATAAAAATATTTGACCATTTTGAATATATTTTCCCTCTCCAAAAATATAATAAAGTATTCATGATGGTTAGATCTATATTTTGGTCAATAATATTTTATTATTCTCCATTTTTTATATCAACCTAATACTTTGTTATAAATAAGATGGTTTTTCATTCATTCTTCACCATGATCATTATCATCGTCACCATTATCATCTCCATACCTTTGAGCTACCAGTAGAGTTCTACACATTGTTTGGATTTTCACATATTGAGAGAGGAAGATCTAATACTGAAGCGTTAAGGAAATCAAAGGACCCATCCCACAGAGGGGGATTTATGACCCTTTTGTAAATCTCATTCACCAGGTTTTATTAATAAAGTATTTATTTGTTTAAATTCATTTCCATAATTGGGTTATTACATCAAATTCATTTTGTTGTTTGTTGTTTTAGATCCCATACACTTATTTGTCTATAGGTTTTTCTCACATTATTATTGCAGATCTGAAGTATAAGAAGCCACAATTGTTGTTAGGGTCACTATTCACCTATGACTTAAGTGAGATCTTCTTGGTACACCTTCCAACAAATTTCATACTAACAAATGGCGACTCCACTGGGCTAACAATTCAATTTCCTGGGTTACTGCAAATTCAATGTTTTTAGGGTTTCCTGGAGCTATTTTTAGCCTCTCATTTCTATTTATAGCTTTTCTTCCATTCTCCTGTCAAATTTTCGAATTTTGGTGCTTTTCTAGTTTTTTCCATAGTTCACAGGTACCATCCATGCAGGAGACAACAAAATTTGTGCAAGCCTGATGACCAAGAGTCCTGGAAGAAAAACACACTGTTCAACCCCATATATGTGCTCTGAGCTCCAGAACAAAATATTTGGCCCAAAATATGCGCTTTAAACTTGTTTCAGGTTAGTACTTGCATTTTGAAATTTTTTTGAGAATTTTTCACATTTTCTAGAATTACTAAGAGTGTTGTCTATGTACTGGGAAGGGTTTTTCACCTTTGTTTCAATCTCCCTTAGGCCCGCATACTCTTAGATTTTCTCTTTGAGGAATAAAAAATACCCATAGGGTTTGTAGTACACCTCCACCTTTTTAGGAAGAGATTGACTGAGTGAAGAGTCTTGGGTTTCATCATTTTTAGCCACTAGTTTTCAGGGTCTGGTCCACTTTATTTCAACCCTTTAGGATAGGCTATTTCACCATTTTATCTCCATTTTAGGTTTTCTCTTACCTCCCCCCTTAGGATCCCTTTGAGTGTCCTAGGTTTTTGAGCTTCTTGCATATCCTTTACAACAAATTTCACCTTTGATTTTAGTTGTTTGTCTGCACCAATTTTAGCATATTAGTGCCTTTAGATCCTAGTCCTTTTCACATTATATCTTGTAGGATTTTTGTGTGTTTTTGAGTAGCCTGTTTGCCTCTCCTTGTTTAGTTGTTTGAAAGCCCTCTTCGGGTGGGGTTTGTGCTTGATTGGCTGTTTATTTTACTGTCATTTTACAACATTATTTACAATATTTCAGCAACATATGGCATCATCAAACATGATCAATTAACTCATACACTAAAAAATATTTTTCACACACATTTGCACATCCTAAGAGAACATGATCTTGGTTAACATCGCCAAGCTAAGACTTGAGACAAACCACATTTATTAATCTAACACACATATATTAAGCTTGCTTAGGCATCAGGGCCAAAAGAGATGTGTAGTTAGGTGTAGGATCGGTGGGATAGGCTTCCAATAACACCCATCTATCATTTACATTGAGACATAGAAGTTTACTTTTTATGGAGCTTAAAATCATTCACCATCCCACGGTCAAAAGTTGGAGTGCATCAGAAACTTGATTCAGAGGGGATTAGGCTAGTTCATCGTGCGAGCAGTTCTCCTCAGGGCTACCTAGCCCATGGAAGGGAATTTCATGCGGTGGTTGATCACAAAGAAGATCATGACTCGGCTGCCCCCGTGGGATGAAGGTAACCATATTGAAAAATAGTAGGAGAAAACCTTATAGGACTAGTTTTGGTAAGCAGTTGGTTCTCTACCCCACCTTTCTCTAGACAACTCTGCTTGTGGGGATGAGATTCCTTCAAGTAATAATTTCTTTGGAAGGTCGTCTAAAATAGTAGATTTAGGATTATTTGAGGATTTAGATCACCTATAGGCTAGAGGCCATTTTTCTTCAATAGGACATGTTTTCTTGTACTAGAGTAGAATCATTTTATATTTATTTTACACTTGGCACCACTGCACTAAGTGTGTGATTTTTGTTTGTTACTCTTTTTCTCCTATCATCCTTTAGTCCATAGTGTCATATTTTTCTCAACATCATTGCAACCCCTAGGCATTTGTCGTGGCGAATACGAGGAATTCACCTTCAATTCCCATTAGGATGTATTACTCCTCCCCATCGAGTTATAATTCATCCTCCAAACCCTCCATCGAGTCCCATTGACTCTGATTCTACTGATTCATCTAGTTATTCCTTTAATTTTGCATCTTCTAAACCTTGTATCTCCACCATGTCAAGAACTAACACAGGTGCGGGAAACCAAGGTGGTAACTCATGTCCTAACTCAAGTAATACCACCAATGGAACCTCAACCAGTATGGTCACTCCTAATCCATTGATATCCTTCATGGATGGTTTGAATCTCCTTGGTTTTAACCAATTGATCAATGATCCTCTTCTCCATAACCCAAATTGGCCAGTTATTCCTACCAAACTTCCTTTTGACATACCCAAGTTTGAAAAAAATCCTACAGAGGATCCCAGCAATCATGTTCACTCATTTCACATGTGGTGTTCCTCTAATTCCATCACTGGAGACTCCATCCATATTTTTTTATTCCAATTCACACTTACTAGAGTTGTTGTTAAGTGGTATGTCGATCATGCCAACTGCACTCATTCCACTTTTGTGACTCTTGCCAAATATTTTCTATCCTATTTGTAGTTACCTCTCCGTTATGACACTAGTACTGAACTCTTGACTTATTTTCGTCAAACTTATGCCACTCGCCTATCTGACCATGATCAAGAATGAAGCAAAAGGAGGAGGATTTCTAAGGCCCCTGAATTCGAAGACCACGTTTACATGGATTGGTTCCTTAGATCAATTTTGGCCCCCATAGGTAAATATTTCGCGTCATAGCTCCCTTAGTTAGAGGAATATGCGCTTCAAGGATATTTGAAATATGACTTGATATATGCTCAGTCAGGTTATGTTTATACCATTCTCCCTGATTTTCCTCACCCCGATGCCGTCAATGTACTAGGGGAATCTCATGTTGTTGACGGTATCATTGTATCCATTTCACACCCTCACCCGCAACCATATACTCCACCTCCAATGAGTTATAGTCAACTCGAGGGGGGAACAGTACTTCTTACAATTATCCCCCTCCACTAGGAAACCTTTATCCAGGTCAAATAATGTCATATGTATATTCCCCATTGCATCAAAATATACCATGGTCATCTATTACTCAACCTGTTTATCCAAATTTTTCCCCTCCTCCATATTTTACATATGCGTCGCATAGTGCTCCAGCCCCTCTGGCACTAGTGCCTCAACCTCCCATGCCTCATCAACCTCTCCCACAACAACTACCTCCTCCTTAAGGTCAAATATATGCTTAAAAAAGTGTGACCAATCCCCCCAACACCAAGAAGAAGAATAAGGGGAAAGGTAACTAGAACCATCAATCCCAAGGTAATGAGGGTAACCAGGGTCCTCCACCTAATACACCCCAGGGAAATAAGTCGAATCCCACAACCCAGCAATAGGGTGGAAAAACCAAGAAAATCAAGGCCCTTCATATGAATAATGCTTGTGCATGTTACAATGTATATGACTAGTATACTCATGATTGTCCCCTTTTACTTCAGATGCATCAAGTATGGGAAGCTTAAGAATTTTCCCCTAGAGGACAACAACACATGGCTTCGCTTCCTCTAGATCTTGCTTCATCTCAATTGGATGTGCTTACCAACACATTTATTCACCAAGGATATATAGCTTCCCAGCCTACAGACGGTCAGGAAACTCCCCAACCTCCACAATACTTTCACCAAGATTATCAGATTCTTATGATGAATTCTGATAAGTTCAACACTTATCAAGTCAACCTTCAGACTTGATCATGCTAGTATGACAAGCCACCTACTAAGTTTATGACTAAGTCCCAACCCTAATATTCCACTGAGCTTATTCCGTCATCATATGGTACCTTACAGATCCCTCAGCCTAAGGCAGAGGTTATTACCAAGGTCCCTAAAGGTCCATTATGTTTAAATGATTCTTTAGCTAAATCCACACATACCTATAGCATAGAAAATGACTTGGTGCAATATCTTGTTTTCATGTCAAAGCTAGAAATCCTCCAATCCCCCCCTTCCTTCATTTGTCACATTTCAAATAAAAATCTCCATAAGAAACACCATTGTTTACCTGTGTATTGTAGACGAAGGCACCTCCATCTGTGTGATGGCTATTAGTGTTTGGAATAAAATTGGTTCACCTAGCCTATCCCCATCCACCATCACTTTTCGTTCATGGGATAGTCATCCATATCAACCCCTTGGATTATATCGCAACTGTCCTATCACTATTTCCAACAAGACTTTCTCTATTGAAATTGAATACATTGATGCCCCATTGGATTATAACATCCTTCTGGGTCATAGTTACACCTATGCCACGTCAGGTATATCATCTTTGGTTTTCTGTAATATGTTATTTCCCCATAATGGAAATAGTGTCACCATCGATCAACTGACATACTATGATCCTAAGGTATAGAGTTCACCCCAGTCCAATATTTCATCAGTGATTGGAAATACGAATGTCTCATCCCTCACCAATGTCTCACCTGGAGTCTACAATTTTTTATTTTTTTTGGTGCCTACTATGGTATACCACCTACCCATTTTCAGTCCAACTCGTCTAAAGTTTGTATGCTGAAAGCATCATGAGGTGCTCATAAGAGGTATGTTACTCCCATCCAATAGCCAGCGCCTATGCAACCTTTTGTTCCAAAATTAACCCAATATATAGGTATAATTACTCAAGGAACATTTCCTTATGTTGGTGTATCTCCCGATCTATTCCAACCAGTAATTATTCCTCTAGATATTAACCCTCCCGGAGCATTTCCTCTATGCTATTATCCTTCAGGTAAGATACCTTTCTTATTTTCACCACCTGGATTTTTTTCTATCATTGTCATGGCTATGTTGATTTTACCCAACATTACCTTGGGGATCACAGTCAGGTACATTGATCCCCTAGAAAATACTCCCCTGACCAACTTAAAACTTACATAGCTTTGACCTTGGTACAACCTGTTGTTCCTTGCCCTTCCTTTGCTTCAGTTCCACAGAAAAATTAGTAGGAATCTACACCTATCTTGAAAGCATCTGGTGAGGGCGGGGGGGAAGCTCAAAAAAATGGAAACAAAGACAAGGCACCCCAAACAACTCCAACTCCTCCAAAGCCTCCAAATCCGACACCATCGATGCTTTGTGGGATGTTGTTTTGCATGCCACCAATAATTTCCTAAAATCCCTCATCTCAAATATGTGGTCATTGAAACTTTTGCTTCCTCTAACATCCTGGAGTTCCATGTCACCTTACCTGAGTCAGCCAAGAAAAACAAATCATTATGCATGAATCACCCTTTTTTTTGTGATAATTTTGGCCACTATTATCACCACTATCCTCGTCTCGAATATTTTTGCGCTACTCATCAAGATCTTCGTGAAATAGAGGTCTCTCATAGTGAATCCACCTCTTCTCTACCTGCAGATTCTAGTACCATTGTTGCGCCAGAACACGAGATCCCTCAACCACACATTTTGATCCCTCCTATCAATGTTGAGATGATGTATAACACTACTCCTATTCTCTACCTTCCGTCACCCATGGGATCTATGTATGGGGACTTCATTGTAGTTTCTTAATTTATCCATTTGAACCTTCTTCGTCGGATACCACGGTCTCAACATCGATAGATATTCCATCTACTAGTCATTTTTCCTCTCGTGTTGAAAATGCGCATGTGAATCTTGTCTCTCATGACGATGCTTCAAGTTGTTCCTCCACATTATGTGGTCTATCCTCCTCCCATCTGCCCATATTTCATTCAAATTAAGACATCATGGAAGCCATGACCACCCATGATTATCCTTGGGACGATACACACCATTGTGTATATTTCCTTTCATAAAAAAGATATGATCAATATGTTGTGAATTCCAAAATCATCCTCACCTCGTTGTGAACCCAAAAATTTGCCTGTCGTCTTAGCCATGATGCTCGAAGACATATTTGACATCAATCCCCTCGCTACCTCCTCATCGGTGACGATCTCTATCGTCCTTGTGTCGACACTGTCTCTCGTTATTATCTTACTCATTCGTTGTCTTCTTGAATCTTTCAGATGGATCCATCATCAACACCTCATATCGGTTATGCCAATGGTGTGATTCACTTCTCCAGGAATTTTTCCTCGGCATCTTGGGCCATTTTCACCCATCTGCATTCGTTAGTTCACTCCAAAATCTTATGTATTGGATCTTCTACCAATGACTAGGTTGAATATGATGTGGTGATAGGTTTGTTAGCATATTCCATTGATCGTCACATCCTTCACTGCCATTTCCATCTCAATTTATTGCTACTTGTCATGCAATTGAATGGTTTTTATCATGTGCATAATCCTGTCCTATTTAGAAAATATCTATGAGTTAAGATTTTGGCACGAGAATTTTAATTCTTTACACTCAATCATGTTCCTAGAGCCCAAAATCACTATGTAGATACTATTGCAAATAAAATTCTAGATTTTAATTTATCATATACAAGAAGGCAACCATAAAAATCAAAAAATGGTGAACCACACTCATCACAAAAGATACATAACCACATTATGTATCATCATATCAAAACATATAAGTGTTTAGAGTCCACTACTCTAAATACATATGACATGCCCATAGCATGATATAATACCAAAAATGGGACCCACATGTCCCTATCCCTAGTCACTATCATTTGGAGGCTCCTAATCCAATGACTCCATACCACTAGCTTGTAGGTCTCAAACTTCCTGACTGGCCATAAGTATGCGTCACGTGATAGTACCTCGCCACTTTGAGGGAAGACCAGCGCACTCATCCGTATAACGATATTATAACTCTTGCCACATGTGCTCTATCACCCCACTCAGTAGCATGTTGAATCTATGATGGAGGACCTCTAGTAGAGCATCATTGTCTAGTATCTCTCATGACGTCGATCCACCTTGATCTGCAGCCCCAGATGCTGCAACTCAACCCATATATCCTGTTGGTTTCACCGGTGCTATATCTGCATAACACAATTTTGGAAATTAAAACTTCATATATGCATTTTATAAACTTTACATGCAACCAAACATATAGTAACTTTCACTTACCATCTGGACCCCATGCTCGTCTGGGAAGTAGTGGCAAATTATGATCCCCTCGATAGTTCATGCCACTGTACGAATAGTCATCTATGTATAATGGAATTTGGTCCCAATGTGAAAATAACTTATGTCGTAACACTCACCCCACTCCCCCTCCTCCCCTCGATGTATTAGTTTCCTCCAGCGGCTCATCCTCAGCTCCTATGTACCCCCATCACGATTCTATACATGTGGGCGGATGGTTTGGATATTCTCAAAGAATAATGAGCATAAAACTATCCCAAATAAAATTTTATCATTGGAATATTTCCTACATAAGGTCCTAATGATGAAAGCATCATATGGAATGACCCATTGTAGGTCCCTATCAGCACACTCTCTACAAGCATCATCTTCCCTCTAGTGATGTGATGAAAGGTGTGACTGCCCAAGATCCATAGCATTGTCGCAACTGTAGATTGTGTCTCCAACCTTTCTAGGTCATTGATCTGAATGTTCATTCCCTTTTCACTAACACCATGAATAAAATGGTGATCCAAAAACTCACCAATATGCATCCCATAAGGTAGCACTAGATGCATCTCCCCTACCATCCCCAAGGGGGGTAGTCATGTCAGAAAATATATGACCTGAATCATCAGCTATGTCCTATGGCCTTGTACCATAGAGGCCTCTTGATTTGGGTCCCATTAGCTCACTATCCTTGATATAAAGGGCTCACCATCCCTCATCAATGGGTTCTCCAAGAACTTAATAACCCCATAACGAGGCAAAGCACCTCTAACTGCGAGATTCCCCTGAATCTCAACACGAAGAGTCTCTAAATCACATTCTCACCATGCAACCTTTAGATATGACATACCTGCAAAATACCATTTTGTTTTTTCATTTCAGAGTTAAAGTCATAAATTCATAGTCCTCAGATCTAGCTCCCCACAGGCCACTAGTCCTCCTTTTCCTCCTAGCCCAAAATGCACTTTTTTCCCTCAAAATTGCATTGGACCTACTTAATGGCCATGCTTATGCATTCCAAAATGTAGAACCAACCCCCAAAATTGCATCACAACTAGAAGCCTATAGACTCGTGCCAGTTCGAGCTTTATCCCTCCACTCATGGAGTTATCCCTTGGTCCAAGGAACTCGAATCCCTTCATGGTAGGAATCCATCCCTCTCTTTATGGAACTGAAACTACCTCAATCTCCCTATAAATTGAGCTCAAGTTTTAGGTTCAAGGGTATATTATGAATAATATAAACTGATCGGTATAGTTTCTAAGCTGAAGAGAGTTCATAGAGTGCATACTTTCTATACTAGTCAGTTGTTATTGGCACATTGAAGATCACACCTTTGTGCCCATAACTTCATGTTGGTTATTCTAGAGAGGAAGGTTTATCATACTGAAGGAGAATGATTGCTCGGACCCTGGGAGGAATCTATACAACATCAAGGCATCCAGTTGTAATATTGCTCTTTCTAATTTATGATAATACATATGGATCTCTTTTTTCTCATTGTCTTGTTCCTGTATTCATGGGAATAATTTCAATACTTATATTCCTTGATCACTAAGTTGGATTAGTACTTTTTTATTATTATATATTGCAGATGCTTTTATTATTTGTCTTGTCTTTGATTGCAGGTTCTACTTATCATTGGAGAACTAATTTGGAACAACAGGACAAAGGGCTACCTCATACGTTTGGATTTCAAGGTAGGAGCATGTCCTCTCTACTTTACTGTTATAATGATATTAAAATAAAAATAATCTAGAGAAAGAGGTATTCAAGTGGATCTTTGTTTCTAGTTACTTGTTGGATTTCTAGGGAGATCTATCTTGTCCGCAAGAGGGATTAATCTTGTTAACATATGTATTGATGTTATTTTCAAGGGTTGTGAGAGGACTTGTTCTATGATTCTTCCAAACAACAATGACAAAAGTTCATTTAATATATACTATTGAAATGATGAGAAAAAATAAATATTGAATGTCACACTAAGGAAAATTTTAGAAATAAACATGTCATAAAAAAATTTACTTGAAGGGAAAAAATTCCTTGCAAATTTATACCCTAACTGGAACTAGTCCTTTATTTTTTCATACCTGACTCTAGCACCAAATTCTAACTAAATAAGTTATGTAGGCCTCAACACCTTCTTCATGTGATTGCAACCATGAACATGGTATTTATGTTCAATGTGCTTATACTAATGTCCAGGTTCGGTCCCTTTGCTGATGAGCTCAAGAAAATCACCTAGATGCCCAAAATACCAGACCAACTCTTGTTTCAGTCCCACTGTCATTTCAAAATTATATAACAGAATAAATTTCCCAAAAACATAGTCTACTAATAGAACTCTCAATGCTATGCTATTTTATTAATAGAAAACACTTCGCAGGTCATAGTGATTTCATCATGCTACATGGAAACATCTGAATGATGCCATGTGTCACATGGATTTAGCCCACTTAGCTATCCGAAAAATCCAAATATTATTTCCATGTGTCACTTACACAAGGTTCCATGTCATCACATCATTCCAATCACCTCCACCTATACATCATACCATTAGCTACATCATCATGTCATGTCATAATATTTTATAGTATGGAAAAGGTTGATTCCAAGTGCTTTTCTTAATTTTCTTTTACAACCTCCTTTAGAGCCGAATGCCCAAACTATACTAGAACCTTATGGAAAAATGAAACTTTGCTCATAATATTGAGTCTAGGACCCTACTGTAAATTCACCCTCTAATTGTATAATTGACCTAGATATCCAGACTGGCGTGGGGTCTACCCCTTTTCCATCACATTACATCACTGGTCTTCCTACCACCCTTGTCTGCTTGAAATATAGTCTAGGGACTGGCTTATTTCTCTACACATCACCACTTACCTCTCTAAGATGTAGACCTCGAGACTTCTACTATTGCATAGATATCCCAACATCAAACTACAATATCTCTTCAACCCTTGGGATATTTTATAACTGCCATATATCATTGCAAATGTCTCTTAGAGAGATATCCATTTATGCACTTTGTGGGTGCACATGACTTGATATTATACACATAAAATTTCTTCCTAATATTTCCTACCACTATTTGAATACTTATTTAAGAAATAAATCAAAGGGAACTATAAGGTTTCTTCAACAATGCCCTCAACACCCAATAGTCATTATTTTCAAGTATTCATCACTTATCCTACTACTATGATGGTTCTTAGCTAAAAATTACACACACCAAATTTATATTTTCCTTGACATAAATGACTAGACAACAATATCCAATGTCAATATCCAATTCCAGTCACAAATTCCAATCAATGACAACATTCTATTCAACAAATAAAAGAGGACCAATGAATATATAAAGACAGAGAGGAAAAATAGAAAGAAAAGGAAAAACAAAATGCCAAGGAAGATAAAGAAAAGGCCCAAAGGTAAGAGTAAGGAAGGAATAAACAACAAAAAGAGAGGAAGAAACGAGAAGAGGAATAAAGAAGAAACAAAAAAACAAGAAGAGGAAAAATTGGCAAAAGAAATAGCTAATAAATAAGCACAAGAGGTAACAAGACAGAAAGAATAATATGGAAAGGAATCTCATGTAACATTTCCAAGCATGGATGTTGAGTCTTCTACCCTATTTTATGTTCCACTCACAAGAGGCCAACTTCCACTCAGAGAGATGGGTATCACAACTGGCGAAGGAAGTAAAGTCTTAGATCTTGTGAGCTTCAGATTTGATTGTATCTCTAGCACAATTGTTCAAGAAATATGAAATTACATGGCATGAGAACTAGCAAAATTGATCTCGATGACTACTTAATGAAGTATAGTGTTAGACACCATGAAAAATCCTCTAACCATTGCTTCATCAAGATCGACATTTTTTTCCTCTACTAAAATAAATATTAAACACTTGCAAGATAAGTTCAAAGAATTAAAAATAATCCCAAATAATGAAAAACAAGAGAATGAAAGGCTCTACAAGGAGAACCAAGCCTTTTAAGCCTCAAGCTCACACAATAATGATTTCTGACCAGTAGAATGGAAAAAAACAAAGTGTTGGAAGATATCATGAAGCGATTATACAAGGAAATAATCACAATTGAAAAGGTAGCTTCCTGCTTATAGCCATTTAGAATGTACTCAAATAAAAACATATATTGTTGAAGGAAACCTCAACAACTGTGTACATAATGTATGGGTGGAACACAAAACATCCAAATGCACCGAAAAACATACCAAGAACGGATGATATAGGTAAAGAAAGGAATAATGAAAAAATCAAGTGGATCATCCAATAACAAGAGAAACTAAGAAATAAGTGTTGGAAACTAAGAAAATACTAGGGGGGTTGAATCAGTATTTTAAAACTTTTAACAATTATTAGCCAAGTTTTTGACAATGAATAAAATTATTTAAATATTCAGCAAATTACCATGAAATGAATACACAACAATATTATCAACATCACGTACAAGTAGAACATAGAGACACCATATATATGTGGAAACCCATAAATGGATAAAACCACCAATATTTTATTTTGATGTGAATGCAAGCACTGACTTCTTTTTACATCATTTTTTGTAGGAACTAACCTACAGGAGGCTCCACCCTCTCTTTTCTTTCCAAGCACCCACTTGATAGAAGCACCAACTCCCACTACTCACAGGCACCAACATGATGATATTTTTCAGGCACTTACTTAAAGGAGACACCAATCCCTTGATAAATGAGTCAAATATTTGTTCTTGTTGGTTTACTTGATCTTCAATTTGTTGTACTTTATCTATTTTTTATCCTCTACAATTTTATTTACAGTAACTATCATCTCTTATCAACTACCTCATTTTTTCTCTTAAGTTGTTAATTTTTTTCCGAATTAATGCCCAAAAGCATTTAATAACAATTCAAATAGCATGTATTTATATTTTCTCTATTGTTATGAATTTTACATTCTAATACATCATAATTCAAAACAATGTAAACATTGAAACGGGAACGGAAACGAGTACCCTCTTTTTTAGGTAGCAAACAATCGTTTGATTTTGAAAAGTGTTGATTCATAATACTCTTATTTTTTTTTAGCATGTTTTTGACACATTTCTTATGTACCAAGTATAAACATTAATTTTAAAACGTTAGTGATTTTTATGTTAATTTTGAAATGTGTTGATGCCAGCATCATCCCCCTTTTTTAGAAGACTTATTTTTTACCTTAAATTTTCTAACGTATTAAATGCTAATAATTATTTTCTAAATTTGAAAATTTAGGAAGTACTCATCTTCTTCCTCTTCAATTACATATTTTTTTAAAGTGTTTTTGAGGTTTTTGTTTTTTTGTTTTCATTTTTTTTTGTAATGAGAAATTTGATTTTTGGTAGCTTTAAAAAAATGCCGAAATTTTAAAGTTTCAATCTTCTATCTAATTATATATTGTTAAATAATAGCTCATTGCACATGAAATGATTGTCACTAAAAAATCAAGAATTTTTAACAATTTACATAAAAATACACATTCTGAATATAGATATAACTGAAAAAATACACATTTTGAGTCTTTTTTGCTAAAATTGACATGTCAAATAAACCATTTTTATAGGAAAAAATTAACAAAAAAAGTATAGAAACTAACAATTTTTATGAATTTTATGTCAAAAATTAATAATAATAATAATAACAGTTTTTTTTTCAAAAATTAAATGATTCACATAAAAAATAAAGTGAAAACCGCATTATACAAATACTAAACTTATAATAACAACAATTGAATACTTATTATTCTCATAAAATGTCAAAGTAAAAACATTGCAAGTATAACTTATTAATAATTACAAGAAATGAGCTTCATTTGGAAGCTCAACTAAAATTTAATCAATAATATCATGTAACCCAAACTCTTCATCTTCAAGATTTTAATTATCGTCTTCTTCCACAATATTTTCATTATTGGCTTCAGTTTGATCATTTTCCCCTTTAATGGATCTTTGATGTCTATGACTGTCACAAAGTATGCCTTCCAATCATTCCATCTAATTGTGGTTGAGGTTCCTTTGCTTTTTCTGCCACACGAGATTCCTTAAAATCCCCTTTCCTCAAACCAACTTCTTGCATTGCATCTGAAAGAAATTGAAGAGAATTAATTCTTTGGGGAATACATTTGCATTGTACTAGGTCTTTCTCAATGGAAATGAAATTTCTTCATTTTTGTAAGCAACATGCTAATGTTGTACGTAATCATCAAGTACACATGAAAATTTTTAGTAAATTAGTATAAACACAAAAAAAATAAAAAAATAAATAGTGAAATTTATTTTTATATAATAAAACTTACCTCATCCTAAAAATAAATCCAAAACTCAATCTCCTTCATTTGAACATAAATCTAAAATACAATTAATCAATGACTATGGTTTTTGATATATGTTAACTATCTCTCGTTTGATTCTTTATCTTCATATGTTAGTTTTTTTACAACATCATGAACCAGTACTTGGCTATGACTTCTTCCATCTACTTGATTGAAAATAATAGGTTTATAGCTATCATCCTTTGTCCCACTTTCAACATGAATGAACTCACAGTCACTTATAAGATTAAATAAGATTTTAATTTTTCCTGTAACTTGAAATAGTAAAAGTTCAATTAAATTGTACATAAATAATTTTTTAACTTTAATAAAACATACAATTTCAACATCTTATCATGTAAGTTGCATCCTTGAATTTTCTTTTCCCTTGAAGCTTGATAATAACAACCCCAATTGTGTGTCTGAATGAAATGTCACAAATCTCGAAAATGGTGATGTTGTGTCTTCTAGAAATCCCGTAACCACTTTACTAAAAGCTTGATAAGTATAAGGGTCACTATCATATTCAATTTTTGGGATATTGAAACCATAAGGAATATCTCCAATAAATATGGAATAATCCCTTTTAGGTATGAGTTTTGCAATGTCTTCACAATCACCTGATATTATTTGATATTGGTTAGTGTGGAGCCCATTTGAAATGAAATTATTAAGACTGGGATCAAGTTCAGCATCACTAAGATGATGTTTTCTCATATTTTCCATTTTAAATTTTTTAATAAAGCTTCTGAAACTATCTGGTGCTCCATTTGCATCCTTCTTCATCTTTAATGAAATAAACAAATATACGTATAGGTTATAAAATAAAAATAATATACATACGAATATAAATTAATGTATAAATATGTTTTTAAATTCAAGATAAAAATATTTTAGCACTGATGTAGAACTTGAATCTGGGTAGTTGCGTACAACATCATCCCAACTATATTCATTCAACAATTTAACTATTTGTTCTTGTATTCTCATATAAACCTTGTGACTGAATAAATAAAGTAAACAATGTTAATATAGTGATATGTATAACAAATACTACCAACAACGATATATTATATTTAATAGAAACTTATAATCCCGAAATAAGTAAAAATAACAAACCTACTTTATAAATTCCTCATAAATTTCCTCCATTGATAATTATCCTAACTTATACAAGATAATATTTTTTTGATAATTTTTTCATCCTTCACTCCTTGCATTGATCTCCAAGGTGTGATAGTCATATCTTCTGGAAGTAGATTCATTTAAGGACCTGATTTACTACTGGTATATTTCAATGGTTTAGAATTTTTGACCTTCTGACTTGTTATGTTAATGTTCTCCCACAACTCAAAAATATGATCAATCAATTCCTATATCCCTCCAATTCTAAATGTCAACTGGAAAATGTTATCCATACCTCTGAATATTACAAAATTTACTTTGCCACCTTTTGAATTTATTTTTTCTTCAATTTGATAACCCATTTTCATACAAAATTCCTTCTGAAATGCATGATCAACCTTTGTCTTATTCCCACCACATTTTTCTTCAAATTCACTATGAATAAATCTGACATTTTGGATGAAAGTCATAGAAATCATAAACTCATTATATGAATTATGATCCCATGCCAATAAATTTGCTTTTGTATATGTTAAACAAGCATAAATGATACATTTCATTGTTTCAAAACGCGGGTTATTGGGATATTCCTCCATCAATTACGTTTGAGCTTCTACAGAATGGTTTCCCCCAAGTACATAATATTTGTATTCAAAACATTTTGACTTGTCAAATACTTCTTTGTTAGGAACTTGAATTGGATCAACAAGAAGAACATAATCAACCACATGTGCAAAAGGGTTGTACCTCATCAATGTTTTCAAATTGTGAACATACAAGTGGTGTGGCTTTCTAATTTGATATTTGAATTGTCCTTCATTTGGCTTGTAGACTTGAATGACATTAAGTTGAAATGACTAACCACCCTCAATTAAATTTGTCTTCGTAAAATGATGTCGAATGTCATTTTATTTTGTTTTAATAACGCCATTCTCTAAATCAACTACTGGTGTATTGATTTCCCTACTTACTTTTGAATTTTCACTAGGACCTTCACTTTTGTCCATGATTTTTTCATAATGAATAATTTTTTGTTTCTTCCTCCTATTGGTTATAATATTTTCTTCAACCGAAGCAATCTCATCATCATCAACTAGAAGGGAGACATTCTTGGGAATTTTTGTTTTTGTTTTTTTATGGCTCTTCTCCTTTCTAACATCAATTCTAATATGATCCTCAGTAATGGAAACACATTCTTCATCTTCAACTTTAACTTCAACTTCCTCATTTTCAAAAGTAATATGTCTACCTTTACTAGATGGATCCCTTTGATATAGTCTTGTGTGTTTTTTTTTTTGCTTCTTTCCCATATCTTCTTCTTCATGTTCATGGAAAATGGAGACAACATTCATAATATCTCGCTCTATATAATAGATTCCCCCCAACATAATTGAAATGCTCTTAGAAAAATCCTATCAAACAAAATATAATATGTCAATAATAACCAAGCTATTAAAAATATAAAGATGCAGTTATAATAATGAAAAGCACATAAGTGTAAATAAAAATACTTACAATCTTCTATGCAATATCATACATGATTTGTTTGCATATCTTTGAAGAATCTTCCCCAGTGGTATACATCGCCAATGTAAAATGATATCTAAGTTTATCATATGACTTGGGCGGTTTTGAAAGTATATAAACATTTTCAGAATTCAAAAAATATATAGGTCTAGTACTTTTCCCACTAGCTCATAACTTGCAGCATCAAAATTCTTACTAGCATATAGATATAATTACAGAGTTTTGGCTTCCATATATTTCAGAAACCATGCATATTTTTTATGATTCACTTCCTTTGATTTCTTCTAATATGAAACCAACTTGTTTTATTTTGTGGCGACATCTCCTACATTTTTAGTAATTAACTGAGGTGGAATTCGTTCAACAGTATTTTTTGAGGGCCCACCTGTAGATTTAGATGATGCAATGGTTGAATTTGGTCCAGAAAGATTGACAGAAAACTTGATGCCATTTTCTTGCAAATATATATATTTTTACATATAAATTATTAAATCATAAAAAAAATCTTGCGTAAACAAATAAAATAAAATAAAAACTAAAAACACCAAAAACATGTACATCACCTCCAGGTTTAGTGTGCATTTAGATTCATCCAAAATACCAAAATGTAAAACTAGTTCCTTAAATTTTTATTTTTTATTTTTTTACATTTTCTCCTCGACCCCAACTGTAAGAAAAAATTTATTTATTTTTACAAATAATCTTCCCAACCCCCTTGGAAAAAAAATTTAATTTCTTTCTTTCTTTTTATATTTTGGGGGTAGATTCTCAGAATCGCCCCCCCCCCCCCTACAAATTTAAAACAAGTTCCTTTAAAAAAAAGATATTACATTTTCTCCCCGACCTTACTTGAAAAAAAATGCACCTCATCTCCCCAACCCCCTGGAATTTTTTTATAGTTTTTTTTTTTTAAGTATTTTGGGAGCGTATTCTGAGAATCGACCCCTTGCCTTGATTTTGATAATCAACCCTCTACCCCAATTCTGAGAATTGGGGACGAATCCTAGGCCGTTGGGCTCGAACAGACGCTTGCTCGTGGGTGTGCCCGCTTGCATCACAGTGCCCAGGCAGGGGGTCAATTCCCTTGGGCTTAGGTGGACACCTGCCCGTGGGCGCGTCCACCCGCAACATGGCCACCTTGGGACAGGTGGGCACGCCCACTGGCCCACAATGGCAAGGTGTTGACCCCATGTGGGCCCACCCACCATGTCTGTATGGATTTTTTTTTAATTTTAGATAGTAAATTTATTTTAATCAGATTTTAATAGTAATATGGATGTAAAAAAAACTATTTGTTGGCATCTAATAAATCATTTTTGTCAAATTTTTCATTTAACGGTCCAAGTAGAAGGGGAACTAACCGTTCAAAAGAAAGAATCTTCAGTTGACAATGTTGTTGTTGCAGGAAATCATTCCAAGTTTTTAAAAAAACCTCGATAAATTTGATGTAATGTGAGAAATAGTAACAATGAAAGTTCTTATAAAGAAGAAATTATGGAATTTATTTTTCGTGGGGTGAATGTGGGATAAAACTATGATATATATTAAAAAAATAAAATTTATAATCAAGTAAATATTATACAATTAATTAAGATTATTTTAATTTGGAAAAAAATATTAAAAGAAAAATGTGTAGGAAATTTAAATCGAAATCATGTTCAATATTAAAGAGAATATTTTAGTAGAAAAAATTTAAATAAATAGTAGAAATAAAATTTCGAGGGACATACTTCAGGCGAAAATTTTCGGCGAAAAATTTTAGAGGGAAATTTTGGAGGGAAAATTTCATTCATTCAGCTATATATTATCATTGGGGAGAGATCATTTGCATCATTCAACATATTTTGTTTGAATGTTATGGATTCCTCTGATACTGAAGTTTCATTTTATGAAGCATCAAAATCTTCTTCATGTAATAACTCTATTTATATTGATGAATATAATGAGAGAAATAGTGACAAAGGGAAGGATGAAGAATTTCAAATAAATAAAGAGTCAAATTTTCCACTTAGTCCTAATCCTATGGAATATGAGAGTAGCAATGACGAAGGCCAAGATGAATAACTTCCAAAATATAGAGACTCACAATTTGCACTTAGTCTTAATCCTAAGGACTTTGAGAGCTATAGTGATGAATGGCAGGATGAAGAATTTTTAGTGAATAGAAACTCACATTTTCCACTTATTCCTAATCCTAAGGACTCTCAGAGAAATAGTGATGAATGGAAAGGTAGAATTTTCAGTGGATAGAGAGTCATATTTTCCACTTACTCCTAATCCTAAGGACTATGAGAGCAATAGTGATGAATGACAGGATGTAGAATTTTCAGTGGATAAAGAGTCACATTTGCCACTTGCCCCTAATCCTAAGGACTATGAGAGAAATAGTGATGAATGGAAGGATGTATAATTTTTCAGTGGATAGAGAGTCATATTTTCCACTTAGTCCTAATCCTAAGGAATATGAGAGCAATAGTGATGAATGGCAGGATGAAAAAATTTCCGTAGATAGAGAGTCACATTTTCCACTTACTCTTATTCCTATGGACTTTGAGAACAACAGTTATGAAGGGCGTGATGAAGAATTTCCAATAAATCGAGAGTCTCAATTTCGACTTAGTCCTAATCATATGGACTATGAGAGGAACAGTGATGAAGGTCGGGATGAATAATTTCCAATAAATCAAGTCAGAATTTCCACATAGTCCTAATCCTACGGACTATGAGAGCAACAAAGATGAAGGGAAAGATAAAGATGGTGAATAATATCCTCCAAGTCAATATTTCATTTCCACAGATGATGGTATTGAAAATTTTCATGTCGCTGAAGATGGTAATGCATATTTTTCAAACAATGATGGTGGTGAGTTTCCTAACTATATTGAAAATGATCATAGTAAGAATAATATTCCTCTTAATGATAATGGAAATGCTTGTTCAAAGAATGATGAAATGATGGAGATATTGCCAGAAAATATTGTATCTAAGAGTAGGAGTAGACCTTTTCGTATCAATCCAAGATTTTCTAGTTATTCAAGGGGTAGAGTAGAATATCTCATGAGAATAAGTTCTATCAGTGGTCTCATTTCAAGTGACTGTTGTAAAAAGGATTTCTTGAAACATATGGATTTCAAGTTTTCTTTGGAGAAAAGGAAGAACTATTTGTTAACAAATAAAAACATGTAGAATTCAAGTTTAGTGGGGTGCATATCTACACTAACATGTTATGAATATCATATTGGGTCTTTATTGCTTTGTAGAAAGGCTTTCAAAATGTTTCATTCAATTGGTAATTTTCATCTATCAAGAATCCAAGATAATTTGGAAAAGGATCCTACATATTATTCAGAATTTCGTCATAAATGAGAGTTTGGGCCACTAGCAAACACTACAATGTCATGGATGCAAGACTTCTTTTCAAAACATGGAGAGTGTTTGCCAAATAGAGATACAATACATATTCAAGATAATTTCCCAAAAAGATAAATCTATAACTTATATAAGGAATATGCAGAAGTTGTTGAATGAAATTGTCATTTTATTAAATATAAATATTTAGTGCAGATATGGAGTAGAGAATTCAACAATTTTTGTATTCCTAAGAAGACAAGGATGGGGGTTTGCAGTACATGTGCTTCTATAAAATAAAAAAGGGATAAATTTCAAGGAGAAGAAAGAGGTAAGCATTCATAACATTATTCTTTTAAATTATATAGTGATCAACTATGAAAATTTATTTACTAATAGGTTTATTTTATGTTATGTATAGATTCCATTGCCAAAGCTCTTCAAGAGCATCGCGAACAAAAAACAAGTGAAAGGAAAAAGTTGTAAAAGCATCGAAATAAGTGTTATGATAATCCAAATAAATATTTTGGTTTGATAATTGATAGTATAGACCATAAGAAAACACTCAGTACCACATTTTGTTCGCACACCCAAAAATTTGCAGAAGGAAAATTTTATCCAATTTCACTTGCTTAGTTGTATGGTCTTCAATGGGAAAAGGTCACCAAGAGTTTACTTCATAGCTCCAAATATTCATAATGATGGAAATATGAAAATAACCATAATTCATGAGGTTCTTTCTCATTGGTGTGGTAATCTTCCTGAAATTTTGCATCTACAATTAGACAACACTTGTAGTGAAAACAAAAATCAGATTGTTTCTGGATATCTAAATATGCTTGTTGAATTGAAAATTTTTCATAAGCTAAAGGTTGGTTTCCTTCTTATTGGGTACAATCGCAACCATATTTATCATATGTTCAGTCATTTTTCAGTAAAATTGAGGGGGAAGGACGTTGGGAGATTTCCATCATTAATTGAATGTATTAAGAAATCATATGTGCAAGAGCTTATTTTTCATGTGTTAGAAGAAACTCTTGACATGCGAAGGTTTATTCTGGGAATTCATGGTAAGTATAAATGCATTGAACATCTTAATGAAATTAGCTTCCAACATCAATTTCATATAAAAAAAATTATGGGAAAACACTTATATGGGGCAAGAAGTATTCAACTACTGCAGAATGGGCGATGTCATCAGATTTGTAATTTTTGAATTTCATTCCAGATCATCCAATATTTGCGTCAAATATATTTTTATTACAATCATTTGGTGAAGTTAATAATGCACAAAGGCAGAAGAGAGATATACATTATTCTGAATTCCTGGAAGAAATTAAAAAATCCAATAGATATACATATGAGTACTTTGATGTTGCTGATTCAGTTTGGTGGGAGTCCTTTTTCAATGATCAGAGTGATATCCTTTCAAGACCAGCAAATGGAGATATTATTTTGAATACTTCATTTATTTGGCCACAAAATGTTTCAAGTGAATAGGAGGAAACAAACATTGTTGAACAACAAAATTCACAAGGTATTATTAATTCTACAAAGGTGGAGGAAAGAGAAATGTATATTGGTTCTAGAAGATCTAGTGCACAACGTGAAGCCATGGAAGACCTTTAGAGAGGTTCAGTATAGGATATTAAGGAGGCTGCATGATCGAAGTGTTAGCACATGAAGATCCACATGGTTATCCATTCTGGGTTGCCAAGGTTATAAAGGTCATTACAGAAAATGAAGATGTTACAGGTGTTGAAGTACATTAGTATGCCACAAACACACACCCATTCAATGGTGTGTACAAGCCAGAGATGGTAGTTCATAAAAAAACTGGAAAAAAGAGAAAAATAAAGGGTACACATATAGATCATCACCGCACATACCTCTTAAAATTGGAGCAAGTTGACATACTTGTTTATGACTTCAATTTAACAAAGAGAGGAACTCTTCGCTCCAGGACGATAGAGATTATAAAGAGGTTGCTACCAGAAGAAACAATGTTGAGATGACAGGCTATTGACCCCAGTCATAGATCTTGAATAATATTGAAACCTCAAGTGGTTGGCATGCATGTTGACTCAAATGGGGCACTAGTTGATGAAAGAGAAGAATATGGAACATCTTCATTTGCATTCAGTCATTCATCTGAATATGTGAATTCTGATGGTGTGCAAGAAAATATGAGTGATTTTGAATAATTGTGTAAGATAATTTATATAAATGATTTTTTCATTGAGCAATGAAAATGATATGTTAACTTCCATATGATCTTACACGAATTTATGAGTTGTTTTTATGTTTATTGGATTATATGATTTAATAATGATGAATTCGTTTGTCTAAAATATTCACAATTCAACAATAACTTGGAGAAATAATTTATGTTTCATTGGGTTTTTTTAGTCATATAATTTGTTCATAATATCATGGTCAAAATATGTTAAAAAGTTAATGTTTTTAAATTCTATGGGTGAAACACTGTGAAATACCTTTTATCTTTAACATTATGGTTGAAAACAATTAGAATTTTAGGGATTTTTAGTGTCATGATATTATATGTTAAACCACATGGATAAAAATTATTGGAATTTAAATGTGTTTAAAATCCCATTATTTTATATTTAACGTCATTACTAAAAATATGCTTAAATTGTACCCGGAAAATAAAAATGGTATTCTAGCATCAATATTAGTATGCTTTTTCCATTTATTTGGCACATGAAAATTTTTTTTACTGCCATTTTTTAAAAATGTTGCAAATTAATCTTGAAAAAAATAAAACCTTGTTCAGCAATACACACTTTTCGTTCTTGGGTTGTTTTTCAGGTTTTTGGGGGTTTTTTTGGCTAGAGTTCTAGTTTTTAGTTTATAGTTCATGTTTCAAATTTTATGTTGTTTCGAAATGATTAAAATTCTACTCCTTAATATCTAGGATTCCTTCATTTAATATTCACAACGCTAATTTTTTATGAAAAATGAAATGCCAAGCATAACGCCAAATTATCATTGTTCCCATAGTACATGATTCTCTATTCACAAAACCATTGGTCATGGCTTGTTCTTATGCATCAGGGGTTGAAAGCCCAATTGCAATAAATATTATAGATTAGTTATATAAATTACATGATCTAAATCTGAATGTTATTTTTGCTATGCTAATTTCATATTCATATTTATAAATAATCATTGAGCATTTGCTTCATGTTCATAGGTTTACTTGTGGTGTTTCTGAGTGTTAAATGGGTAATTGTGTCAAGTTTTATGTTAAATTCATGAGAATTTTAACATTAAAACAAAGTACTGAACAACATAAATAAAATGTACAACAAACCATCAAATGATCCATTAACACAATATTTTGATGAAGGAGTTCACCCCTCCTGGGCTACATCTCCTTGGTCTAGATTCCATGCCTTGGGCCTCTGTATTAGCTAAAAATGGAAAAAAGTGATGTTTACAATCCCCTAGTGCTCTTGAAACCTTATCCAACATGCTCATAATTTCCAAATATCCTAGGATAGACTCTTTCTGAGCCAAAAATGGTCGAATTTTGAAAAATTTATGGCTCAATCAATTTAGCCTAAGAAATCTCCTCCAAAAATAGAGAGAACTATAGTTAACTCCGCTAATTTTGGAGTTCCGTCGCAAATGACGGACTACACAAAATATGCTGCTAAGATAAGCATGGTTTAATTATGGATAAGTTCGGGTTAATTAGTGATAAGTAGTGGTGTTAGCACTAAACACACGTTTAGTTGGAGCCTCTGCCACAGTTATAACACTATGGTTCTAGTGTGAGGGGGTTGGCCCACAGAGCTAGCCCCCTCCTCTGCCCGTCGGTTCAACCATATTGAAACAAATATAATTTGTGCACTAAGAATACTAAGAATATGATCCATTAACACAATATTTTGACGAAGGATTTCACCCCTCTTGGGCTACATCTCCTTGGTCCAGATTCCATGTCTTGGGCCTCTGTATTAGCTAAAAATGGAAAAAAGTGTTGTTTACAATCCCCTAGTGCTCCTGAAACCTAATCCAGCATGCTCATAATGTCCAAATATCCTAGGATAGACTCCTTATGAGCCATAAATGGTTGAATTTTGCAAAATTTATGGCTCAATCAATTTAGCCTAAGAAATCTCCTCCAAAACTAGAGAGAACTCTAGTTAACTTTGCTAATTTTGGAGTTCCGCCGCAAATGGTGGACTACACAAATTTGCTGCTAATATAAGCATGGTTTAATTATGGATAAGTGTGGGTTAATTAGTGATAAGTAGTGGTGTTAACACTAAACACGCGTTTAGTTGGAACCTCTACCACAGTTATAACACTATGGTTCTATTGTGAGGGGGCTGGCCCACAGGGCTAGCCCCCTCCTCTGCCTGTCGGTTCAACCATATTGAAACAAATATAATCTGTGCACTAAGAATATTAAGAAATTTTGCGCGGTCTAGTGATATGACGTTGTGTTTGCTTGGGGGAGGTCACGGGGTCGACCCCGGCTGTAATGTTCCCAAATGGGAAAAGTAGGAATATAATGCATAAAACTGGAAATATGCAAAAATATCAAAAGTAGGTCCATTCCTTTATGATTATAACAGAAAAATAGGTACAATATCTTGAGTAAAATATCACTCAAGTTGAGAAAACAATACCCCCATGAAAACATACACCTAGATCTAAAATGTTGTTAATACATGAAATACAGGAATGCAGAAAATTGTGTTGTATGTGAGAGAATAGAAGCTGAAAGATAGAAAAATGTATTGCTGCTAATATAATGCTCCAAAAATGCTAAGACTAGAGATCCATGCTCCAAAACATATTTCCAGGACAACCCAGAAAAGGTTTCCTGAAATGCACATTATACAAAATATAGCAGATTTGGCCCTAGGGCTAAATAATATTTGCAACTGGATCACTGATGGGAGATGGCTGATGTGATATACAAGATGGATGATCCTCCTTCAATGGATCTCCTAAATGAAGGGTTTATCCCCACACAGAAAACCCAAACACTCCAAATAGGGCAATAAACCCAATGCTGCAGCTGCCCTCTAAAATAATGTAGTCCTTGAGGGAAACTGTGATGTAGATGATGAATGCTACTCAGCTCGGTGAAAAAACATGAAATGAAGCCATGAGAACTTCCTCACAAGCTTCTGGATGAAAGGATGATCCCTCCAATGGAAATCTAGCTCAGAAATTGGAGATCTCTCTCCTCCACTACTACACCCCTCTAACACAACCCAACTCTAAACAAAATTGCACTGTATATGAGACTGAAGCTTGGAAAAATGCCTGATTGTGGAATTATAGTGAAATTCTATTCCTAGAGGCTCCTCAAGGAAAGAGGTGGGATTCCCGCTCAGGAACACCCTTTGCTAAAAAACACTTCAATCTTAGCTAAATAGCTGAAGAAATATATATGTCTAAACAGACCATATATTTAGAATATCAAATACAAAGACATGAACTACTATGGCTATCATCCTCTTCCTTATATAAGTGGTGAGCTTCCTCACCCTTGGCCCCACTCATTAAAGGCACTACTTCCATGCATGGAGTCTCCACCCAAAACTGTGATGACCCATAATGAATGTCACTCCTCCATGACAACGTTGTTGATTTGGTCAAAGTTGACCCAGTATATGTTCTCCAACCCTTGTTCACACCTTAGAGTGCTTTATTAAGCTGAAAATACTATCCACTTTCACATGATAAGTGTTTTTATTCTTCATAATCATATTTATGGGTCTCCCTACCCACTTATTCACCTATCTAAGTGACAAAACATAACTTTAATATTCCAATAAATTTTGGAATGTTACAGTCCTCCCCTCCAAAATGTTGCTTGTCCTAAAGAAACTGTAAGGATACTAAAAAATCTCCAATGGATATGTCTCGTCCCAATTATACAAGTTAGCCTTTGGTAGATAAACCAAATAGCTATCATTATGAAGAAGTGGGAGATATATGGAAAGAGTTATAAGCTATCCATTAGCCTCCTCTAGGCATGAGAGATGGTAAATGTTGGGTGCCTCAATCCCAATGAAACTCCAATCTCCATGCTATCATCCAAACAAAGTGAGCCATCCTTGGTAGCTCATAGAATAATCCCCTGCTTTTGCAATTTATAGGGGTTTTATGGCTGAAAATGAGAGATAAATTTATTCAACTCACATTGTCTCTCTCTCCACTTATGATAAATATGGAGCTGCTGATCTTGGGCTTCAATAATATAGTCATTAGGAAGCCAAAAGGTACTTGGAATCTCATGATCCCACTCTTTGGTTCTAGGAACCTCTCTTGCCCAATTCATCCCACATATAGTGAATATAATTTCATCACCATAAGGGATCCAAAAGGAAAATGGACTATGTGTCATATAACATGTTGGATGGTGACAATAATCCATCAAGTGAGACCAGTGTTGTTCTGCCTCTAGCTGTCTCAAAACACCATATGATGGGTGGCCATCCAACCACTTGTTTGTTATCATAAGCTTCTCAAAAGCTTGAAATAGTGAAGGACATTAGGTGTTAACTGAATATGAACCAATCAAAACATGTCTTGCCCAAATTTCTCTATAAAGTGGTCATCCCCATCACTAAATGTAGTCCCAAAAGGACCATGAAATTCACAAAGAGGCTTGCTCTCTTGTGGAGCAATGTGCTGCCAATGTATGGTAAAATAATGTACATACACTATTAGTTTATCAATAATAATAAAAACACAATATTTACCTTATATTTTAGACAAGTTGGTGAAGAGTTCCATGGATGAACCTTCCCATCTCTTCATCAAAAGGGGAAGTGAATGAAAAAACCTTGCAAGGTGGTTTCTTTACTCCTCATACATCAAGCAAGCTACATATCTCTTGATATGTTGGTGAACATCTTATTTTAGATCCTCCCAATAGAATATCTCCATAATGTTGTGATAGGACTCAATGGAATCCTCATGCTCTAAAAAGAGTGCCTCATATGCTGCATGTAGAATCTCCTTCTTGAGCTTGGAGTCTTTAGTCAATTAGATTTGATCATGGAAATAGATGATTCCATCAACCACTCTATATCTCCCACCTATTACTTGTTCATTAATAACCTTACATGTGAAGAGGTTCTTGGAATATTCCACCAAGAGTCGGGACTCCCAATATGGATCTAGGCTTCCCAACAATGACAATGTTGTTAAATTCTGAAATGAAGCACCTGTCATATCATAACTCTCCTCTTTGACATGCTCAATGCCAAAGCCACATGTTAGAGTACTATTACCCTGCTTTTGTTGCCTCCCTTGCATCTGATCTTGCCCAAGACAAGATTGAAGTGGATGGAGGTCAACCTCCTCTTGTAAGGTATTTCCCATCCAAAACTTCCATAATTTGGCCAATGTATGCAAGAGTGTTAATAACCTCTTGTCATATTCAGAAATATTCCTCATGTGTGGAAGTATCATTTGTTGTTCCAAAGCTATGCAGTATCCCTTTGACACCATGCTCATGCCATCATAGATTTCTGAATCATCATATTTCAGCGCAAATAGCTATGGAAATGTCCATATCATAAAATTTCTCACCCCTCCTTTGAACCCATCAAAGGCTCTCTACGTTGTGCTAGCACCTCCCAAGGCTCCTTCCTTAGCCAATTCTATTAATGGTGCACCATGTTGAGAGAACTCTTTGATCATCTTCTAATCAGGAGATCTCCCTGGTGGAATGCCTCCATGTAATGAAACATCAAGGCCTAGAGCAAGCTGCATATGTGAGTGGACTGATTTTTCCCTGCTCTCACTACGCAAATCATCCTCCTGCTTCTGTATATAAACCTCTTGAAAATGATGGGTGTTTATGTTTCCAATCACTTGATGCTAGTCCTCCTTCTCATCTTCTCCTACCTTCTGCAAGATATCACAGTCTAAGGTGTCTTCTTCAAATGTAATCAACCCATGCACACCCAACATCTCATTGGTGTCAAAAGTCTTGATCACAAGGGTATGATCTATCTGTTAGAAAATTAAATATTACAGAGCAATGCAACACATAAAATATGTGGAAAATAAAGGCACACAAAACACATAAAACCAGAGAGACACAGATATACGTGGTTCACCTAGTTTGGGCTACGTCCACCCCGAACAGTCAGTCCTTCCTTTCTATTATCTAGAAAAAATGAAGAGACAAAACCTACAGCAAATCCACTGTAATATCCTTTGTTCTCTCTCACAGTTTCCCTATCTATTTCTTGCTCCGAGAATACACACACAATACACAGCCGCAATACAATACCCTCATAAAAGCGAGGGGTTGCCTTCTAGGGAAAAAAACCCTAAACTAAACATAACTTCTACCGTCAGATCATTTGCCTAATGAACGGCCTAGACTGACTAGAAATTACTATACTTTTACAAGGAAATTTTACATTTGTTTTTAGCTTCGGGGGCATTTCCCCCAAAACCCCCGCCAGGGGGGTTTTTGAAAAGCTACAGGCGGCGTTGCTGCCCCTTTTAAGGTACAGGGGTCCAATGCTGTGATACAAAGTAAACAAGATAATCAGGCTCCACACCCAACAATCTCCCACTTGCAGACTGATTGTAGCAACTCCACCGCTGCTTCATTTGCTGGATAATGACTCCTCTTTGGACCTGGTTGTTTCTCATCTTCATCTTCATCCTTGAAGACCAATTGAAACTGAGCATGTTCTCAGTTTCTCCATGGTTACAACTTTTGTTAGCATATCTGCGGGATTCTGGCTAGTATGTATCTTTTCCAGCTTCAACTCTCCATCTTCCAATACTGACTGTATGAAATGGTACTTGAGATGTATGTGTTTAGTCCTAGAATGAAATGCTGAGTTCTTTGAAAGATGAATAGCACTTTGGCTATCACTTTATAGTGTGCCCATATCATGCTTCTTACCCAATTCATCCATAAACCTTTGTAACCAAATCATTTCTTTACTAGCCTCTGTAGCAGCAACATACTCTACTTCTGTTGTTGAAAGTGCAACAACACTTTGGATTTTTGAAACCCAACTGACAGTTGTTCCACCTACAATAAATACATATCCTGTAGTGCTCCTCCTGTTATCTCTGTCCCCTGCCATATGTGCATAAACATATCCCTGTAGAGCAATGTTTGAACCACCAAAGCATAATGCTTGATCTGTGATACCTCTCAAATATCTGAGAATCCATTTTACTGCCATCCAATTTTGTTTTCCTGGATTGTTCATGTACCTACTTACAAATCCCACTGCATGTGCAATATCAGGCCTTGTGCAGACCATTGCATACATTAAGCTTCCAACTGCTGATGCATATGGAACTTTAGACATATAATCCATGTCTTCTTGGGTCTTTGGGCACATCTCCTTACTAAGTTTGAAATGGCTAGCAAAAGGTGTACTAACTGATTTTGCATTCTGCATATTAAATATTTTCAACACCTTTTCTATGTACTCATTCTGAGACAGTGTTAATTTGCGATTTTTCCTGTCTCTAGTTATCCTCATACTAAGGATTTGTTTTGCAGCTCCCAAATCCTTCATTGCAAATGAATTTGCCAATTTTCTTTTGAGCACATTTATTTCCTGCATGTTAGACCCTGCAACAAGCATGTCATCTACATACAATAACAGTATAATATGGCCGCCATCATTTTTCCTTTTCAGATAAACACAATGATCAGAGTGACATCTAGTATAACCTTGTTCAGACATAAACTTGTCAAATTTTAGATACCACTGCCTTGGGGCCTGTTTTAAGCCATACAAGCTCTTCTTTAACCTGCACACCAATTTTTCCTTCCCTTTTACCTCATATCCTTCTGGTTGCTGCATGTATATCTCTTCCTCCAAATCTCCATGGAGAAATGTTGTCTTTACATCTAACTGTTCAAGATGTAAATCTTCTGCTGCTATAAGACTTAAAATAGTTCTGATTGAATTCATTTTAACAACAGGAGAAAATATTTCATCAAAATCAATACCTTTCTTCTGTGCAAACCCCTTCACCACAAGTCTAGCTTTGTACCTCTGTTTTCCTCCATCTTCTTCCTTCAGCCTCTAAACCCATTTATTTTACAATG
This sequence comes from Pinus albicaulis, assembly GCA_034641835.2. Classification (NCBI taxonomy): domain Eukaryota; kingdom Viridiplantae; phylum Streptophyta; class Pinopsida; order Pinales; family Pinaceae; genus Pinus; species Pinus albicaulis. The sequence goes on from CM076582.1 coordinate 1,488,017,580, forward strand.
TAGTTTTACCTGCAGGCAACCTGACTAAGTCCCAAGTCCGGTTATGCATTAAGGAGTCCATCTCTTCTTCCATGGCTAGCTCCCACTTCTTCCTGCTTTCAACCTGCATTGCTTCTTCATAACATGCAGGTTCACCAGAATCAGTCTACAATAAATAATATAATGAGGGAGAGTATCGTTCAGGGGATCTACTTATCCTGGTAGATCTTCTAACACCACTTTCAGGTGTTTGAGGTGCCTGTTGCTGTTGTGGTGGTTGTTGCTGCTGTGGTTGTTGATTATTATTATTTTCAGGCACCTTTACTTTTTCAGTTATCTCATCAAGAACCGTGTATTCCTTTCTTTCTTTTTCCTGTTTCTTTTCCTGCAACTGATTCTTATACAAGACCTTTTCATTGAATATTACATCTCTGCTCCTAATGATTTTTTTATTTTCATAATCATATAAGCGATAACCAAAATCATTAGCACCATATCCAATAAAGGTACATTTCTTTGATTTTTCCTCAAGCTTTGTTCTGTTTTCTTTATTATTGTGGACAAAGGCCTCACAACCAAAAGGCTTTAAAAAAGAGTATTTTACCTTTTTACCTGTCCATGCTTCCTCTGGAATACCACCATCCAAGGAACTTGAAGGCCCTCTGTTTATTAGATAAACAACAATATCTACAACATCTGCCCAAAATTGTAAAGGAAATACTGCATGCAATCTCATGCACCTTGCACGCTCCATGATTGTTCTGTTCATCCTTTCTGAAACACCATTTTCTTGTGGTGTTCTTGGAATTGTCTTCTCTCTGCGAATTCCATGCTCTGAACAGTACCTATCAAACTCTTTGCTGCAATACTCACCTCCATTGTATGATCTGAGACACTTCAACTTATTTCCTCTCTCAATCTCAGCCAAATCTTTCCATTTCTTGAAAGTATCAAATACATCATATTTATTCTGAATACAATAAATCCATGTTTTTCTAGTTTCATCATCAATAAAAGTAACATAATAATGAGAGCCATCGAGAGATGATACCTGAGCAGGTCCCCATACATCTGTATGCACAAGCTCCAATTTTTCGCTCTTCTTTTCTTTCCCAAATCTGAGAAATCTGACTCTCTTCTATTTTCCATAAATGCAATTCTCACAGAAATCCAAATCAACATTCTTCAATCCTGGCAACAAATTTATTGAGTGAAGAATCTTCATTCCCTTCTCACTCATGTGTCCGAGCCTATGATGCCATAATGCTGCATCTTCTCCTTTGGAAGTTAAAGTATTAACAGAGTTAGAAATACCATTGCATAAATACAATGTACCAACCTTTTCACCTTTTTCTATTACCAGCGCTCCTTTGGTGACCTTCCAAGTTTTATCTGTGAAAGTTGTTAGACAACCTTCATTGCCTAACTGCCCTGTTGAAATCAGATTTTTCTTCAGATCTGGAACATGCCTTACCTCCTTTAGTAGCCATTGGTTTCCATTCTGTTGTTTTACAAGAACTTTACCCATTCCAACAATTTTACACGGTTTATCATCACCCAAACGAACTTGTCCAAAATCTCCTTGAACATAGTCATGAAAATATTTCTTATCAGGTGTGGCATGGAATGAAGCCCCTAAATCTACAACCCAAGAATCAGTAACATTTTCAAAAGAAAGAATCAAAGCATATTGTAACACATCACCTGTCACATTTGCTTCATGATTGTTTTCTTGCTGTGTGTCTCCTTCTTTTCCCTTCCGAGATCTACAGTCTTTCTTTAGGTGTCCTTTCTTTCCGCAATTCCAGCACACTATCCCCAATCTGGACTTGGATATGCCTTTCCTTGATTTACTGCGATATCCCGAGCTCTTTCCTCTTTCCATTCTTCTTCCCCTAGACTCTGCACTCAAAGCATTACCTGATGTCTCACCAGAGCTTTTTCGTCGCATTTCCTCGCTAAGGATAGCACCAACAACATCATCAAACTTTAAAGTACTAGATCCAGAGACAGAGTTACTAATGGCCATTACTAAACTATTCCAACTCTCTGGCAATGAGCACAAGAATAACAGAGCTCTAACTTCATCATCAAAGTTTACCCCTACAGAACTTAGCTGACTGGTAACTGTATTAAATTCATTTAAATGGTCTGCAACAGATCCACCTTCCGACATATTCATATTAAATAGTTGTTTCATAAGAAATACCTTGTTTGAGGCCGAGGGTTTTTCATATAGTTTTGCCAACGTCTGCATCAAACCCTATGTTGTTGTTTCCTTCGAAATATTGAAGGCGACTGACGCCGCAAGACACAACCATACTGTTCCGAGTGCCTTTCTATCGAGAATGTTCCATTCCGCGTCTGTCATGGTCGTCGGCTTCTTTGTTTTTCCGCTCAATGGTAGGTACAGATCTTTCTGATACAGATAATCTTCCATCTGCATCTTCCACAGCGCAAAGTTTTGGTCGTTAAATTTCTCGACCCTAAACTTACCATCATCCACCATTGCTCCCACTCAAACTAGGAACCCTTTTTTCCTGCGAGTTTATCAGCCAAATATACCTTCGGCTCTGATACCATTTGTTAGAAAATTAAATATTACAAAGCAATGAAACACATAAAATATGTATAACAGAATCACACAAACACATAAAACCAGAGACACAGATATATGGTTCACCCAATTTGGGCTACGTCCACCCCGAATGTACTCACTCCTTCCTTTCTATTATCCAGCAAAAATGAAGAGACAAAACCTACAGCAGATCCGCTGTAATATCCTCTGTTCTCTCTCACAGTCTCCCTCTCTGTTTCTTGCTCCGAGAATACACACACAATACACAGCCGTAATACAATACCCTCATAAAAGCGAGGGTTTTCCTTCTAGGGGAAAAAACCCTAAACTAAACATAACTTCTATCGTCAGATCATTTGCCTAATGAACGGCCCAGATTGACTAGAAATTACTATACTTTCACAAGGAAATTTTACATATGTTTTTAGCTTCGGGAGTGCTACCCCCGAAACCCCCGCCAGGGGGGTTTCCAAAAAGTGCTGCCCCCCCCCCCCTTCCTGGACCCCCAACGGCAGCGATTAATTACGGGTGGTTTTGTCGCCCCTTTTAAGGTACAGGGGTCCAGTGCTGTGATACAAAGTAAACAAGATAATCAAGCTCCACACCCAACACTATCATAGTGTGTGTCACCAAGACTGTATTCAATGTTGGAACACACTTCCTCCATTGTTTTGTCTCATTGTCTATCAACATAGACACATACTTCTCATGATCTTCATATGTAAGATCCTTTGGAACTTCTTGCAAAGATATAAGAGCTCCTCTGGTTGAAGAAATTGCTTCATCTCCATCCCTAAATGGTGGTAGATCTCCTCCTTCTTTTACAACGCTGGAGGCTCTTTCCAGCTCTTCTCCTTCCTGTTGCTCATCATTGGAGAGTTCCTCATCATTAAGAGATCCTTTTTCTTGATCCCCTCTTGAAGGAGGAATCCTCATGTCTTCTTCTTGAGAAGAAATTTCTTGCTAAAGTGGGGCTTTTTCCCTTGGAAAAATATGTTGCAGATATTTAACCCCCTCAACAATGTTCTTAAATGGATTTGGTCTCATGTATCCTTCCAACTCATGCAATTTTTTTTGATTTCTTGGGCTTGGTTAGCTCTTCCAAGGAAGTTTCAGAATGTTTTAGATAAAATCTTTTCACTAACCTCTTCGTGAACTTTGCATAAGTAGATATATTTTCATTATTTAATGAATAAGATTCATAAAACCACCAGGCATAAGCCTTACCTTTAAGATGAATCGTTGCTACTCTAATGGCCTCCTCTTCTGAAACTTGATGCAACTGAAAATATGTGTCTATCATACTTACCGAAGCCTTAGCTGAGATCTTGGGTGGCCCATCAAAAGTAGGTGGAAAGAATCCACCCAAAGTGTGTTGCATGCACCCTCTTCTTCTATTGTGGTTACTGGGTTTTCTATCTTCTTTGAGTTGACAAAACCCTTGGAAGTTTAGATGCTCCTTGAATCTTCTATACTAAGATTCATATTCTTGGAGATAGTCACCAAGAGTCTCCTCCTTTGGTGTGTCTCCTTCCTCTTCTTCTCTTGCCAAGAATGTAGGCATGGTACCACATTGTAGATATGATGGTGTAGTTGAGTGCTCACACCCATAATGTGAAAATATAGAGCTTTCTTCATGTACAAGCCCTCTTGGAGAATCTCTACATCTCTCCACTCTCATCTCTTTGATGTCTCTGTTAATGCACTGCATAGTTTGAGGAAGAAGTTTTGAGAACTCCTTCCCTCCTAATAATGAAGTTTTTCCTTCATCTCTTCTGCAAATCTTATCCTTTTTATGAGAAGCCTCCTCAGATGACATAATGTCTGAAGTACACAGGCTAAGCCAATATTATGCTCTGATACCACTGTAATGTTCCCAAATGGGAAAAGCAAAATATAATGCATAAAACTGGAAATATGCAGAAATATCAATAGATGAAAGCATGAGACAATAGTAGGTCCATTCCTTTATGATTATAGCAGCAAAATAGTTACAATATCTTGAGGAAAAGATCACTGATGTTGGGAAAACAAGCCTCCCATGAAAGCATACACCTAGATCTAACATGTTGTTAGTACATAAAATACAGGAATGCAGAAAACGATGTTGTCTATGAGAGAATAGCATCTAAAAGATAGGAAAATTTATTTTTTCTGATATAATGCTCCAAAAATTCTAATACTAGAGATACATGCTCCAAAACATATTTCCAAGACAACCTAGAAAAGGTTTCCAGAAATGCACGCTATACAAAATATAACAGATTTGGCCCTAGGGCTGAATAATCTTTGCAACTGAATCAATGATGGGAGATGGATGATCTGATATACAATATGGTTGATCCTCCTCCAAAATATCTCCTAAATGAAGGGTTGATCCCCACACAGGAAACCCAAACACTCCAAATAGGGTAATAAACCCACTACTGTAGTTGTTCTCTAAAATAACGCAGTCCTTGAGAGAAACTACGCTGTAGCTGATGACTGCTACATGGCCTGGTGCCAAAATATGAAATGAAGCCCTGAGAAATTCCTCACAAGCTTCTGGATGAAAGGATGATCTCTCCAATGGAAAACTAGCTCAGAAATTGGAGATCTATCTCCTCCACTGCTACACCCCTGCAACACAACCCAACTCTAAACAGAATTGCATTGTATATGAGACTAAAGCTTGGCCAAATGTATGATTGTGGAATTATATTGCAATAATATTCCTAGAGGCTCCTCAAGGAAAGAGGTGGGATTCCCACTTGGTAACACCCTTTGCTAAACAACATTGCAATCTTATTTAAACAACTGAAGAAAAATATATGTCTAAATAGACCATATATTCAAAAATATCAAATACAAAAACATGAACTAATATGGCTGCCATCCTCTTCCTTATATAAATGGTGAGCTTCCTCACCCTTGGCCCCACTCATTAAAGGCACTACTTCCATGCATGGAGTCTCCACCCAAAACTGCGTTGTCGCATAATGAATGCCACTCCTCCATGACATTGTTGTTGATTTGGTCAAATTTGACCCATTGTATGTGTTCTAGCCCCTGTTCACACCTTAGGGAGCTTTATTAAGCTGGAAAGATGATCCACTTTCACATGAGAAGCGGTTTTATTCTTCATAAAGATATTTATGGGTCTCCCTAACCACTTATTCACCTATCTAAGTGACAAAACATAACTTTAATATTCCAATAAATTTTGGAATATTACAACCACCTGTCCTTTGTAATAAAGTTTTCAAATATAAATAAATTATTTTACCTTTGACTTAGCCAAGATTTTTCCCTTTGGGAGGGGGCATGTGGTGGCCCCTGGTTGCACCACGTGTCCTCTTCCCATTTTCTCATCCCATAACCAATAAAAATGCAACAATTCACCCAACTCAACAACCAACCACAAAGTGACACTTGTCATAGTGTCATTTGAAAAATTGAAGGAATATTATTTTTTTGCTGACTAGGCTTCCCAGTCACCATTCTGTCATTTCTGTACAAATTTTAGTTGTTTGTGAAAATGAACAACAGGCTCTAACTTTCACATACAGAGTCAGTTTTTTATGAAACAAAGTGCATCGGATTCCTGGCAATGAGCACTTCGCAGTCGTTCACATTCTGAGTGATTCCAAGGACTTCCATTTTGAGCTTAAAACTGAGCACTTGATCATTCCTCCCCACTAGAATCCTTTTGGTCCCCAAAATATATTATCAATTGTTTAGCAGGTGAGGGTATAGTTCCCTCACCTTCTCAATCTCCATCCATTTGTCCTTAGAAGGATTTTGTCCCTTGTGTCCTTCTCGAAGGTATTCGACATTCCCTCTCCTTGAAGTTCTGGTTCTTTTGTCAAGTATGAGATATTGCTGAAATTCATCAAGATATTCTGGAGATAAATCATCTATTGATGGCATCTGAAAATTCTCTCCTTTATCATCAATCAACGGAGGCTCAAACAATCTCAAATTATCAACATTAACAATTGAGTATATTTGCATATAAGGACAAAAATCTAGCTTAAATGCATCGTTTCCAATCTTTTCCATAATTTTAAAAGGACCATAATAGATTGGCTTCAGATTTTTACTTCCCCTTGAAGTTTCTATTTTCTAATATATAACCAAACTTCATCACCAACTTGGAATTTACGATCGACACAATGTTTTTCATTTCATGCCGTGTAGCTTCTTTGACTCTTTTCAAGTTGTTCTTGCACTACGTGATGTATCAACTGAATTTTCTCAATAAAATTATTTTCTTTATCTATGTTTCTATTTCCATAAATAGAAACATCTTTCCCAAAGATGAAGTCCAATGGATAGCTTGGAAATTACCCAAGACATACCTCAAATGGCGATGTATTTGTGGAAGAATGCTTTGCCCTATTGTATGTATGTTGAATGTAATGCAACTGTTCATCCCACAACTTTGGATGTTTGTTGCAATATCCTCTAAGAAGATGAATGACTGTCATGTTGACCACCTCGGTCTGATCATCTTTTTGGGTGAAAGGTTGTGCTCTTCTTCAACTTAGTGTCCATCATGTCCCACAAATTTGACCAAAAATTCCCAACAAATCGATAATCTAGTTCACTTACAATAGAAGTAGGAAAACCAAAATGAACCCAAACATTTTGAAACAAAATATGAGTTGTTTTTTCAGTTGTAATTTTATTTTTACATGGCATCAAAATGCACATTTTTTTGAACCTATCTACAACTACATACAAGTAATCATGACCTTTCCTTGACAATGGAAGACCTCCTACAAAATCCATCGAGATACTCTCCCATGGACATGAAGGTACCAGAAGTGGAGTGTACAATCCTAGTTTCCTATTACTGGGCTTGCTTATTTCACACAAAGAACATCCCCTAATTAAACGAGATACACTATCAAACATGTGTGGCCAATAGCAATACCTTTGCAGATTCGCTACCATGTTTCCTACACTGAAATGTCCAACAATCAATGAAGTGTGCGCCTCCCTCATGATATTGTTTATTTCTCCCTATGGAATACATAACTTGCCCAAGTGATACAAAAAAAATATTATTTACATGGTAATCTAACTCTTCAATTTGGTTTCTTTGACTCAAAATTTCATACACATCTTGAAATTCATTATCATATGTATATTGCTCAATGTAACTTTCATGCAAAACAAAACTGTGCTTGAGTATAATAGATGAATTTACAATAGGCCTAGAATGCATATCAACTACCTTATTGTAGATTCCCTTTTATACTTGATGACAAAATGAAATTGTTGTAGAAATCCCATCCATCTGAAGTGTCCGATTGCTCCAACTTTGATCATGACTGAAGTACTACAATGGTTGATGGTCGGTATGGATAATGGTATCTTTCCCCATCAAATAATGTTTCAATTTCTTTACACTTTTTACCAATGCATATAACTCTTTGTCATAAGTGGGATAGTAAGTCATAACACCATTAAAAATTTTAGAATGAAATGAAATGGGCTTACCATGTTGCATGATAACTACTCTCATGGCGTAATCACTAGCATCTGTTTGAATCTCGAATGGTTGTCTAAGATATGGAAGAGCTAATACCAGTGATGAACTGATCTTTTTTTTTAAAGCATAAAATTATTTTCTCTTCATATCTCCCCAATGGAAGACTTTCTTGGTACTAGTCAATGCATGTAACAGAGCTGCAATGGAAGAAAAATTAGCAATGAATTTCCTCCAATATTTTGTTTCCCCTAGAAATATTCTTACCTCCATAAATGTATTGGGCTTGGGACAATTCACAATGACCTAAACCTTAGAGGGGTCTATCTTCATCTCACCTCCTCCAAAAATGTGTCCCAAATACACTAAAGAATTCTTTCCAAACTCACTCAATACATCATTCATAACTCTCATTAAAGTAGTTGGAGCATTGGTAATACCAAAAGGCATAACAAGCTACTCAAACAATCCATGTCTAGTTTTAAATGTGGTTTTCCAAATGTCCTCTTCAATTATTCTAACTTGATGATAACCACTTCGTAAGTCTAACTAAGTGAAATACTTTGCATACCTCAATTGATCAAGAAAATCATCAATTGTTGGGAATGGATAGCGATTCTTTAGATTTTATTCAGTGCATGGAAATCCACACACATATGCCAAGTACCCTCCTTATTTGGCAACAATACAATCGATGAACCACATGGCGAAGTAGATGGGTGTATGATACCTTTTTTTAGAAATTCTTGAGTTTGATTCTTGATTTCCATTCTCTCCATTATCTACATGTGATACATGCCAATGTTTGGAAGTGGAACATCTTGCTGCAGTTGTATCACATGCTGAAGTCCCCTCTTGGGAGGTAACCCATTTGGTTCCTAAAACATCTTGCCATGTTGACTTACCACATCATACAAATCAGATTTTAATTTTTCATCACAACTTTCAAAAGATTCATATTCCATATCATTCTTTTTCTTGATCATGAGAAGCACAAAATTTTTTCTTGCATTTACTAGTCTCTTCATCTGCCTTGCATTAACCAAAGAAATATTCAATTTTTTGCGATGAGCTCTCACAATATACTCCACCCCATCCTTGAGAAAATGATATTTTTTCTCATGGCGATAAAATATCGCTTTCCTGTCATACAAATATGGGCTTCCCGAGATAATTCCTGAAATGTCAAGATGAACCACATCTAACTCAACTTCATAGGGGGTAGAGTATGTATGCCTTCGTAGACTTAGTAGTCAAATTTTTGCGCGGAGGTGGGTCTCTTGTCTTGCAAACAAGAGGGTCTCATACACCAATTTAGTGTTTGGCTTGGCTGTGACCTTAAAATTTGATAATAATAATAACAATATCCAACACAGAAGACGTGTTTTATGATGAGGTACAGTTTCAAGGTTAAGCTTTTTGACCAAGTCTTATGAGATTAAATTTGCTTGTGACCCACTACCAAATAATGCATCAATCTTTGTATGGTTTGAGATCACCCTTACATGGAACAAATCTATCCTTGTTTCTTCAGTTGGAGTGTTGTTGTGACAATTTTATGAACTAGTGCTTGCTATGGCTTCTTTTCCCTTTGTGACCATGGTTGTAATCTTGGTATAATCACCGGAATTGGATCCAAGATAATTTGTGTGGTAGCAGTCACACTTTGTTTCCCCTTATTGTTTGTTTTCTTAGGCCTTAGTTCGGGATGTAGTTTCCAACAATGGGCTTCATCATGCCCCTCTTTGGAACAATGTTTGCATGTAGTTTTCTCCCTTTCTTTATTAACACTTGCATTCTTCTTTCCCTTCCATTTTCCTCCCTTCTCTTTCTCCTTACACTTGAATGGATTTTTCTTACTACCCTCTTCCTAAATGTTCTTTCCCCTTGTTTCAAGGTGTGTGGCTTGCACACATACCTCATCTAAATTTCTTGGATTGAAAATAAGGATAGTGTGTTTCAAATAATAATGTAAAACCCTAATGTATTTCAATAGAGTGTCTTGGGAATTCAAGTTTACACCTAACAATAAAGCCCTTTTTCTAAAATTCTGGGTATATTCTTGAACTGTTTGACCCTTGCGTTTCCTAAAGTTTTTCCAACTCATAATGGATTTTTGCATGTAAGTTAAAGAATAAAATTGTCTCCTAATTGAAGAAATAAACTCAGCCCAAGAAATGGATATCTTACCATGGACACGCATTTCCTCTTGAGTCTTTGCTTCCCACCAGACTAGTGATGTTCCTTCTAGCCTCAATGAAGCTAACTAGATATTTATGTCATTTTCTTGAAGGTTTCTAATTTTTCAATAAACCTCCAGTTGATGAATCTAATTGTCCAACTTCTCTGCATTTACCTCACCATTGTACATGGGAAGTTCAAACTTAATGTCCAATTTGAGTAAGGGAGTTTTTCCTTTTAGGGTTTTTGAGTGAGTATGAGTGGTTTTTGTTGTGGACGTGGAAGATGATGGTGATGGTGATGAATATGGTGGAGATGGAGGAGGATTTCCTCCACTACCCTTTGAATCCTTCTCTCCTTCCTTTTTTTCTTCTAAGGTTCCCTCTCCATGTGGAGACTTAGAATTCTGTCCAACCATCCTAGTGCTCCTCTCTTCAAAGAGGATCCTAACCCTTTCAGTTAGGTCATAGAAATCCTTCATGAATTCTTCCTCTTCTAAAAGACCCTAAGTCTCTCCTGCACTTGACATGATGATTATGGATTCAAGCTCAGCTTCTGGTGCAACTTGTACCTCCTCAATCTTAGCTAGAGATAAAACTTTAGGTGCTTCAAGTGCAGCTGGGAGTGAAAATTTGGGTGGCAATGGTGGCCTTGTAGCTCTCCTTATTTTGGTCCTAACCTTAGGACTAGCAACCAACAGTTTCCCTCCTTCTCTCTGCAAGTTTAACCTTTTAAGCATCACAAATTTGTAAACATTGAAACCCTACTTGCACAAAAATCAAGAAAATATCAAGAAAATAACCTTTTCTTTTATACCACCTTGATCTAAATCTGAATGTTAGTTTTGATGTGCTAATTTCATCTTCAGATTTATAAACAATTATTGATCATTTTCTTCATGTGCATAGGTTTCCTTGTGGTGTTTATGAGTGTTAAAGAGGTAATTGTGTCAGGTTTTATGTTAAATTCATGATAATTTTAACATTAAAAAAAAGTATTGAAAAACAACAATAAAATGTACAACAAACCATTAAATGATCCATCAACATATTATTTTGATGAAGGAGTTCACCCCTCCTGGACTACATCTCCTTGATCCAGCTTCCATGGCTTGAACCTCTATATTAGCTCAAAAAGGAAAAAAATGTTGTTACAATCCTCCACTTCTCCTAAACCCTGCTCCAACATGCTCAAAATTTCCAAATCTCCTAGGATAGACGTTTTTCGATCCAAAAATGGTAGAATTTTTAAAAAGTTATGGCTCAATCAATTTGGCCTAGGAAATCTCCTCCAAAAATGAAGAGAATTTCAGTTAACTTCGCTAATTTTTGAGTTCCGCCACAAATGATGGACTCTACCAACTCTACCGCTAAGATAAACACGGTTTAATTATGGATAAGTGTGGGTTAATTAGTGATAAGCATTGTGTTAGTGCTAAACGTGTGTTTAGTTGGAGCCTCCGCCACGGTTATAGCACTATGGTTATATTGTGAGGGCGCTGGCCCCCTTCTCCATCTGGCGGTTCAACCATATTGAAAAAAATATAATCCGCACACTAAGATTGTTAAGAAATTTGATGTGGCCTAGTGGTATGACATTTTGTTTTCTTGGGGGAGGTCGCAAGGTCTACCCCGGCCTCCGCCTGTCCTCCGTAATATATTTTGCCAATATAAATAAATGATTCGACCTTTGACTTATCCAAGGTTTAGGCCTTTAGGAGGGGGCGCATGGCGACCCCTAGCTGAACCACATTTACTCTTCCCATTGGCTCATCCCACAACCAATCAAAATGCAACAATTCACCCAACTTAGCAACCAACCATGAAGTGACACTTGTCATAGTGTCATTGGGAAAATTGAAGGAATGTTCTAGGAATATTCTTTTTTTTTACTGACTAGGCTACCCTATCACCATTCTATCATTTTTGCACAAATTTTAGTTATTTGTGAAAATGAACAATAACATCTAACTTTCACATATGGATTTGGTTTTTTATGAAACGAAGTGGGCCGGATTCATGGCGCCGATCACTTTGCATTCGTTCAGGTTCTGAATGATTCTGAGAACTTCCATTTTGAGCTTAACACTGAGCACTTGATCGCTACCCCAGGGCTATACCTTTTTCATTGCGCCAATACTCTTATTAACACACTCAATCACCCAAGTGTTTGGTCTTCATGCATATATTTTTAACCAACTATCCAAATCAAGACTGTACAGTGGATTTACAATAAACTGCCTGAAGGCCTCAATCATGTGCCTTAATCCTTGACCTATTAATATCTAGGCACTACATCCATAGTCCATAACCCAACTTTTGTATCGGGGGCTAAAGGCTCAAAATCAAACTATAAATCAATTAATTCATCATCTCTCAATCATTATGCACCCAAAAATTTGGTATGGAGGGCTTAAATTCCCAAAAATTAATCATATTGTAGAATGGTCCATGCCATTATTATACGCCCAATTTTTTGTATACATCCCAAAGGCCCAAAGACCAAAATTACTTATATAACAAGCTTGGTCATATGCCCTTTGTTTAACACATAGAAACATTGCAAATAGGGCATTGACGTTATTTCCAATGCCTATATGGAATGTTATATGTCAGTAATATTCATGTTCCTCACCCTATTAAACTTAGGCCATTACAATGCTACGCATTTCTTTCTACATGTTAGTGTCAGTATGTTCATCCTATCACTAGTAAGTTTTGTAAGTTTTGTTTCAGTTAGAGTTAGTTCAGTTTTGAGTCATTTTTCATTATTAATTCTCGTCTTTTGATTTTTGACTCCATGCCCAATGGTAAGGCTACTTGGTCTACAGTGTTATTGACACCTCCAAGGAGCTGACATCCCCAAATGGAGCCAATTTTAGAGTCATTCTGTTTAGCCTATCACTAGTGATCAGATATGTTCTTACAAGGTCTTGTTAGGTTCTCAAGTCAATTTTTTGTCATTTCATTAGATCTTCAAACAAAATTTTTTTCACTAACTAGTGTGTCTAGGGCTATTTCCACTCCTTTCAAAAACTTTCACATGTTGGTCCTTGTCATCACTCAGTTGAGTGTACCATCATTGAAAGATCATCATCATAACTTCAGTCCACATCATCACTATTTTCATTCATCTCAGTGTCACCATAAGTCATTAGGGTTAAGGTCACCAAAATTTGTCATTCCATGCATAAATCTGGAAAATGAGGAGTGGTAATAGGTAAAGTTGTTCAATGAAATTTGGTTTCAAAAGGTAATTTATGTTTCAATTATGTAATAAGTGTCAGTTCTAAATATTAAATTGCAATTTCTAAAGCTACAAGGTTCCAAAAGCAAAGTGAAAATCATGAGGTGGGGCACCATACCTTTTGATTAAAATGACCAGGGAAAATTTTAAGGACGGAAAAATATTTTGAAGTTTAAAAACATGGCGAATATCACTAGTCCCTAATATGCAAAATATAAAATGTTTATTGATGTATTTGTAAATTTATTCAAATTTATAATGATTTCATATATAATCTCTATATAATATTGGCGATTTTCAAGGAAACTAATCTTATATTGTAAAATTTGGGCAAATCATTTTTATAAAATATGGAAATTGGCGAATCCTTTTTTTGGAAAAATCATAGAAAATTAGCCCACCTGCGAATATTAGCCCCTAACATTTTCCATGAAAATGACTCCAAAAAAATCTATAAAATACCAATTCATTCATTTTTCTCATTCATCTCATTTTCAAAGAGCTCTCACAGTTCAAAACACTCCTCATTATTAGTTCCAAGGTCAGAGCACACTTGAAATTTTGATGCAAAGGTAGACAATTGTGTTTCCTAGCCTCCACGTTGTATTTTCCCCTCCTACATTTTTTTTTCCTTCAAGAGTAAAAAATCCAAGTTATAAAGGCTTGCAAACCAATTTAAAAGGTTCTTTAGCCTTTTGCAAGTAATTAATTTCTCTTTAAGCCTCCCTATCAATTGATTTTTATTTTTTTCATGGTATAATTCCTCCAAAGAGCCCCACGCTGTGTTTTTTGGGAGAGCTCTACATTGCAAATTTGTAAGTTAAATAAACCTTTCCCATAGTAATTTTCCATTTCCCCACATCCACATATGCTCCATTAAGCCCTCACACCCCCTCACTTTCAATCCCTAAGTTTATACACCAAAACCCTAGCCCCTACACCACACCACAATCCCTACGTTGCATTTTTGGCAGCCTCCTAGACTTAGACCTGTAACAAAATTCCCTAGGTATAATCCTACCCTATTTCCCTCTCATTCCAGTTCCTAAATATTCCTAACACCCTTCCATACATCCCTAATTTTTCCCATCCCCATTTCCTTCTTCTAACCCCTCCATCCTACTCCATTTTTCCATTCCCCTATTTTTCACTATTAGGGTTTTCCCCTTGCAAAGCACATATGGAGGGAGATAAGAGGCCTTACAACAAGGGAGGAAAAATGTCAATATATGAGCCTTTAACCAATCATGAATTTATGTCTTCACCATTATTTAAGAAGTGTTTTAAAAGGGTAGGGTATCTTCCTTTTTGTGAGCAAGTTGAAAGAGTCAAATACCATGCCAAATTGACTAAATTGTTTTCCACTCGGCTAAAAAAGGACAAGGTCATGATTGCAGGGGTTACATTCACTATATAAACTGATGTAGTAGTAGATTCCATGGGGATACCCAATCATGGTGATAAATGGTTCAAGAACGAAGACCTAGAGATTAAAAACTACAATCCCTACCTCAGAAGACATTATCAACACCACATGAAGAAGGTTTTTCTTGTTGGGAAGGTCCTTGAGAAGTATACACCACTTATGAATATCATCATGAAGTACTTCACTTGTGAGGGAATATTTTCTAAACTATATAGGTACCATGTCAGACTAATCATGCATTTCATAGGGGTAAAGACACTCAATTTTCCCTACTACCTCTACAGAAGTCTGGAAAAGATGGAAGAAAATTTTCAGCATAGGAAGATTGATCTTGAAGTCAACCTCTTCCACTGTGCTCTTATAAAAATCATTTTTTTATACCATATTTAACAAAATAACATCACTTGGGAAACTTTCATGCAATAATATGTTTTTGCCTTCTATTAGCCAACCTACTAGCCACAGTTCACCATCAGCATCATTAGTACCACATGAACATATGGAGGTTGGATCATCTAGAAGATTTTCAGTAAAGAGGAGGATTTAGGTCACTCAAAAATATTAGAGAGGCATAAGGCTTATGTTTTCTCCACAAATTATGGAAGGGGCCAAGCCCACATCAGCAGAACAGGGATCACCATCACAACATGAAGCTTCTTTGCATGATGAGGAGCTCATCCATCGTGACATTGAAATAGTGGACTTGGAGGCCAGTGAAGAGAATGAAAACCTAGAGCAGATCATAAAGGAGAAATATGTTCATATCGAAGAACTCCAGGACAATTTGGCAAGGGATAATTTCATAATTTCCTTTTTTGAGCAAGAGAACAATCAGTTGAAGGTAAAGCGATTGTTTTTAGAGAAGAATCAGTTTAAAGCTAGTATGGAAGATGTGAAAGGAAATGCAGTGGTTGATAGTGAAGATTCATATAAGCATGAAGAGTAGGTGACAAGGAAAAGGCCAAGGACCATGGGTCTCCAAAGGGCACTTTAGAAAGAAAGAGAACAAAATCCACCAGATGAAGAGTTGACATTTGAAGAAAGGATAGCCATGGAAATCAATGAAAATAGAGAGTTTTGGGTTGTAAATGTGAATTTCACGTAGATAATATCCTTGAAAAACCCAATAGATACAACAAGTTTCAAAGGCATATGGCTACCCACTAATACGCAAGGAATCAGATTTGCAAAGTCAATGTCAAACAATTGCAAGAAAAACTAAAGGAAACCCTAATCAACCAAAAGGAGAAGTGTAAATTAGAATTGTTTGCTTATGCTTCTCTAATAGCATAACACACCTTTTTAGGCATCTATGGACCCATTTTGAAGAGTTTTGGAGAAAATTTTGGTTTTTGTGAGTTTTTGGTCAAAACTGACAATTTTGAAAACTAGTCTCACTAGCAAAAACGCAATGTGGGCCACAATGTGCTTTTGTTGGGGAGGTCCAATGGATGAATTCTATACATTGGTGGATTTATATTGACACATACTTAAATCCTGGTCAGCACTAGAGCCATGTCATCAAATTTTGAAGGGTCAAAATTCCCAAAACCTTGCAAAAAATGGCCTTGATGCCCTCTTTTTGGAGGCCACGCCGAGTTTTCTGAGTACTCTTGGGAGAATGAGGTTTTTGAGGGCTAGGAGTCACCTTTTTGAGTTCTTGAACATCTTACCATGTATTAGACATCCAAGGCTATCCATAAAAACTTTCTGATCAAAATTTTGACGCCCGAAAGACCTTCAAATTTCTTTTTTCCCAAGAACATTTCGTTTTCTCTAGGCACGTTGCGTTTTCTCTAGAATTCCCTACATTTTCTCCAGTATGCATTTTTCACAGGAAATTTGACCAATTTTGACTTTTAATTGTGTAATTGATGAATGATGGTGATATTATTTTGTAATGAATTTTAATTGAGTATGTGAATAGAAAAATAGGGTAGATACATGCTTGTTGATGTGATTTTTGGTCAAATGTATCTAGTTTCCTATGATGAGGTGAATTGGTTGACCTCCCTAGACATTAGGGATTTGTTGATCATATCATGTAATCACCTCCACAACTCATGGATTTGACCCCGGAGAGAGGGGATATGTTTTTTAGGTCTATATCTATCATTTTCAGAGTCATTTGACTGGTTGAATAATAGAGGATTTTAACTCTTGTAGCTTGTACTTTCACTTTCATATTCAGAAATCAAAGGATGCAGTTGCAGCTATTATCTAGGAATTCATGTATAGTGAGTTTATGCTAATTTTTTTTCTTTTTTATAGTCTTTGATGAATGGTATATAGCTCCTCTTTCCATATCTTGTATATTCAGTGGTTTTCCTTACAGTTCATAGGCATAATTATTTTCATTTAGCTCGGTTTATATGGGAATGTCATTTTGTGTTTCATGCTTCTAGTTTAATGAATTCATGATTAAACATGCTCATTAAATCCCTCTTCTTTTTCAGACCCTCCACCATACCTACAAAACCCTAAATCCATCATATATCCAATACTACCTTGCTCCTTTATATCTTTGCAACTGTAAACCCTTTTGATATTTAGACTTAGCTACTTGGTTTCATCCCCGATCTAGCATCAAACCCTAAAAAACTCAAAACATATCTGAACCTATCATATCTAGCCTAGTATCCTTCATATCACAGTCAATCCTTGGTTGTGATCTCATAGAGATAGCCCTCTTAGACTGGTAGGGCTAGCTACTAGGTCAAAGTGGTATGTGGTTACCTTTGTCAGTCTCCTTTTCATCCTTGGGATAACTGGTGGAGTGCTAACATTTTGGTGTCATTGTCGAGGAGAGAAGTGATAGATCTTCCCCAGGAAAGCATGAAAAGAATCAGATCTAATTGCTGATGGTGAACAATGTTTAGGAATAAGAAGGTTGTATATCTTTCACCTGGCGACTCCAGTGTCGAAGAATCTAAAGGTTCAGAATTTTCATGGCGACTCCACTTTTCTAGAACTGGTAGTCTGAAGAACTTCTTGGTGACTTCATTGTTTTCAAAATGGATTCAACTACTCGAAGGTGTGCTCCTATGAATCAAGCTCATATTCTTGGTTTTTTGAATCGTATTTCTTGTATTGATTGGCAAACAAGATTGCCAAAGTTTAAAGTTTAGGACAAAGAAGATGTTAGCTTGCATTTGGTCAAATTTCATTTTCATATTCATAGACTAAAGATTGAGATTCCTGAAGATTGTCTAATGAATATGTTCATGGCTACCTTGGAGGAAAAATTGAGGAAATGGTATGAGAGTCTACCATTTTCTAGTTTATATTCTCTAAAGGAATTTCATTCAGTTTTCTTTCAACATTATCAAAGCTCTAATTATCCCTTGTCGATGATTGATATCTATTGTGAGATCTCTGAAAAAATTCATTAAATTTCTTGAAAATTTGTATGGGGATAAAGAGTGTCTAGATGATGAGATCGTAGAATCCCTTTATGATTTCCCCACCCCCAACAAGAATTAGTAGTTTCCTCCTTGGATGAAATAGACTGGGTGCAAGAAAGAGAAATGCCTATTCCTGATCCTGAAAATGAAAATCATCAAGCCAATGTTAACTTCTATAAAACTAAAACTTCTCCTCTATCTAAAGATGAAATATATCAACTCCTGAAAAGTCAAGTTACAGCCCAAGCCAATGCAGTTTCACAGTGTTCACATAGTCAAGATATGTTAGTGAAACTTCTTCTGTTATTTTCAGATGCAAAACTTGGAATATCCACAGTGTTCATTTTTAGTCTACGTTTCGAGTCTAAATCAAGACTAATCTTCAGGACAAACCTGCTAAGAAGAGAATAGATTAGGGTAAATAAATAGAGGAAAGAAAGAGATGAAAGAGCCAACTAGTTCTTAATTTTTTTTTTAATTTAATTAATTAGTTAGTTATTTATTTTAGTTTATTTAATTCTAATTTGAATTATGACACATTTAAAAAAATATATATTATTGTTTATTGAATTTTTTATTTGTTAAAATTCCCTATTTGTTATTATTATTTTGTTAAAAAGAAAAAAAATTAGGTCTTTTCTATTAATACTTAATATTAGTGGTATTCACTGAAAAGTATCTAGTTGTTGAAGGATCCTAAAATTCACTATCTTATATATGGTGAAAATGATTAGGAAATAGATACATTACATGGGGAAAGCCGTGTGTAATAAGAATTGCAAGCATGGTTTGGGGATAGATTTCTCGCTCTTACTGATACTGAAGGAGCAGATCATCCACTCCATCTGAAAAAAATTGATGTTACTGATAGTTAGGATCTAAGAAATGTTTTGGTTATTTTAATAGATATATTTAATATGGCAACTAAAGAATAACCTATATTATAATAGGAAACTATAAATAATTCTAATTTTTTGTAATAATGTGGAGTTTATTATTATTAATATTAGAAGGGGTTATTTATTAAGGAGAGTAGCTTTTTTATTTTGTTATATTTTATTACAAGAAAAGATAGGTGGCTTAAGATGTGATTCAGGTTTGTTTTAATATTTAAAAGAGGTTTAGAAAGGTAGCAGGTTAATGGGAGGGAAGGCTTCAAGGAAAGGATTTAAGAGAGAAATAAAATAGGAGGATAGAGGGCAGGGGGATGGTGTGTGGGGAGCAACATTATTTTGAATGTGATATGACAGGAAAATGTGCAATGACAATGAAAAGCGGGAGGATGGACATGGTGTCAACAAACAGTTCAGGGGGGGCAACTTGATTTCCAGGAAAGAACGTGGATCCAATTCCTGCTAACTACTAAGCCTCCATCTCTATTGAGGTTGTGTGGGTGCTTAATGATTTCCAAGGATTCACACACTTTACACTGAAAATGATGTTTTTCATTGGTAATGACCACTGCCTCTTCAAGGCATATGTGGTGACATGTCTTATTGGAGTGTTCTTCCAAAGCCGAGGTTTTGGTTCTTCCAAGTCTGATGTCAACACCATGTTCTTTAAGCCTTATTTTGAAAATATGAGTTTACATGATCACAGTTATGAGACTGATGAAACTATACAAGAAGTTGTTGTGAGTAAGCCAATTTGTGATGATGATTTCTTGCAAAGAGATCATCTCACAAGGACTATTTTCTTTCATGAAGATGATAGGGTTGTCATGTTTAACAATCTTGAAGAATGTTTTATGTTCAAAGATGACTTAGACTATGAATGGAAGGAGAATGAGTTTGAAATAGATAGTATGCTAGAGATAGAATCATATTTTCTCATGCTTGAGGAATTTACAGCCAACACTCAAGTAGTAGGATTTCATACTTCCATGTGCCTTCCTATGGATCAACAAACAAGTATTCTTTTAGATCAAAATGAAGGGTGTGCTTGTGTTTTTTCTTGATCTCAAGACAAGGTAACATTTCAAGTTATTGAAGATCCTTACATTGATTTGCTGTAGTTAATAGGGATGATATATTTTCTTGAATTTATGGATCATGAGGACATTTTCTATGGACACTCGGAGTTTCCTATCTTTTGTTTTTTCTTCCTTCTCAAGGAAAGTGAGAGAAGAATTCAATTAAATAGTGATCTATTTGATTGGTTACATTGGAAGGATCACTTCAGATGATTGTACATATGTATTTGGTGGGCATGTAGTTGTCATCATGATTTGAAGCCCTCAAGTCTCGGTGATATGTTTCCATCAATAAGTTTTTTAAGTTTTGTTTCAGTCAGATTTAGTTCAGTTTTGAGTCAATTTTCATTATTAAGTCTCGTCTTTTTATTTTTGACTCCATGCCCAATAGTAAGGCTACTTCTTCTACAACTTTCTTGACACCTCCAAGATGCTACCATCCCCAAATGAAGCCAATGTTAGTGTTAGTATGTTCAACCTGTCACCAATGATAAAATATGCTCTTACAAGGTCTTGTTAGGTTCTCAATTCAATTTTTTGTCATTTCATTAGGTCTTCAAATAAAAATTTGGTCACTAGATAGTGTGTTTAGGGCTATTTCCACTCCTTTAAAAACAATTCACATGTCGGTCCTTGTCATCACTCAATTTAGTGTACCATCATTGAAATATCATCATCATCACTTCAATCAACATCATCATGGTTTTCATTCATCTCAGTGTCACCATAGGTTATTAGGGTTAAGGTCACCAAAATCTGTCATTCCATGCATAAATCTGGCAAAGGAGGAGTGGTAATAGGTAAATTTGTTCAATGAAATTTGGTTTCAAAATGTAATTTATGTTTCAATTATGTAATAAGTTTCAAATTTCTAAAGCTACAATTGAAATTTCTAAAGCTACAAGGTTCCAAAATCAAAGTGAAAATCATGAGGTGGGACACCCTACCTCTTTGAAGTAAATGACTCCAAACAAAGCTATAAAAGACAAATTCATTCATTTTTCTCATTCATATCATTTTCAAATAGCTCTCCCTGGTCAAAAAACTCCTCATTATATGTTCCAAGGTCAGAGCACACTTCAAAGTTTGATGCAAAGGCAACCAATTGTGTTTCCTAGCCTCCACATTGTGTTTTCCTCTCCTACATTTTGTTTTCCTTAAAGAGGAAAAAATCTAATTTTTAAATGTTTTCAAACCAATTTAAAAGGTTCTTCAGCCTTTTTCAAGTAATTAATGTCTATTTAAGCCTCCCTATCAGTTGATTTTTCATGTTTTCATGGTGTAATTCCTCTAAAGAGTCTACTATGTTTTGTGGGAGAGCTCTTCTTTGCAAATTTGTAAGTTAAATTAACCCTTCCCATAGTCATTTTCCCTTTATCCGCATCCAAATACATTCCTTGAATCCCTGACACCCCCTCACTTTCACTCCCTAAACTTATAAATCAAAACCCTAGCCCTACACCACACCACTATTCCTTCACTGCATTTTTGGCAACCTCCTAGACCTAGAACTATGATAAAATTACCTAGGTATAATCCTACCCTAATTCCATCTCATTATAGATTTTAAAACTTCCTAACTCCCTTCCCTACCTCCCTAGTTTTTCCCATCCCCATTTACCTCTTTTAACCCCTCCATCCTACTCCATTTTTCCATTCCCCTATTTTTCACTATTACGGTTTTCCCCTTGCAAAGCACATATGGAGGGAGATAAGAGGCATTACAACAAGGGAGGCCAAATTTCAAGGTATGAGCCTTTAACCACTCATGAATTAATGTCTTCACCATTATCCAAGAACTGTTTTCAAGGGGTAGGAAGTCTTCCTTTTTGTGAGCAAGTTGAGAGAGTCAAATACCATGCCAAGTTGACTAAACTGTTTGCCACTCAGCTAAAAAAGGACAAGGTCATGATTATAGGGGTTACATTCACTATATCAAATGATTTAGTAGCATAGGCCATAGCGATAACCAATCATGGTGAGAAATGGTTCAAGAACTAAGACCTAGAGATTCAAAACTACAAGCCCTACCTTAGAAGACACTATCAACACCACATGAAGAAGGTTTTTCCTATTGGGCAGCTCCCTAAGAAATATACACCACTGATGAAGATCATTATGAATTACTTCACTTGTGAGGGGATATTTTCTAGACTATACAGGTACCATGTCAGACTACTCATGCATTTCATAGTGGTAAAGCCACTCAATTTTCCCTACTACCTCTACAGAAGTATGGAAAAAATGGAAGAAAATTTTCAGCATAGGCAAAGTGGTATTGAAGTTAGCCTCTTCCACCATGCTCTTATAAAAATAATTTTTTTATACTAGCTTGAACAAAAATAACATAACTTGGGAAACTTTCATGCAATCAGATGTATTTTTTCCTTCTTTAGCTAGCCTACTAGCCCCAATTCACCATCAGCATCATTAGTACCATACGAACAGATGGAGGTTGGCTAACCTAGTAGAGTTGTAGTAAAGAGGAGGATTGAGGTCACTCATACATATCAAAGAGGAATAAGGCTTGTTTTTGCTCCAAAAATTATGGAAGGGGCCAAGCCCACATCAGCAAAATAGGGATCACCATCATAGCATGAAGCATCTTTGCATGATGAGGAGCTCATCCATCATGACATTGACATAGTGGAATTGGAGGTCAGTGAAGAGCATGAAAACCTAGAGAAGATTATCAAGGAGAAATATGCACAGATCAAAGAATTCAAGGGAAATTTGGCAAGGGCTAATTTCATAATTTCCTTCCTGGAGCAAGAGAACAATCAGATGAAGGTAAAGCAGTTGTTTTTAGAGAAGAATCAGTTTAAACCTAGTTTGCAAGATCTGAAAGGAAAATAAATGGTTGACAGTGAATATTCAAATAAGTATGAAGAGTATATGACAAGGAAAAGGCCAAGGACAATTGGTCTCCAAAGGGCACTTCAAAAAGAAAGAGAAAAAAATCCACCGAATGAAGAGTTGATATTTAAAGAAAGGATAGCCATGGAAATCAATGAAAATAGATAGTTTTGGTTGAAAAGGTGAATTGTAACTTATAGAAGCTCCTTGAAAAATCCAACAGAGAAAAAAAGTTTCAAATGCATATGGCTACCCACTACTACGCTAGGAATTAGATTTGGAAAGTCAAAGTCAACCAATTGCAAGAAAAACTAAAGGAAACCCTAATCAGCCAAAATTAGAAGGGTAAGTTAGACCTACTTGCTAATTCTTCTCTAATAGCATAACACACCTTTCCATGCATCTATGGACCCATTTTGAAGATTTTTGGAGAAAATTTTGGTTTTTGTGAGTTTTTGGTCAAAATTGACAATTTTGAAAACTAGTCCCGCTAGCAAAAACACGTGGACCATGATGCCCTTTTGTTGGGGATGTCCAATGGATGAATTCTCTACATTGGTGGATTCCTCTTCACACATTATTCAATCCTAGTCAATGTTGGAGACATTTCAGCAGCTTTTGGAGGGTTAAAATGCCCAAAAATAGCAAACAATGACCTTTCTGCCCTCTTTTTGGAGGCCACGCTGTGTTTTCTAAGTACTCTTGGGAGAATAAAGTTTTGGAGGGCTAGAAGCCACATTTTTGAGTGCCTGAACATCCTATCATGTAGCAGAAGTCCAAGGTTATCCATGGAAACTTTCTTATCATCATTTGGACACCTAGAAGACCTTCAAATTTCCTTTTTCCTAAGCACGTTTCATTTTCTCCATGCACGCTACGTTTTCCCTAGTATGCATTTTTCCCAAGCGGTTTCACCAATTTTTACTTTTAATTGCGTAATTGATGAATGATGATGATATTATGATGTAATGAAGTGTAATTGAGTAGGTGAATTGTAAAATAGGGTAGATACATGCTTGTTGATGTGATTTTTGGTCGGATGTATTTGGTTTCCTATGATGAGGTGAATTGGTTGACCTTCCTAGACATTAAGGTTTTGTTGAGCATATCATGTAATCAGCTCAAAAACTCATGGATTCGACCCTTGAGGGAGGGGAGATGTTTTTTTTGGTCTATATCTATCATTTTCAGAGTCATTTGACCGATTGGACATCAAAGAAATTCCTATTTGGTCCTTGTTGGATTTGTCTAGGAGGGGTTTTTTTTTTTCCAATTATAATTTCACCAACTTAATTGAAATATTTATGATTAATTTTGTGATTTCATCCAATATATGTTCCTACATGTCCCTTTGTTGGCTTGAAGGGTCGACTTATTCTTTCCCTTCCTTTTTTCAACATGTTCAGCCTTGATTTTCATTTTTCCTATTGTTGCTAAATTTTCTCCTACCTCTAATGCATCAATCTGAATTTAATGAAGGGTGAGTTAATTTCTTTCCCATAGAGTGAAACTGAAGTCATAAACAAATCCTATAGAAAACACTACCTTCCTTGCTGCTAGCATAGGTTTGATTTTTGTTGGTAGATCGTTGTAAAGTTTATTACATATTTTGATAAATTTAGTAACATCTTAATTACCCCTTTTTTTAATGCCATTAAATTATGTCAAGAAATACCCCTGATCTTATTTCTCTCCTAATTTTTGGATGAACACATTTTCTAACTCCTCACATGTGTTGATTGAATTAGCAGGTAGGGTTTTAAACCATTTCCTTACTTCCCCATCTAAATATTGTAAAAAAAAACTCATTACCACATCAAGGTATTCCACATTAATGATATCAGTGAATGCACAAAATGTTTCCACATGTTTTTGGGTTGTTATTTCATCTTTTCCAGTAAAAATAGGCAACATATTCATATAATTTTCTAGCATGGGATGCATCTATTGTGGTGGATTTAGAGGAGTGTATCTATTAAGAATATTTATAGTCCTAGAAATAGATGAGGGAAGAGGAGTTGTAGTTTTTAGAACAAGTTGTAAGAAAAATCTAAGAGCTTGAGATATGACTAGGGTGAGAATATCTTTAATCTCTTCTACTTTTAGGAAATCTGGGAAAGAGAAAGAACTTGAATTAGTAGATTTTCCTTCTAATTTAGGTTCAGAGAAAGGAAAATTAGGGAGATGGAACTCTCCCTTTTAAAAGTATAGAGTATTTGATGCACTTTCAGGGATATTTAATTCAGATTTTTGAGAGCTAGAAGTAGAAGCTTCTGGATTAAATATAATATGACCTAGGGTTTTAGGGGAATTTTCTCTCTAAATAGTTTTTGAAACAAGCTTCTCTAGATCAGCAACGACTGGAGTATGTTACTAGGAAGTATCAAAATGAGTATGAGGCCTCCTAAAATCTAGGATTTTTACTCTTACATTTCCCCTGGCGAGTGATCTCATCCCGCACTTTCTTTGATCACCAATTCAAAGAAATGCTTAGAAGTAAAAAACTAGGGGATAATATTCAAATTTGATCCCCGAAAACGATGACAAAATATGGTGTAACCCTTAGAGACAACCCCTGGGCTGAAGAGAGTTTAGTACCTAGGAAATTTATACAGTTTCTTCAAGTATTTATACATTCTTCTCAATGTAAACAAAGATTTACATATATTTCTTGTTATTTTTACTTAAAGACAGAACCTTTAAGTGAAATGTGATGTAACTCTAGGGAGAATTGAAAAAAAAAAATTAAATGGATTACATTTCCATGGTAACAACATATAATTAACATTGTAGGGTGATGACAAGAATCATAAAGAATATTAGACAACATGTATATGGCTAATTAGAATCGCATGCACCAGATCTTTAGCAGAAAAAATGAAATGAAAGAGAATGGAATGAGGAATTGTGGAGCGCTTTATTAAGGATTATTAGATATGAGTTTTACAATTGTATTTAGATATTCACACAACATTGATAAATTTGTTAATGAAAAGAAACCAGCAACTACATTACACAAGTTTCAAAGGAAGAATTAAATAATATGAAATCACAAATAAATATAACATATACTGAAACCAACGAATACTTGGAATCATTGAATAGTATTAATTAAAATCCTAGAAATGTCATACACATTACACAACAAAATGCTAAGAATCAGTCTTTGAGACTGTTAGTGTCCCGTAATTTGGCAGATTGGTAGACCAAATGACAGGGTAACATCAGACCAAGCTCTAGAGCCCTAGGACCTAGCATTCCTGGACTCAGAGAGAGCTCTCTCTATTATGAAAAGGATGTAAACTTGTTTGCTTTTGTATATTTGATTTTAGGCTAGTTGTTAAGTATGTTTTGGTTTGTTTTGAGTTTTTTTTTTAGGGGAACTGATTAAAAGGACAAATAGATATGGATTTCATCAAATCAATTGGGCTATGGGGTCAAATAAGGTCAAGATTTTCTTAATGATGGACAAGGTATTACTGCATGGCCGATTTAGTCGAAGTAAATGGATTCTTTGGGTGAAAATGAAATGAGATGGACATGAATTTTTTGAAATACAAAGATATTTTCATCATAAATAGTTAAATAGCAAGCATTCATGAGTTAGGGCTAACCATTAATCTCTATGAATGAAACTCAAACTGATAGGTGTAGAAAACAAACAATCTAGTGATACATAGAAGTATAATACCCTCTAACTTTGGGAAAATCACCTTCAGAATTTTGGGAAAACAAATAAGATTAACAAACAACTTAATCTATAAAGAGGGAACTCCTAAACATCATATCTTGAGCTATCGGGAACTTTGAAATAAGACTGCAAAGCATGGAAAAAGGGCAAGATCGGAACAAGACCTCTTTGACTTAACTAAAACAACCAACAATTCAGAGAGAGATTTCAGAAATGGAGTTTTGATTAGCTATGAGTAAGCAGGGCATACCGTGAATCATACTAGAAAGCATGCATAATAACCATTAATGAAACAAGTAACAAGTTCTTAGTGAACGAAAAAGCAATTAAGAATTCTTTGACATGACCAAGAAAGATGAAAACATTTAAGCTGCAATGAATCAAGAAATTTTAGGTGCTTCCATGGGCATATATCAAAATTATTCTTTACTAAACTACAACAAGAAATAAGCATGAAAACATGTATGAGAAACTAAGAAAACATAACAAATAAGAAACACAATACCATTCACCAAGCCATGGAATCCTACACACAATGCTCCTCCACCATCAAGCCAAGCAAGAGATCATCCACTTCATAAAAAAAGTATTTCTTCAAAGCTCATAGTGCTATGTATTTCTCTCTATAACTCAAGTTCTCCCTCTGATTACAATGAATCCTCTTGGATTATATAGGCCAAAGAGGAGGAAACCCAACTAGGGCAACTAGAAGGCCATTGGCCAAAAACAAATATCTAAAACTGTCCTTGAGGCCTTACAAGGTCCAAGGCACAAAATATCCTCTAAAAATATATTTTCAAACTAAAATAGCAAAAAGGAATCACTTTTTAGGCCTGACACAAGAGAAAATTTCCTAATGCACATTTGGCCAGTCACCTTCAGAAAAATGCATTTTAGCAAAATTCTACAGGAGAGTAGCAACAGAAAAAAGTCTGTCTTGCAGAGGGCTTTTGAGGGACTTTTCGATGTCGAAACGAGGCTCATGATGGCTCGTTGGAAAGCCCTGGATGTATTATTTCTAGAAATACTTGATGTTTTTCAAACTGATGCTAGAAAGTCTTTCAAAAAGTGAACTGAGTGTAAAAACCCAGGAAAGTAGCACTTGCTGATATGTGAGGTAGAATGTTGAAAAATGATTGTTTTTTGCCTCTTTGAGGGGTCAAAACACATTCTTTTGATCTGGAAGTTTATGAGTATATTCCATCCAATTTAATGCATCCAAATATACCACTCTCATCAACTGAGGATGTTCCAAGAAAAAATGGCGGCGCCCATGAATTTGTGCAATTAGGCCCAAAAATCACAAAAAACAAGATTATGTCAAAAATAGCTCAATTTTGGTGAGAAAACCCCTTAAGGGTTTCTAGAAGCAAGTATGGAAGCTTGAGCCAAAATTCCAAGCCTAGATTTGTCTTTTCCTCCCTTTTTCACCGAGCGCCCTCTTTAGGCATTTTTGAGCTTTTCTTGGGAAATCTTTAGTTTTCTTCGGGAAAATTGATTTAACTCTTTGTAATGCCTGGTCATATTCCTTGAATTTTTAGGCTTTGTTACCTTTGGAGAAAGAGTTATGGCCCCTTGCCTAGGAGAGGCAGCTAGCACATGCTTTTGAGGACTCTCTTCTTGCTCCATGTTTTTACTGTCTTCTTTTGGGCTGCCTTGCTCACTGTCTTTGATTTGATCTTGACTATCATTAGGGATGTTTTGCTCTTTTTGTCTCTGGCTATCACCCTTAGATTGATCACTATTTTGTGCTAGTTTTCCATTACTGTGACTGTCATCATTATGAATGCTTTCTTCTTGAGTGTCCTCTTTAACTTGCTACATGTGACCACTGTCTTTTTCTTCAAATGAGTGATGGTTGTCTTCCTTTTTCCTCTTTACTATGCTTGCTTGTATTGCTCTATCCATCATTTACTGATTTTTCCTCCTCAAGTTCATTGTCATCATTAGTCTCATTGTTGTCATCTTTATCATGCTTGTTGCCTTTTTGAGAACTACTTTTACTAGTTGTGTGAGGGCTATCATTCTCACTATTTTGCTAATCACTAGGTTCATGCTCATTGCTCTGTTGAGTTTTTTTTTGTTCCTCATCACTGCTCTACTGATTTTTACTTTGTTCCTCACCACTGCTCTGCTGAGTGCCACTTTTTTTTCTTTCAGGACTTTGTTGAGGATTGTTTTGTTCCTCCTTATAGGATTGTGTTTCACTTTAACCACTCCAACCAAGAAAGTTTTAACTGACAAAGGTCTTACTTCTTCAAACACTGGCTTTTGGTAAAAAGGTTATATTTTGAAAACAAACTATGCTTTATCCTTGAACTCACTGTCTCCTTTATCACTCTTAAGAACTCCTTTGTAGCTTAAAGACACAACCTTTGTGCATTTACCAGAATTTTGGCACTCCTAGAGGGCTGAGACACAGGTGTGTCACGCCTTGTATAGATTGCTTCAGTGTGGCGCTACAGGTGCGTCGCACCTATCAAATTTTGCAAATGGGCACCCGAAAAATCTGAGGGTTAAGACAAGTTTTCTCCTTTGTTAATTCATCAAATGTAAAAACATAAATGCCCATTTGGGAGCCCTTCAACCTTTTGATGTGAATTTTAAATCGCAATCTTCCCTCTTTTGGTGTCAATCCTATTTCTTTGATTTGCAAAGATGTCTTTGGAAACCGAATTTCCATGGGCCCTTTCATTTCTTTGATTTGGTCAATGTAAACTTGTATTCTTAGGCCTCTCCTCTTATGATGAAGGGGGCTAAAAAAAACTGTGTTTGTTTCCCATTTATATTAATTTGAAAAACTTCCTTGAGACATAACCCTGGCTATCTAGCCTTGGTTTATCCTTGAATGAACTCTTTAAACATTGTATCTCTCAAATCTGTCTATTAATGACACCCTTCCTCAAACACAGTGTTAATACTTGAGGATTTGACCCTCTATTTATCATGAAGGAGTTCATGCCAATGTAACCACTTAGGCCACTCAAAAACATTGTTGACCCTCTGCTTATTAGTGAAGGAGGTCTTCGAATAGTGTTTTGATCATCCGCTTATTACTGAAGGAGATATTTTCAAAATACTTTCCAGGCGCTTGTTTTACACTTCATGTTTCAACCTTTTACAAATTCAAGGTTGTGTCTATTAATTGCAGAAGGTTTTCCTCAAAACTTGAACTTGTACTTATCATCTGATGGAGGCATCTCAAAATGAAAACTGCTTGTTATCCTTGTTTACCCTTTAAAAGAGCTAGTTTATATGAAATGTAACTCCTGGTGATTGCCCTTTACTCATATTTTGGAGGGAGTACTTTGATAAACTATAATGGACCTGTATAAATGAAGGATGCCCCTTTTACATAAACCATCTATGTGAATTTATCTTTTTATCAGTTGCATAAGTCACTTTAAACATAGCTTTGTCTATCTCCTTTACCATTTAGATGAGGTTTCTTTCTCAAAGTCTAGCCTCGGATTTATCCTTTGAAGGAGGCTTATACGAACACCACCACTGAGGCCTTTCAACACTATTATGTCAATCCTCTGTTTATGATGTGAAGGAGGTCCTTTGACTGTGTTTTGACCCTCTATTTTTCATGAAGGAGGTCCTTTAAAACCAAAAAAATATTCTCCTATCCAAAACTGTGCCCCTTGTCTGTTTATTTTAAAAATATCAATGAGAACAAGATGTGAGCCTTTCCACTTATCACTAGTGAAATCCCTTAAACTCACTATCCTCTTCATTTATGAACTTTGTATGTAACATATGTCTCGATTTGTACCATATCACTGTGAATTTTAAGGAGTAAATAATGTGATTGGTAAATGGTGAGCGCTCACTGTTATGCATCTTTGAAATAACACCTTTCCTTTGACTGTGTGTAGTGAATTTGTTTTTGATAGTCTTTTAGAGTCCAGGTGTATGGTAAGGTATAAGAAGCAGTTGTCCTCTTATGCCTTCATGATGATTTCTAATTTATTTAGACCTTTCTCTGTCAATACTGTCTCTTTTGCCTACAAAAGAGCGATTTTTAAGGCTAAGTCACATTTTGAAGAGTTTATGCAAAGATTCCTTTGGAGTTATTCATGGAGTTTCTGAAGATAGAAAACACCTAATCCTTTGTGTTCTTTTGTCTTGATGAGGGACCTTTTTCCTTTGGAATTCTTGGATTGAAACCAGTAGGCCTTCTCTTTTCAACATCTGTGCCATATGATTTCTGATAGTAAACTGCTCAGCTTGAAGACCTTGCTTGAAGTTGTTTGCTTTTCTCATATTCCGTTTATTGTCATTATTCAGCACACCCCTGCAGAGATGTAAGAGTAGAAGTTTTTTGATATTTGGAGAGCTTTCTTGGTATTTCATGAAGATCATGCTTGATATGATCATCTTTCTTCAGACATGAAAACCCTTTCTCTTTTCCTGATTCAAACATTTTGAGCTCTGCTGAAATGAGGCAAAGCAACCATTTAGTGGTGTGTGACCTAAGGATGGACCAGGGGGTTTTTTTCAGGATGGGAAGAAAATGATGGCTGACATGATGATGAAAACAGGGTTTTTGGCTTAAGACAGTTTGTCAAGGAATTTTCCCTAAAACACCACCACCTAGACCTATAGACTTTGTCATAGATTTTGAATGGCTTCTTAGGCATGGGTAGGTTATCACATGAAAAAATGACCAGTGAGAGAGGGTAGATACTTTTTCAAATGTTGGGTAGTGGTTTGTATGGAAAACAAGGGATTTTGATAGTAGAGAAATAGAGCTTATGATAGCTACAGACAGGGAGGCTTGCTGTTTTTGGAGCGGGACTGAAAAATGAAGACCACTTCTACCTTAGTAGGTAAGAGAGGGGTAAGAATACAAAAAATTTGTTTGAGGGGTTTTCTGTAGAACAAATTGACTTTTGAGATTGGTTTCTAGAAAACCTAGACAGGGGATCTAGTCATCAAAATGGGAAAAATTACTGATGACTAATAGAGACTAAAACTGCGAAAAAAAACTTTGAATAAGTTATTATGTCTCATTTTAAAGAAAAATATCATGCTTCAAAATAGCTACAAGTAATGTCATAATATACAGTTGCATAGAAACCCAAATTTTTTTATTTTCCATTTTTCCTAGCTTACTAATCATATTCTAAATAAAACAAACACATCATTAAAAAATAAAAAGCCACATGCTTAAATAGTTGCATGGGAAATGGAGCTTGGCTTCTAGAGCTTGTCACTAGGATCTTCAGATCCAATTGAAACCTGTTGAAGTAAGCTTTCACATATTTCCAAAAAAAAAATTGTATGGGATTGGCATTGGTCCATCCTTCATAACATTACTCGTAGCTCTAAAAACCTAGTGTAATTGAGAATTTATTCAAATAAGGTATTCAT
Source organism: Pinus albicaulis (assembly GCA_034641835.2). Classification (NCBI taxonomy): domain Eukaryota; kingdom Viridiplantae; phylum Streptophyta; class Pinopsida; order Pinales; family Pinaceae; genus Pinus; species Pinus albicaulis. The sequence continues at coordinate 1,488,049,768 of CM076582.1, forward strand.
CAACCACAACAAGTGGAAGTCCCTTTGTAGGAAATTAACCACAATTTTTCCTGTCAACACTACATTTTTTCCAAATATGCATCTATCCTGCATTTTGAAGCTCTCAATTATATTTCATAGGCTTCCCATGAAAATAAGCTTCAATCCATGTTCCAACAGCCTGGTAACCTATTCTTTTTTCTGTGATCAAGTATGGATTCAAAGACGGCAATATAAATTTTTATTATGTCCAATTTTCTTTCAGTTTGAACACGCGAGTTATAGTTCTCAAAGGCTCTAGTGATTTCCATTATAATTGTGGCCCTAAAAAAAATATGCATTGCTTTCAGTTCTATTGTTGATTTATCATTCATAAAATTGATGATCTTTCTGGCTCTCTGTGCTACTTTTTTCATTTACTGCTTACTTGAATTCATAGCACCAACAATAGAAGTAATTGCATCCCTCTATTCGGTGATAAATTGAAACTATCCCCAGGTGGAATGTAGTTGTTGTATTATATTGTCCCAAATGAGCTATCTAGCCTCAATTAAGGACATGTTTCCATTTAATATTCTTTTCAACTCCTTTATCTCCTCCTGAGATGTTTTGTATTTTTCAGAAGTTTTCTCAATGTGTGCCTTTGAAGACCTCATTTGTTTTCATTTATTACTCAATTGTGTTTGGGATAGTGTCAATTGATCCTGTAACATTTAGTTTCATCTTTTGAAAGGTTAAAATTTAGTCATCACGTTTACTAACCTTTCTGAGGGGTCATCTATTTCACCTAGAATTACAACAGTACAAACATGAATCTTCATATAATGGTCCAACTCTTAAACCTTTTCCTTCAAGGATAGGATTTTAGTTTTCCTATCAATTAGTTGTATAATTAGTTCTTACTTTTATTTCTCCACAAAATCTACTTCATTAGCTTGTACATGCTCTGTTATGGGCATATTTAGCTTAGGTTTCAATGTTTGGAATTTATTGTCTTCTCCTTGAATCAGGGCCTTAGTTTCCTCTTGATTTTTAGGGTCAACACCCAACTTAATAATCAAATCTTTGGATATTTCATTATGTAAATGAAAGTTCCTTGAATATGCCTTTTCTTGCCTGATTCTGGTTGAGCCCTTCTCTAGAAACTTCTTTTATTTACTAACTAGCAATGAAACCATGTTTAAATCCTGATATATCATCTCACTATTCTTCGTATACAAGTTGATTTTTTCAAGCAGAGGGACATCATCAATGTTGGGAGTCAAATCCACAATTTTAAATTTGGCTCTTGTGGGAAGAAACTGGGTAGTAGGGTGCAACAGGGAGAGTTTAAACTAATTTTTCTCAAGATATTGATGAAAGAAATCCGATCTAAGAAGTAGATGATGCATGCTTGATCAATTGAGACATAATCTCTCCTTTCACAATGAGACTCTTTTCCTCAATTAATTGATAATATTTTAGAATTACATCTAAAATAGAAGGGTTCTATTCAATCTAGACAATTTTAAGCTTGAAGAGCTTGAAGGTGCAATCTTCAAGGGATTTTTCAAGCTCATATGGAAGCCAGGTTTATCAGAGGTGATTTATGTTAACTTTACCTGTATTTCTTCCCCACCTTAAGGTTACACGTTATCCATTTTGTATGATTTTGCCTCCTCCACGTCTATATCCATTTATTTGGGAGTGTTTCTCTTCAAGGTATTTTCTTTGGCCAAGGGTGTCTCAATCTCCATTTCTTATTTAATGGGCCAAACCTCTTGGTTTTCTTTCCACTTGATTTCAGGCTTACTCTCATGGGAATATGTAGCTGAATTCACATTATTTCTTCTATTAGAGATAATATAATGGCAATCATATTTCCATATCTCCCCCAAATCAAAATTAAATTGTATAAATTTGATAGAAATTGCAGTTACTCAATAAATTGAACTGAAATCAGGAGACACGGATTTTACTCTACTAATATGTGGAATTAATATCACAATTTAGAACAATGTGCATAGACATGAAAAAATAAAAACCACGAGTACACAGTGATTTCTATGGGAACCTGTTGTGCTACACAACACCCCCCCCCCCCCCCATTTATTTTCACTAAATGGGGACCCCTTTAAAATAAATAGGACATTTATTTGTTTGATTTTATCTTAGCCTAAGTCTAAAAACTTTAGGAAATAAAGCTCTTTCCCTTTTCACTTTGATTTCTTAGCGTGCATCGCAAATCGCATAACTTACAAGCTTAACAACTTAAAACATATTAAATATTGTGAGCTGCAATATGCACTAAACCTTTTCTGAAGTCATATAAAACTTCCGTTACAAAAGCTTTAAACACCTCCTTAAAATAAAATCACATCGCACCTTGTAAAACGATCAACTTATAACAATTCGGTTAGAGTTGCGTTAAGTCGGACCCGACGAATTAATAAAGAAACAATTATAAAAACTTCAAATGTCCAATAAAGCACATCAACGTGATTCCTAAGCGCACTTTGCATTTCACAGCAAAAAACCAAATGAAATTTTTATTACCATATGGAAATTGCAATCTCCGATTTGCGTAGTTCGCACTTCATGAAATTCGTCGGTAACAGAAAACATAACTAATAGAAATCATTTTGAGTTGTGACATGAAATAATTAATAGTTATTGATCAAGTGTGCAAAATGATTCATATCTAATCAACCAGATATGAGATCTAACGTCTTAAATTTATCGATATGAATTTCACGTGAAGGTGTGTAAGGTATTTGACTGGAAGAATTATGGGTGGTTAACAACATTTAATAGGAGTAAGGTTTGAAATATTCATATCTACTTCGAGCGTTTTTGGAATGATTTAACGTTGGAGTTGTGATTATATCACTTTAACGCTATCTTTCTCTTCATTTACCTTAAGATCTAAAGCTCACTCTATTTACTTGAATTCAGGAAACTACTTAATGGAGCAAGGATAATAGGGATGAGCAAGAAAGGCAAGGAAATTGCCCAAGAATCATCTACTAAAGACTCATATATGTCTCCCTTATTCACAAATACCACCTGCAACATGGATTACAGAAGTTCCTCGTGGGAGGAAATGTATCAATTCTTTGAGAATGAGTCACCAAGGGTAATAATCAAAGTTTCTACCGTAAGCGCGTCAGTTTCTTTAGACCTGACATATTTCAACGTTGCATGCTCATTCATTCATAAAGTAGCAGCAAGGCTGAAGATTCTCCCCTATACATATATGGTTAAGTGGGTAATTTACCACTTGAACATAGAAGATAGAACATTTAAGAATTCAAAGGACGAGAATATTGGTTTTTTCACGGCTAAATATGTGAGGACAATGTACCACTTACCCACCCCGTAGAAAAATTATGACAAAGATTTTGTCCAAATATTTTTAAAGAAACATCCAGACCTGATGAAATTTATAAAGGAATGGAAGGATGACCAAGTCAAGCTTAAATGAGACAAACTCGGTACATACCCAATAGCACAAATTCCTTCCCCTTATATCTATGCTGCTGGAATGTTGTGTAGATTGTTTGCAAAGCCTGATACTACTAGGTTTTCTATATATTGGGTCCCATTAATTGACGCAATCGTGAATTATTTAATTATGAATTGGGAAAATATTATGTCTGATAATCTGGAAAGAAGAATCATGGCGTATAGGAGTAAAATAAGTGTTTCCTCTAGGGCAATACCCCCCTTTTAAATGAGTGTCTATGTCATGGACATAGTTTGTTTTTATTCAAGTTTTCCCACCATGGGATGGAAATGGACGACACAATACCCTACTCCGATCCACATTTAGCACAGAGCTCTTTGGGAGTTAGATTTTCATTTGCATTTTTATAAATTTTTCCATAGATTCATACTACCTATGCACCAAATTATATTCAAAGAGAAAGCCACTAGGATTTCCAAAGAGGCTAGTACAGACATTTTCCCATTTCTAGATGATTTTCCGAAGAAATTTTCACCTATTTTAGAGTTTTCGGGAGTTATGCTTCTCCCCATGTCCTGCCATATTATGTTATTGATAATATACATGCTAGAGAGATTTCTTACCAACTTGTGGTAAATTTTATTTCGAAATAGCTCAAAGACACTAAGAAGGCCATTTGGCCTAATTTCCCTTTGCAGTGCGGTGCTTATGCAATTTTTGATATTGGGCATGCCTTCAACGAAGTTTCAAATGTTAATTTGTTGAATTTGGTTGTAATGTCAAAGTGGCCATATGACCCCAATGATGTAATTAAAAATTACATAATAGAGCTCAAAGTGAAGCCTTTTTTGAAAGAGATAGATAGATTTGATGATTTCTTTCAAGGTATTGAAATTTTTTTAGATGTACTAAAGTTTTCCTCCAGACACCTAAATCAAGATGACTTGTAAGCCTTCCAAGAATACAGAAACAAGATACTGGAAAGGATTCCTCTGGATTTATTGACTATTGAAGATGTCAATAGACCAACTCCAAGTATTAGGTTGGATAATGAAGCTAAATACATGTCTGACAATGAGTCAGGGCAATCAGAGCATCAATCTCAAAATTTGGATCATTCTAATAATGAATCCGAAAAGAGAAACGAGAGACCAGAAAATGTAATTGATCAAGTAATCAAAGAGATTGAAATGCAAGTGAAAAGAGCAATTAATGGAACTAAATCATCTTCCCAAGAAGTTCAACAACACCAAAATACATTGGATTAATCAGAAAAGTCTCAGCCAAAGGATTTGAAGAAGGAATGGGAAAATTTTTCTAAGCCACTACAAACGTCACAACCAAATCTTAATACTGATCAATCTACAGGTTTTTAGACACCTGAACATTCTTAGAAATTAGTAGAAACTGCTACTCTGCTCCAGCAAGTACCTGAAACTCATAATCGAGAGATCATTCTGGCCTAGCCCATAGAGCATATAGTTTTACAAATTGAAGAAATTCCTTCACTGGGTATCTTCTACATTCCTAATCATAAGGTTGTAGTTAAGAGGAGAAAGAGGAGAAGAATTGATGATGCCGTCTCTAATCTTACAAATGAATATGTTGACGTTCTATGGAAGGATCCTCTTGCTGATCCTACTGAACATTTAACCAAGCTATCATAGTTTGCAGGGGCATATGCTACTTCCACTATTGATAAGGCCACTAAAGTTTAATTGTTATTGAAGCAGAGAGAAGAAAAAATACAAGATTTAGAGAGAATATTAGAGCAAGAAAAGTCTAAGGCTAGCAGGAAAATGGAATTGAAAAAATGTCTTAGTTTCAAAAGGATTTTGAAAGATTTACTTTACAGCATCAGGTCCAACTTACAAAAAAGAAAACGAATATAGAAGCAACAATAAACAAATACAAAGCCAGCCACAAATAGAGCAATTCATAAGGGAAGCATTGAAATTGAAAACTAAGCTGAAGCAGCAACAAGAAGTATTTTGCCAACAAGCTTCTATTACTACCTCTTATTATGATTCAAGTGAAATCCTGATCCAACAAGTGGCTATCCAGAAACTTGAGGGTGAGAAAATTGAGGAGAAAATCAATGAAAAAATTCAATGGCAAGCATCAGACTTAGGAAAGGAAGTTGATCTACCCTAGGTAGATAAATTTCACAAGGAAATCTTATTTAAATATTGGGAAGCACAATTAAGGCAAGAAGACAAAGCAGCAGCAAAAGCATCAAATTTAATAAAGGAAATTACTGATTATGTTTGTGTATAGCTTTTGAAAGCTGAGCTTATCAAAGATTCCACATCAGAAGTGCTCTCAGAAATCAAGCCATTGGAAGAACATTGGAAACAAAGGATTGAGATGCAGGAAAAAATGATTAAAAAAGTAAATAAATTTGATCAAGAAAATTATTGGAATTTTCTGATCAAACCTTTTCATCAGTACCAAACCCTGCAGTCATTAAATGAGTCAACAAAAATATCACAGCCAACACTTTCAAGTGTAGTATTCAAGGGCCAGGTCAGGTCGAGAATTTCGCACCCAGCTCAACTTAAACCCATCCTAGATATTTGTCAACTTCCGGATCAAATCCAAATGGAGGATCATAACTCATAAGTTATGTTTTTACTTTATTTTCCTAGATTGTAGTTGAAGCTTTACTTACGAGGATGGTTGTTTGAAACCTCCTCTATTTTTATGTAATAATCTATTTTTAAACATATCATAGTTTAGTATTTAAACCCTTCTCATGCATTTAGAGAAGGGTCCAGAAATTTGTCAAAAACATTTGCAAAGAATGCACTTCTGTAAGTTTGTAAATGCTTTGATGGATTAATGGAACAGAATCTGTTATCTTTTGAAATTTGAAGCCATTTAACTGATATTACACTATTGTACTCTTTAAATTACTTGAAATTGAAGAGAAGCATAAAATATGCTGTCATTTTATATGAGTAGGACTTCGTACATATGGTACTTCTATTCACTTGTATTAAGTTTTTCCTTCTAGATTGACAGTTATCTTTTATTTGCATTATATATTTGAACTGTTATCAGAAATGAATTTTAAATGCACTTCCGTACTAATATTTGTCTATGATTTCTTATTTGATACATTATCACACATATGAATGTGATACACTTTTCATAGTTCTTTTAATCAAAATATTTTGTTAAAAGAATCATCTTTACATAATTTTCATCTCTTTAAACTATTAAATAATCTTCAGCACTAATAGTTGGAGGATATCTCTTTAGATTGCATAAAGGAAGAAACAACATAGGTATATAGTAGAATATATAAGTGTTAGATAAATGCATGTGATAGATTAAAACCATTTCCCATTGCATGTTATATAAACAAAACACACCCCAAAATCATCCTTATTGGGAAACTGGTCCCTTCATCCCTAGTCAGAGCCACCACACCAAACGGAAAAGGAATTGCTCTAAGGTCTGGAATGGGTGGTTTTCCCCCACGTTATGGCAACAAAATTTCGAGGCTTCAACATTTTGGCACGAGAAGGAGGGCCAATTTTTAATGGCAATAATATCTGATCAATCTAAAAGTAAATCTAAGAGTCTCTCTCCCTCTAGATCCCCTTCAACTTCCAGAAAATTAGTTAGATCTAAATCTTTAATATCTGGAGTTGAACATCCTTCCCCTAAATTTCCTAGTGATAATCAACCCATATTGTCTCCCGATTTTCATCAAAATTCCCCTGAAGTTCAGTATTTGATAGAAAATTTAGAGAGAGTATCCATTTCTATTGAAAAGTATAGAACTTCTCAATCATATGATATTAGTATTTCATCCTCTTTACAACCGAGAAGAATATTAACTCAATTAGAAACTCAAAATACATGAATTCCTCCTTTTGAATTTACCATCGATACTTCTCAAAGGAAGGAAGATAAAGAGGACTGAATCAAAGTCAATCAATAGTGAGGTATTATCTAATAATCCACCCCATTCACCTCCATTACCTCCACTCACTTCCACAACTTCCATTCCAACAATCAGTTTTACTTTAACTAGTTCTAGTACTCAGACTACTATTCCATCAACTAGTTCTACCACTCATCCTGCCTCTTCTTAAACTCAAACTCAATCCATCACATCCACTGAAGGACCAATGGTAGGCTAGGTAACTCCACCAAATGTACAACCATGGAACAATCCAGGGGTTGTACAAATGCCTGCTCCTCTACATCCTCTACTGAAATACCCTGAAATATGGTTACCTAAATTTAATCATGATGATGGTATTCCAGCTGAAGAACGCATTCATAATTATACGTTAGTCATTAATTTAAAAGAGCTAGTTGAAGAACATTGTGTTGTAAGGTTATTTCCATATACTCTCACAGGATCTACAAGATCTTGGTATTTTTCATTACCTGCTCACTCTATAACTAGTTGGAATATGTTCGAAGAACATTTTTTTAGCTAAGTTTGGAGATGACAGAACCATTGCATCGATCATCAATGATTTATCAAATTTAAAGGCTAAACTAGGGGAGAAAATAAAATATTTTAATTCAAGATTTAATAAATTTCTCAATAAAATTCCTGATACAACAGTTCCTGGTGCAGAAGTTCAAATTGAGTGGTATATTTCATCTCTCCCATCCAATATAGCCACTTTTGTTGATAGAGTAATACTGCCTACATTGGCAGATAATATGTAGGAATCTTTATCTGTAGAGAAACACATAATCTCTCTTGAAAAGAAGAATTCCTAAGAAGATATGAAATCAAAGAAAGTATACTTTAAAGATGATTAAAAAAAGAAGCCATCCAAAGACCCTTTGGATGTAGAAGGTCTTCAGAAAGTTTTAAAGACTATGACAAATGAAATGGCAGACATCAAGAAACAAGTTGCTAAAATTTCTAGTTCAAAAAAGACTTTCAGACCCTTCAAGAAAAATCATTCTTCTATTTCTCAACCACCGAATATCATATCTAATGTTGATTCTGTTCAAGATACAGATGAAGAGAAAACAGAGAAGAAGAAAATGAGGAAGAAGAATAAGTTGAACTAAATGGAATTTGGGATTTTATCCTACCAAATGAGGAACAACAAGAAGCTTTACCTGTGAGTACAAGGAGAAAAAATACTACTAAAGCGACACAGCCAAATCATAAACAGAAGAATTCAACGCTTGCTAAAGATAAAAAAGACACCTAAAAATTCCACTTCTAAGGCTACACAAACAAACCTTGTTACTTCAGATACTCCACCTACATCAAAGAAAATAGTAGTCTCCGACACTATTGAGTATAATGTAGTTGAATATATGAAAAATACTAGGGCCAACATTTCAATTCATGAACTTACTAAGTTAAAGAAGCAGCAGAAAATCTTACTTAGGGATTTAAATGTAGTTCTTGCTTCATATATACCTGCTCCAGTAGTAGTCCAAGCTGCTAATCAAATGGGTAAACCACCTTCTCCTTCAACTAAAATATATGCTACAGATTTGGTTATGATAGGTTATCAATCTATCTCCCATACTCCTCCATTTATTTTAACCTATGAGATCTATAATAAAAATGTCCATAATTGTTTAATAGACTCAGGGGCTTCCTCGAATATCATGCCAAAATCAGTATGTGCTAAGTTGAACATAAATCCTCAAATTTCCACTGTTCATATAGTACAACTTGATAGAACTAAAGTAGTGGTTTTAGGAGAAATAAATTATGTTTCTACCAGGTTGTCATAAAACCCCAAGGTTGCTCAAATAATTTATATATTGGTGACTGATATTCCTGAGTTTTACTGTTTAGTGTTAAGTAGAGGCTGGTCTGAAGAGCTCCATGGATATTTTGCAACAGAATGGTCACATATGTGGCTACCACACAATGGAAAACCAAATCAAATCCAGGTAGACCGAGATAAATTCATGAAACATATAGTCACCGATCTTGAAGGAATAAATGAGCCAGTAGCATTCAATAATAATATTATCAAAAACTACTTGGCATAATCATTTCTTGGAAATTTTAATTCTCAACCATCACCCTTTCTCGATAATGCAGTTATCTTTCAAATTGAGAAATTTTCCCAGACAGACACTTCTAAATGTAAAAATCTTGTAGATAAACCAGTATTTAATTCTTTATTTTGGATTATTTATTTTGATGGCTCTAAATATGAAGATGTTGCAGGAGCTGGTTGTATTTTAATAAGCCCAGAAGGAGAAAAAACCATGTTAGCCTACATACTTTAATTTGATTGTACAAACAATATAGCAGAATACGAAGCATTCATCCAAGGTTTGTACAAAGCAATTGATATTGACATCAAATATTTGAAAGTCCTAGGAGATTCGAAAATCATTGTTAAACAGGTAAGAAATACCATCCATGGTCATTCTGTACATTTAAATCATTACTAATGATTAGTCCAAGAATTGACCATTCATTTCTTAGCCTTCAATATTTCTTCCATACCTAGGATACAAAATGCTAGTGTAGATTTATTGGCTAATGTGGCATCGAAATTAATTCTATCTCAAGAATTTAGTCCGATAGATTTTCCATTGAATTTATTTTTAGACCATTTGTTCCTGACAATATTACCAATTGGAGATTATTTAATAATGTTTTAGATATTATAGATTTCCTTACATCTGAAGGATCTTATGATGGTCAAATTTTAGATGAAAATGAACATGACACTCAGATAAAGGATGAATTGGATGAAAATCCAATTCCTAAGTCAATTTTCAAATTAGAAGACATTTATGATCTAAAAGATAGGTTTAAAAGAGTTACTAACTCTAAAACTCAAAGTTCTACCTTAATATTTGAGTTAGTAAATCTTTGAATTGATGATAAACCTCAAAATGTGAATTTAGGTCTTGGTCTATATTCTGATGAAAGATTGTCATTTGTCAGGTTATTAAGAATGTACAAAAGTGATTTTTCTTGGGATTACACTGATCTTAAAACATATGACACTTCTTTGGTTCAACACACTATTCCTATGATTTCAGATGAGAAACATATACAACAAAAGTTGAGGAAAATTCACCCAAATATTGAAAATCAAATCAATACAGAATTGAATAAACTCCTCAAAGCAAAGGTCATCTTTCCAGTTAGACATTCTAAATGGGTTTCAAATTTGGTTCCTGTCAGGAAGAAAAATGGTGATATTAGAATTTGTATTAATTTTAGGAATTTAAACAAAGCATGTCAAAAGGAAAACTTTCCATTACCAACCATGGAACAAGTATTGCAAACAATAGCTAGTTTTGAACAAATGTATTTCCTAGATTTAGAATATAACCAAATCCTTGTATATCCAGATGACATATTAAAGACTGCATTTAGGACTAAGTGGGGAAATTACGCCTATCAAAAGATGCCATTTGGGTTAATTAATGTAGGTGCCACTTTTCAAAGAGCCATGGACACAAATTTTAGAGGACTCATCAACAAATCAGTGGTTATTTATCTAGATGACATTATAGTCTTTTATAAACAAGCAACCGATCATGTGAATGACCTAAAGCAAGTCTTTGAGTGATGTAAAAATTATGCAATTTCATTAAACCCAAAGAAGACATATTTTGCTTTAGATGAAGGAAAAATTGTAGGATTCATTGTGTCAAATAAAGGTATCTATATTGATCCTGAAAGAATTGAAGATATTAAAAGAATTCCTTTTCCTCATAACAAGAAAACTATGCAGTCATTTCTTGGATAGATAAATTTTGTAAAAATATTTGTCCTTGACTTTTCAAAAATATTTTTTCCTTTGAAAACCATGATTAAGAAAAATCCAGTCTTTAATTGGGGACATAATGAAAGAGAAGCATTTGATTTAATCAAACAATCCATTATTAATGCTCCATTCCTAACTACCCTCAATTTTCTTAATCCTTTTACTTTATACACCTTGTCATCAGATACATCTTATGTTGATATTTTAACACAACTTAATGACCAACAAATTGAAGCACCAATATCATTTTTCAATTCCAATTTACAAGGGAACTAAATTATTCATCTATTGAGAAACAAGCATTTTTTGTTTTTAAAGCTATAAATCATTTTAGGAATTTTCTCCTTAAAAATCACACCAAAATAATAGTTCTATTCTCTGCAGTGAGACAACTATTGATGCAAAGAGAATTAGGAGAGAAAAGGGCTAACTGGATTACCGCTTTACAAGAATATAATGTAGAAATTAGACCTTCTAAAATTGTCATATGTCAAGGTTTTTGCAGAATGCTAATAGGAGAATCACATTTATCATTAGAGGCAGATTCAGGTAATAATGTGAAAATATTAAAGGTAAGCCTCAACGATGTGAAATCTCAATACTCTGATCTCAAGTTTTATTTGAAAAATGGATATGCCCCAACCCAACTCAATTATAAAACAAAACATGCTTTGAGATTAAAGGCCAAGAAATATGAAATAATAAATGACATATTGTTTAGAAGAAACTTTGATTCTGTGTTATTAAGATGCTTAGAGAAAACAGAAGCAGAAAAAGTTTTGTAGGAACTCCATGATGGACCAGCTGGAGGACATTTTTGAGGAAATACAACAACACATAAAATCTTGCATGCAGGTGTTGAAGAGGTAAATCCCCTCTGCAGACAGAGGCGATCCCTACTAGCCTAGATCGGGTCTAGCAACAATAAAACACGCTATAGTGTAGGTTCCTAATTGTAAATAAACCAACTTGCGATGAAGGTTTACCTGGAATCCAACGTCGTCATTTGTAGAAGAGGTGGTGCTCCCGTTCCTTCTCCCTGGCATATCACAATCCTCATGATCTCCATGATCAGACACCTACACATGAAAGAAACAACACAAACACACGCATAAAATCCAGTATATACAACTATATGTCAGTCGAAGAGGACATAACTCATGAACACAATCAAGAACAAGAGTGGAACCATAACCAATAGTCGCTTATCATTAATGAGTCAAAAGAATAATACAACCATAGCTTCGACGCCGAATTCTCCTTTGGTGGGTCATCAGCAAAACATGTCTCGATAAATCCTATCAAGGATGGAACAAGCCTCTCTCTCCGGATACTTGACAATAGTCTCCTTGCTTGGATTTGGCCTTAAGGGAATCAAGAAGGCTCTTGCAATATAAGGATGTGAAAGCTATTGGGAACTAGCTTGCAAAGGAGATGGGCAAGCTTTTATAGATGGAGGAAGGGGAGTTGGGATCCCTATAATTATGGGATTGGCCTTATCATCAAGGAAGCTTCCATGAGAGGTGGCAAACCACTTCCTCTCTATGGAAATCCATAGCCAAACCTCCCAACTCAGGATAGATATCAATCCAGGAATTTGTTAGGATGAAACTTCCGTCATTTATTTTTAAAAAACACCTCTTGATATGGTTGGCGCGGGTGCGGCTCTATGACAGAGCGCCAATTGGCACGCCCTCTTTGGAGGATTTGACCCCTTGGCGCGAGGGCTGAACTGTGGAACCGCGCCAATGGAAAAAGAGCTATTTTTAGGGTTTTTTGCAGGGAGATGTCTTTAGGGTAATGAAAGCTCATCTTCAGAGGGATACAATGAAAGTATTCTCAAGTCTTGTCTATGCTCACAGGTCACGGAATGAGCCCTCCAATGTGTGGGATGGGGAATGGCAGGGACGGTGACAAATTGTTGTGTAATAGATGCCCCCTAAAGCATGAGGCCCGAGAGAGAGAGAGGGGTGAAATGCTTTACAAGATCATGCTGACTGAAAACACTGCCATCGGAAAACCTGCGGAGTGAAGTATAGCTGATATCTCAGATACATGATACATATGCGTGGTATGGGCGCAGCCATCCATAACAGAGCATACAATAATCCAGATCCAAGGCATGGACACAGCCATCAAGAGAGGATCGATAAATAGACTCAGGTATGGTCACAGCCATCCAATCAGTGAGTCATGTAAATAATCATAATAATCAACAAAATCGCAGCCTGGATTAAAACAGACACAATCCAGGGTCTTGCACTCCATCTTGACCCAAATAAAGTACAATGTTCAAGCATGCGAATATGTGAGCTGAAGTCGAACATGCAAGAACATCGTCTGATTACCAGCCAATGATGACAGCTGTTAATAGATGCGAGAGGTACCACCAATAATGACAATGGCCCTCAAGGTACTAAAGGTACAACCTAAGGCATGTGAATCAATGAGCTGATGTCGAACATCTGTAGGATCACTCGATCGGAGGCCAATGCTGAAAACCCCACGTCGAATGCGACGAACCTGCCATTGAGGCATGCAAGCTCCAAGGTACCATAAGGGAGTCTCTAGATCAGCTTCACGAATAATGAGCTGAAGTCGACAAGAAGTGACCTTGATCGAAGGTGGGCCATAATGTTTCCCACATCATCGACATGAGACAGAGGAACATGATGTTTTTTTTTTGTGTGAATCGTATGAGAATCAGAGGAAGGTTGATACTTGCAGAGGTCAACTTCTCTTGAACATATAATGGCACAATAGTGGATTTGGCAGTATTTGACATCAACGGATCAGAGGTCATGGTGACGAGGAAATGAGAAGATGAGAGGTAAAAAGGGATTATCCAAACCCACGGAGGCAAGTGAAGAACGAGATGAGATGTCCCCAACCTAACACGAATGCAGACCAGTGCCATGTTAAAGAGTGACATACTACCGACACGACAATGATGCTGGTTCTATTTTTCCCCACCATTTCTGCCGAGTACCCCAATTATTTTTAATAACAAGCTTGAAGGGGATAGCATATGATTGTAATATAAGTCCTCCCTTCGGGCGAATCCATCCTAGTACATTTAACGAGCCCTAGGAAGGAGGAACTCGAATAACGTCATTTCGACTGAATCGGATGTCATCGGGGTTTAACGAGTCTGACAAAGGAAGAACTCGACGTATTTTCATATTTAGAGAGTTTGAAAAGACAGCAGAAAAGTAAACTCTAGTGGTCCCTTTTCGTAGATAGTTCCTCGGACCCGAAAAGGTAGAAAACAATATCCGAGAAAACCTCCTAGTCGCAAGAGGCTAGGGTATTCCTTTTTCGTAAATAATCCATCCCAGCCCGAAAAAGGGGTAAACGTATACTGGGTAGATGTCGATTCGTGTCCACTTTAACGAGATCGAAACAACAAGGGCCTCGGAAATATTTTCATGTTTAGAGAGTCAGAAAAGAGTTGAAAGATGACTCCAGAGTGACTTTTTCATGTATTTACCGAGTCTGAAAAAGTATAAAATGCAACTCGTTTCACCGTTTAAGTCGCGTAAAAAACCTGTTGCTGGACAAAAAGCAAGTGTAAAACCCATTTTTGACAAAACATATTAAAATATTCAGAAAAAATAACTTTCAAAACCTATTTTGAGTTCAAAACATTATAAATATGTCAAATGGTAAAAATAAAATTACTTTTCACTATTTACCTCACTGAAGAGCAGCAGTGGTCCATTTCGTGTGCGAACTTCTGACGGCGATTACGACTGATCCGGACTACCATTCAGATTCCTGTCTGTTCCAAGTAAGAGGCGCTTCTTTGTACTCCATTTTAATCTGTTTTTCATAACATTTTATTGGATATTAGACTTCTTATGAAGAATTTTTGAATTTTTAGGGCTCCGCCCATTGGCGCGGGTATCCGGCACGGACCCACGCCAATGGAATTTTATTTCCAAAGGGCCTGCGCCAGCGGCGCAATCCAATTTTCCGTTTGAAATTTTCATAAAATGAGTGACTTGCATGAATTTTTACAGATAACAGAGGTCTAATTGAAGTTTTTTGACCACGTAAATGTAGGAAACCGATCAAAATGGTCATTGAGTGGAAAGAGAGGGAGCACGGGGAAGAGGATGAACAAGCCATGGAGAATGAAATTTGCATGAATGCCCTCAAGAACTGTGGGCTCAAAAATTTCTTCCTGACTCCTTGTTTACGAGCTCAGCCTGAGCTCCTATAGTACCTGATCAGCATATGGGACGAACATGAACAAGTGTTCAAGTTACGGGACCAAGTATTAGAACTGGAGGTCTCTGACGTATACTTCATAACCGGATTATCGCACAGAGGTCCGGTGCCCATATTGAGAGGGAGCAGACCGTCTGGTGAGAAGATGGAGCAAGTGATGGAACGAGTGTGCCGAGGGGCACGACTGGAATCATGAAGTGGAAAGGTGGACATCCATACTATTCCTGATCTAGCACTCCGGGTAGTGCTTCATACCATCACGCAGGCTACGAGCTCGCAGGCACTGCACGAGGCAACAAAGGCCCAACTCTTACTGGCCTCAGAGTGCATGAGGCCCCTATTATTCGACTGGGTCACAGCAATGACAATAAATATCAAGAGACAGCTCACGAAGTGTAAGTAGGCCAAACTGAAATAGTTTGGCTATGGTTCTATCCTGGTATCATTCATTCTGGAACGATTACCAATCTTCCAGGGCCAAGGGGCCGTAGTAGCTAAGCCAATTCCATGAGAGCCAAGAATGGCTCGCTGGGCAGCACTGATGCCCAGAGCTGGAGGAGGCCAACATATGTCCTGGAGGTTGGAGTTTTTTGGGTGGTTGCGGCATCAATTGATTGTAGTGGAAGACTGGCCATATGCAGGAACCGATTTCACTGGGGACCCAGATCTCCCACTACCGGAGGGAGATGATTGGGATGAGGAGTTGGGTATGACCTCTTTTCTTTTTTATTTTTATATTTTATGATTTTTTGTTAATACATGTCCGTTCTTGACACATTTAATATGTATGTAGACGTGGGCCCAGAGAGACCGGATGGTATGTCTCCTATAGCGCGGAGGACTCTTCCCGCACCTGACCCTCATGTAGAGGGTGTAGAGGGGGGGGAGTTGATCCAGAATCTTGAGGGTATTTCCCGAGGGATCCCAGACTACGCCTGGCTGGCAGATGTACCGATGGCGTACCAGAGACATACAGTGGGAGTGCCTAGTCGCCTCCACCGACTTCTGAGATGCTTAGTGTGTGCAGTCACTTGTTATCATGAGCACCATGCAGATTAGACTCCTAGGATTTTTATCATGCATATTTTTTGAGAGACATGTCGTCTCCGAATGTATTAAGATGAACATGTATATTTTTTATTTTAATGTGATGCACACCATGCGAACATTCGATATCTATATATATATACATATCTATTTCTGGATGGATTTTCCTTTTACATGTGATGATGATTTACAAATTGCGCAAATGTCTATCTAGAACCAAATTAGCTACTGCATCAGTTAACGTATTCATATGTCTGGGTATATGATGGTATGTAATATAGTAAAAATTTCTTTCCAGTAAACGAATACGCAGATACAGACATAAAATGGATGGGTTTCTTACTGAATAGTGTCCGTTTAGTTGTGATACTACAAGTTGCGAGTCTAGATACACAAGTAATTCACAGATACCAAGGTTTACAGCCTTAGTTAATAATTCTAACATAGCACTATATTCCGTGATGTTATTTGTAGTACGTCCCAGACACACACCGTGCAGGTTGACCAACTCACCAGTAGGATCGTAGATTACCCAGGCCGCCGAAGACAGATTCCTGGTACTGCGGGAGGCACCATCTGCGAAACCAAAAAACGGATTGATGGACATCTGCACAATCAGGAAGACCCGATCAGCAGAAAAATGTTTACATTACAAACCACACCACACATGCACACAAATGAAAAACACACACCACACCAAAAATCACTTCAGGCATAGTATTTTTTGAGGTACAACCCATTTCTAGGTTGCGCCAGCGGAACTCCTTCATAATCTATAAGCTCATAAGCCCCATTTTTCAAAACACGTTTCACTATATAGGGCCCATGCCACATAGGTTGGAACTTACCGGCCCCAAGCTTGTCATGTGCTTGGTCGTATAGGATGACGAGGTCTCCTTCGATAAAGGAATGCGGAGAAACTGATTGATCAAAGTGAGCTTTGACCCACTTCTTTTGTGCTTCAATGACTAAAGCAGCTAAACGGTGGGTTTCATCTAACCGTTCCAGATACAAAAGACCTTCTTCCTCAGCAGAAGTATCGGGTAGAAGCTCCACAGCTAGTTTCAAAGAAGGAATCTCGCATTCAACCGGGAGAGTTGCTTCCAGACCATACACCAATTGAAATGGTGTGAATCCAGTTGCACTCTTTGCAGACGTCCGGTATGCCCATAGAGCTGAGAATAGTTGGAGGTGCCAATTGGATTTGTGAATACCAACTGTTCGTTGAAGCATAGTGACCAAAACCTTGTTCACTGCTTCAACCTGGCCATTTGCCTGAGGGTAATATGGTATTGAGCTATCGTGACGTAAGCCAAACCTTGAAGTCAGCTCAGCCATCATATAATCTCATAAATGAGTACCATGGTCAGTAACGATGGCTTGAGGGACCCCGAAACATGCAATGATGTGGTTGAATATGAACTGAGTGGCCGTATTACCGTCGGCAGCAAGTGTAGGCATCGCTTCGGCCCACTTAGTGAAGTAGTCGACAACGACGATTATATACGCATGCCCCCCGGCCGAACGAGGGTTACACGTCATAAATTCCACACCCCATTTCGCAAAAGGGCTAACGGTAATAACAGGATGCAAAGGGAGAGGCGACGCGCATCTTGCGCTGAAATACCTGGCACACGTGACATTTACAGACTACAACGATACAGTCTTTGAATATTGACGGCCAGAAGTAACCTGCTCACAAAATTTTCTGGGCAATGGCATATCCAGACATATGTCCACCACAGGCGCCACTGTGGTATTCATTTAGGACCCTTTCTGCCTCTTCCAAGTTTAGGCACCAACGGAGCACTGAATCTACTCCAACACAGTATAAGGTATCTCCTACGATGCGGTAGGGTTGAGACTGATGCCGAATTCGTCGTCGGGCATCTTTAGTCAACTCAGACCAAAATGTGGAGGTCTGAAGATACACGATTATGTCTCCGTACCAAGGGTCACGAGTACTGATGAGGAAAAGAGTTTCATCCGGGATATGATCCTCTGAGAGTGAAGGAGTGGAGTCTGTCAGGAGTGAGCATATAAGATCCACGAAAACAAGTGATTTGGTTGACTTAGCAGTAGTAAACTCTAATTCAAACTCATGCAGGATAACGATCCATTTGGAGTATTTTCCCCCCATTAATTGTCGAGAAATAATGTATGTCATAGGGTTGCAATCCGAAACCACTGTTATCGTACGCAACAGGATGTAGTGGCGAAAATGTTGCACAGCATGTACTGCGACTAATGCCAACTTCTCGACGTGAGCATAACGCGTTTTCGTATCGAGAAGGTTTCGTGATAGATAATAAACAACATGTTCATTACCATCATCATCATCCTACACCAAAACCATAGCTATGGTGCTAAACGCGGCGGCGAGATACAAGGTGAAATCGCGGTGATAATCAGGAGGATGAAGCAAAGGAGCATTAACAAGTAACGTCTTCAACTTCTCAAAGGATTGTTGAGCAATTTCATCCCAATGGAAGGGAACGTTATGCTTTAATAGGCGTGTGAATCCTTTAGCCACCTCCGCGTAGTTCGGGATAAAGCGTCGAAGGAAGTTTGCTTTTCCCTGCAGACTCTGCAATTGGTATAACGAGGAGGGTGATGGGAGATTGATGATAGCCTTGACCTTTAAAGGGTCAAGGTGAATTCCGTCTTTGGAGACAATCCCAAAAGACGGCCAGAATCTACGCAAAAGACGCATTTATGAGGATTAAGCCTAATATTGTAGCATCTACAGTGAAGGAAAATCTGGCAGAGGTGTTCAGGGTGGTCCTCTCACCTAGCTGAATGAGCTGGCAAGTCATCTATATAAGGCTAAATGATATGGTGAATGTCATGGAAAGCGTAAGACATCGCACGCTGGAAAGTGGCTCCAGCATTCTTCAAGCCGAACGGGAGCTTTTTATAAGCGAAAGTACCCCACGGACAAATGAATGTAGTCTTGTGTTGATCCTCAGGTGAAATATTGATCTGATTATACCCCTAGAAACCATCCATTAAGGAATAAATCTCACTTCCGGCACATTCGTCAATGATCTGGTCTATGAATGGAGTGGGATAGTTATCCTTTGGACATGCGCGATTGATGTCACGGTAATCAACACAGACCCTAATAGTACCCTGCTTTTTATCGACAGGGACAATGTTGGAAACCCATTCTGTGAGGGGGATGGGATAAATAAAGCCCGCGTTTAGAAGTTTTTCAACTTCTGCCTTAATTGCAGTGGCTTTGCAAGGATGCATGGGGCATAAGCGTTGGCACACGGGCTTCGCACCAGGGTAGGTTGGAATCTCATGCACTACGATACTGGGGTCAATCCCAGGCATTTCCTCGTAAGACCAGGTGAACACATCTCTGAATTCTTTGAACAGATCAGTATAGACTTGAATCTCATCAGGAGAACAAGTCACTCCCACGTGTATATTCTCAACGATCCCTGGCTTAACGGAGATGTTAATTGGGATGGTTTGAGTGATATTACTCAGGTTTCCCTCCGAAAGAACCTCGTGCATCAAAATAGGTGTTTGGAGAGGAGGAGTAGGAAACTGAGATGCATAAATCTCTAGACAATCTGTCACTGCCCCTAAGCTAGGCATGAAAGAGGAACGATGATGTCCATCGTCTCAAGGTAGTTCCTCGAGAGACATAGTTTCAATTATGGCTTCATCGGAAGGAAAAGTCTCTTTGAGAGGATCAGGCAAATCAGCCTGACCAAGCTAGGGGGATTGGGAGTAGACATGTAGAGCCATGCTCAAAGGAGCATGCTGAGGAGGTGGAGGATCAGACGCAGCAACAATTTCACAGTAGCTAATCTCTACTGGAGTCAAGGGCATTGATTCTCCAAACTCAAACACCTGCTTAGGTGTAGGGATGAGCCAGGGATCATCAAACCTGGAAATCATGTTAACTTGAGCGATGTGCGGTGGCAGTGTGGGAAAAATACCCATGAGGACGGGGTCCTTGAAGAGACCGGGTCCTACACTGTCAGGGGGATTTGGGATCTGATCCACATATGGAACGTTGTTCTCAGAGGTGGAGGTGAAGAAGGACAAATAATCCACTGTAAGGATTTTGCCCTTGTGAGGGAACTTAAGAAGTCGAAAAACAGTGGATGGCACGCATAGCATGGCATGAGTCCAGCTGCGGCCGAGAAGTATATTGTAGTTGAGCCTGGCGTCTACTACTTCTACTTCGACGTTGACAGTCTTCCCTTGTAAAGTGATAGCTAAACTCTCGAGAACACCCAAGGGTTTAGATTCCCGACCATCGAATGCCTCTAAGGCATTGGGAGATGAGAACAGGGCTGGAGAGCCAATGGTCTTCTAGGAAGCGGATGACATAACACAGGTAGAGGCACCTTCATCCACAATGGCCCTATGGATGTTAAGACCGTTAATCCCAACTTGAATAACAAGAGCGATCTGATGTGGAAGTCAGGGGGTGAAATTCTCTAAGTTGAAGGTGAGAATACTTGAATTGGCAGGATCGATGCCACCGATGGCAGACAATAAAGCCTTCTGTTGCGAAGGGCAACTCTGAAGAACTTCTAGTGCAGACATAGCAGAAGGCGCCTGTGCCAAATCCTCAACAATACTGTAGTGCTGAGCGGCACGGGCATTCAGATTGTAAGAATATCTTCGGAGAACACCTTTAGAAGGTGGCTTCACAACAGGTTCAGGAGTAGGCTTCTCGATTTCCAACGAATCGGAGACAGGTGAGGGAGGTGGTCCATCTACAACTGCCTTCCTAGGTGCCTGCCGCGATTCGTTGTAATCCTTCGAATGTGTGGCAACAGAGATAGGTGCAGCACCATTCATCATAAAAACTTGGGACCCAAATGGTGCAGATGGTGAAGGCTGTTCAACCATATGGGTCTGCTGAGATGGGAATGGTTCTTTAAGAACTGCCGAAGTCCCTTTAGAGCCTTTGAGAAGTTGACTAACCTCAGATCATCATGGAAAATCCTTGGTATAATGGTCTCCTTCACAAATGAGGCAGGGATACTTTAGTTTACGCTGAGAACCATCCTTAGTGCGAGGTTTGGATTCTGGCTTTGGGGCGTCGGATTTGGATTTACCTTTGCCCTTATTTTTCCCCTTGGAGGTTTTCTCCGTAGGATTGGCCTGAATGGCGTTAACCTCTGCGGTTTTTCTAGAATCTAACGGGGTGGGATGAGCAGGAGTATTGTTGGAAGAATTAGACTTCTGCTTCCCATTCGAAGATTTCTTCAAATTCTGAGACACGGAACCAATGACACCGTCTACTGTAGGGGTAGGTGGAGCCTTAGAGGTTCCGGACCGTGGAGCATCAGGCAAGATATCATAAAGTGTGCCGAACTGAGAATATACAAGATCCAGATACTGGGCATGTGCAATGGCTTGTTCCTCCGTCACACACGCTCCCATCGCAATATCTTGGGCGATCTTGTTCACAAAGGAGGTGGTGAACCAGTGAGTTAGTATCTGATCAGGTATATGGAACTTGATCAGTCTATGACGACGCCACCACTCATGGATGTGATCAGAAATGTGAGTGGCTTTGTCCTGCTTCAAAGAAGTCAGGAGGTGCGTCCCGGCTTCATAACGAACCGGTAACTGAAAGTGCGTCAGAAAAGCCATGGCTAAGGAATTTAAATCTTGGAAGATGCCACAGGATAACTCAATGTACCACTTAGCAGCAACTCCAGTCAAAGTGCGCTAGAAGAGGCGCAGGCGAATTGAATCATCGACCCAAGAGTTAGATAAACACCAAAGATGATACGTCATCACATGCGCTTGGGGGTCCTCCCCATCTTTACCCTCAAACTTGGGGCAATCACCTGGTATCTTAGTAGGAACCGGAGGCCAATAAGGATTATGCAAAATCGGATCATTGGTCAGTTTTGAAACATCCGACAACTCTAAGGTGGCCAAGAATGGCAATGGCGGATTGAGTGGCATGCCAGGCCCAGGATGAGGACCGGTACCTGTACTCTACGTTGGTTGGGAATATCCTTGCCCCCATGGGTTCTGTCCTATAGGATTCTGACCGTAGGGGGCGTAGGTCGTATAACTAGACTGATTTGGCTGCTGGTAACCAGCGTGTGGGGCTTGATATCCAGAGTATGGACCCTGATTATATGTCGGCCCAGTGTAAGCAGCATTTGGATTTGGCTGCTGAGTATAGGTAGACCCAGGTTGATGAGGATAATACTGAGAACCTCGGGGCTAGTTATAATTCGGCTGAGATTGACCATGAGGATAATAACCGCTCTGAGAATGAGTCGGTTGTTGATAAGTGGAACCCTGCGGAGCCTGATAACTAGGGCGCAACTGTTGATTTGGCCCCGGCATCGAATAAATTGGCTGCTGAGCAGGGTTAATGGAATGAGCGGGCTGCCCTGAGCGAACAGGTTGACCCGGCTGAACGGGCTACCCTGACTGAACAGGTTGACCCGGATAGATAGGCTGTGCCGGTTGCACAGTTTTCCCTGGCTGTAAAGGAGCCCCAGGTTGTGTCGGATGGGCCGGTTGGCCTGGAGGCGGAACACCAGGTTGTACCGGATAGACCGGTTGGCCTGGTGGAGGAATAGAGCCAGGTGGTTGCTGGTAACCGGTTTGACTTGGAGCAGGACCATAGGATGGTCCCGGCTGATATGCAACGTTGGAAACAACAGGATACTATGGTTGCATAGGTTGAGAAGGCTAGATTTGTCCCCCAGGACCATAGACCGATCCCGGTTGGTACCCCGGCTGAGGTTGCACAGGTTGATCGGAAGGGTTGTAATACTATCCTTACGGACCGTACGATGGCCCTTGCTGGCCCGCAGGATAGCCTTGCATGGGCTACCCCTGTGGGTCATAAGGATAGCCAAGTTGGCCCGAAGATTGGCCTTGGAAAGGTTTCCCTTGCGGGTTATAAGCCTGGTTATAAGGTAAACCTTGAGCATGGAGGTGAGCCTCAGGAGCGGGTAGACATAGAATGTCCCTGTGCTCATCGTAATGATCTGGAAAAACATACACGGGTGTACCATCCTATGCATAGTGCGAAAAATAAGAGCGGTTGGGATCTTGGGAGTATGGTCCAACCTCAGGGTTTGGATGTTGTAGGGACAACCGATACTCCTCCGAAGAAATGTTCTCCGGCATAGCAGTCACTAAATAAATGTCTTCAGGAGGCGGCATAGCCCTCGCGGAGGGTGCCGTGATAGCGGGTGCAGAGGCGGCCACACAGAAAGTGGGCCGAGAGGGTACAGAAGTGACGGGTGTCTGAGGAGACACCCCCGGTGAAGGAGCAGTCGGCCTCGGAGAAGGAGCTAACACTCCCATAGAGGCTGCGGCGGAAATGATCTGACCCAAAGATTTATACCCTGCTGGAAGTGAGGGACTGGATGCTGACATAACAGCCGGTTCAGAGTTGTCTCTCGGAAATAATATTCATTGGAAGAGCTGATAGTCTTCACTAGACGTTGGGATTTCCTCACCAGAATCACTCATGTTTGAGTCTGCCGCTAGATCTTGTAATAGACGGCGAGGACTAGGAGGAAAAATAGCAGCTATAAAAGGCGAACCTGATGTAAGAGAAAGGAAATCAACTCCTAATCTCAATTCCGAAAAAGGGTCAGAAAAGGGCCAATTGAATTCAACTGGTCCCCCAAAGGGTTTCTCAGAAACAATGGGCTGCTGTGGTTCAGTGGAGGATTGAGAAACCTCTGATGAATCGTCCGTATAAGGACTACCAGTAGACGAAACCAAGGGTTCCGCCACTGTGGTATTAACGAAAAGAGAAAAATATCAAACACACACACGGGCTGAAAAATATTCAAGACACACAATCAAACAGTTAACAAGCAGAATCTAACAAGGTGTGTGATCGTGGGTGATTAATTTTTACCACATTGAAAAATAAGAAACTTCACCATTTCATGTTTTAAGAGTCGAGAAACGGTTGAAAAGATGACTCTATCTCTTTCAGATTTGACACAAGCGTGAAAGGACAAGCGCTTGGTGATCCTTTCAAATTTAGGGAGTCAGAAAAGATCAAATGACCACTTAGGAATACTAGGCAAAAGGGTGTACCAAATAACCGTGAACTGCAATATACACCTTGGTTCCAACAATGAAAGAGAAATGAACCAAGGACTTTCCGTACATGCAGGCAATCTCCCCGAATGTTGTGTCCGGTGTATCACGGGTATAGAGTGGAAGACTCGGCTTCCTATGGATAAAGGATTGAAACCTAGTGGGGTCTCCCTTTATATACGCGACGGTACAGGGAGCACAAGTCCATACTAGCACTGTCTAAAGCCAAGAGGTGAACGACAGCTACTAGGTTTTAAGACGCCGGAACACGTCTCTAGCCTAGACCTCTAAATGTGTTTCGTTAGATTTCAATGCTTCCTTAGTGTAAATTGAGTAGATTTTAAAGTTTATCTTCAATTACGTTTCAGTTTTCAGGCCCTAATGAATGTGATGTCTCAGAAATCTCCTAAATGCAAAACTACATGCCACAGTATATCATTTCGTTCGATGAAAGCTAGCTACGGAAGAGTTAAGAGCTTTTTATACAAACAAAATGATCGGAAGACAATCAGTGATATCTCTAATGCAGCTAATGAAACTAAAAAAATTTCGTTCAAAGTCACTAATTACTAATAACACTGAAAATATTTTAATTTGCACTAATCAATCAAAAGCAAAAGAGATTTTTTATATTTTCAATGTTTGAGAGCTAGATGCACTAAACAAACCGAAAACAAATGAGAAGCAATTCAAGAAATGATAATAAGAGAGCAAAAACAAGCAGATTTTACTCAATGTCACAAACAATCAGATCTAAAATCGACCAAAAGTCTCTCAAAACCAAATAAAGTCCCAAAGACACCAATGAGCCGTGTAATCTAGGCTCAAAATGAAGCAAAGCGAAATTTGAATGAAAACGAAATCAGTCACTCAAAAAGCGCAATAAGATGATAGAGAACTGTCAAACGAATGCAAGGAAGCAATCCCAAAGTCGACTGAATGAACGAAAACCAAAAACTCCCAAGGGAGGCTCGACTCACAAAAGCACCTAGATGCCCTAGGGCTCGAATGCAAAATCAAAAGAAATAAGCAAAAAACCAAAGGATGGAGGTTACAATCAGTAAAACTAGACTCTAGTGCACTCAAACAACTGAAAAAACAAGATCAAAATCACAAGTCAGTCCCAGAAAGCAAGAAACACAGCAAACCCTAATAGCTCACAAGATTGGCGTGACTGTGAGCTTGAAATTAGCGCCAGAAAGGCAATGGCGCGGGTGATACACAGACAACCTACACCAATGGGCGCGACTGTCACGCTTAAAAGCGCGCCAGCCGAGTTTACTATGGGAAAATGAAAAACAAGCAATCTCAGACATAAACAAGTGATGACAAGGCTAAAAAAAAGCCAAAAAAAGAGAAAAAACCAGTCCAAAGAGCTGACCAAGCAAGAAAGACTAGGAAATTGACCAAAAAGAGAAGACAACACTCCAAGTTGTTCAGTCTGAAACTAAACCAGAGATTGACTGAATCAGCGTTGATCTACTCTGTTAATGCAGAGCAAAAGCGTTTCGAAGGCTATCTGGTTGCACTTCAGGCTCTGTCTATAGCTTACAAATCAAACAACAAGTTGACTCCCCAGTGGATTCACCAAATTGTTGAAGAGGTAAATCCCCTCTGCAGACAGAGGTGATCCCTACTAGCCCAGATCGGGTCTAGCAACAATCAAACACGCTACAGTGCAGGTTCCTAATTGTAAATAAACCGACTTGCGATGAAGGCTTACTTGGAATCCAACATTGTTGTTTGTAGAAGAGGTGGTGCTCCCGTTCCTTTGCCCTGGTAGATCACAATCCTCACGATCTCCGTGATTGGACACCTGCACATGCAAGAAACAACACAAACGCACACATAAAATCCAGTATATACAACTATATGTCAGTCGAAGAGGATATAACTCATGAACACAATCAAGAACAAGAGTGGAACCATAACCAATAGTTGCTTATCATTAATGAGTCAAAAGAAGAATACAACCATAGCTTCGACGCCGAATTCTCCTTTGGCGGGTCGTCAGCAAAACATGTCTCGATAAAGCCTGTCAAGGATGGAACAAGCCTCTCTCTTCGGATACTTGAAAATAGTCTCCTTGCTTGGATTTGGCCTTAAGGGAATCAAGAAGGCTCTTGCAACATAAGGATGTGAAAGCTCTTGGGAACTAGCTTGCAAAGGAGATGGGCAAGCTTTTATAGATGGAGGAAGGGGAGT
Source organism: Pinus albicaulis (assembly GCA_034641835.2). NCBI lineage: Eukaryota > Viridiplantae > Streptophyta > Pinopsida > Pinales > Pinaceae > Pinus > Pinus albicaulis. The sequence continues at coordinate 1,488,076,495 of CM076582.1, forward strand.
TGGGATCCCTATAATTGTGGGATTTGCCCTATCATCAAGGAAGATTCCATGAGAGGTGGAAAACCACTTCCTCTCTATGGAAATCCGTAGCCAAACCTCCCAACTCGGATATATATCAATCCAGGAATTTGTTAGGATGAAACTTCCGCCATTTATTTTAAAAAAAAAACCTCTTAATATGGTTGGCGCGGGTGCGGCTCTATGACAGAGTGCCAATTGGCATGCCCTCTTTGGAGGATTTGCCCCCTTGGCACGAGGGCTAAACTGTGGAACCACGCCAATGGAAAAAGAGCTATTTTTAGGGTTTTTTGCAGGGAGATGTCTTCAAGGTAATGAAAGCTCATCTTCAGAGGGATACAATGAAAGTATTCTCAAGTCTTGTCTCTTCTCACAGGTCACGGAATGAGCCCTCCAATGTGCGGGATGGGGAATGGCAGGGACGGTGACAAATTGTTGTGTAACAGTAGGTTACTATTGGCCTACACTTTTCAAAGATGCTCATGAATATGCAAGAAAATGAAAAAAATTTCAAAGTGCATCTGGAAGACAAAGGAAACTAGACTTCCCATTACAGCCATTTAATATTGAGCAACCATTTGAACAATGGAGATTAGATACAATCGGTGAGATCGTTCCTAACTCTTCCAAACAACATAAATATATTCTCACAGCTACAAATTATTTTACTGAATGGGTGGAAGAAATTCCACTTAAGGTAGCTAACCCTGAGAATATTATTGATTTCATTGATCAATTTATCATAACTAGGTTTGGTTTACCAACTGCTTTAATGTTCGATATTGCATCTTATTTATCAAGAGCTACTATGATATAATTTGCAATCAAAAGAGGTTTTAAACTTAAGTATTCTACAAATTATTATCCGCAAGGAAATGGTTTAGTAGAATCCAAAAATAAAAACCTTAATAGAATCATCAAACAAGTTGTTGATCAAAATCAACAAAATTGGCATAAGTCATTAATCTTTTCTCTTTGGGCATACCGAATAACTCAAAAGGCCTCCATTGGCACTTCTCCATTCGATCTTGTTTATGGAAAAGAAGTTGTTCTTCCTACCAATGTAGTTATTCCTTCTCTTTCCTTAGTTCAATTTATTGATGAATCTCCTTCTTCTTCCTTGCAAGTAGGACAATTTCAAATTCTTAAGCTTGAAGAAGAAAGAGAAAAAGCTAATGTTACTCATGCACATCATCAACAGATAGTAAAAGCTTCATTTGAATCAACTTCTGTCACTCCAAAAAAGTTCAAATTGGTGATCTGGTATTGAAATGGGACAAAGCACATAAGGAAAAAGTTAAACAGGCCAAATTTAAAAGACTGTGGTTAGGTCCATTTCAAATCATTGAAGAAATAGGCCCATCAACATTTTTATTGCAAGATTTATCAAGCAAAAGAGATTATTTTCCTGTTAATGGGAAGATTTTAAAGAAATACCTTTCATAGGAAGTAACATGTTCTATTCCCTGTATATTATTGTCCTTTCTTTTCCTTAGGAAAATAAAATTTGCGTAGTATTGATTTTTGGCATTTCTAAAATAAATATCTCAGAAAATATTTTTGATTTATCGCTTATATAAATAAGAAATGTTAAGGAAACAATCGAAATATTTGAAAATCAAATAGATTCTATTTTACTGAAAGATGTAATTTCACTGAAGTTATTTATTCTCTGAAGAACTCTCATCTTCATAAAGCATGGTCATTCTGTTATCAGTTAAGAAAAAAATATTTAACATAGTAAAGACTCTTTTACAGAGAAGAAATATTAAAACTCAAAAAAAATTCATCTAGAATCCTCAAGAGGACCTATGATTCATCCCATCCAGGAAAAATTATCAATTTTTAGAAATAAATTCAAAAACGTATGCTAAAAATCTTAGAAGATAATAAGTCTCATCACGAGCTTGTTTACCATGTTCAATGGGAAATAGTTGAACTGACATTACCAATACTGCCTACCAAAACAGGCTAATGACTTGAGATTATATCAAGAGGACAAGGAATCTCATCAAGAGCCATCTTGATCAATTTAATTACAACCAGTGAATGGCATTGTCAATATTTGGTTACTAAGCTAAGAGAATGGCTTTTAAGTAAATAAAAATACAATAGAAAATATCTACAAAAATAAAAACGAGTTCCAAAAGAGATTAAGTGTATAAAGTTGGAATTTATTTTTGAAGATTGTAAGAAAGATTGGATGGGACAATGAATCATTGCTAGGTAAAAGGTAACCATGCCAAAATCTTAAATTTCCTATTGGATCAGAGGCTCTACGTATGATAAAAGAAAATATATTTATAAAGCTAATCTGAAAAAGTCACATGCTTTAACTTTTTAAACTGAGTAATGAATGATATAGATACTCATACTTTTATTTTTAAAGAGGAATTGATCAATTTAATTACAACCAGTGAATGGCATTGTCAATATTTGGTTACTAAGCTAAGAGAATGGCTTTTAAGTAAATAAAAATATAGTAGAAAATATCTACAAAAATAAAAACAAGTTCCAAAAGAGATTGTGTATAAAGTTTGAATTTATTTTTGAAGATTGTAAGAAAGATTGGATGGTACAATGAATCATTGCTAGGTAAAAGGTAACCATGCCAAAAGCTTAAATTTCCTATTGGATCAGAGGCTCTACCTATGATAAAAGAAAATATATTTATAAAGCTAATCTGAAAAAGCCACATGCTTTAACTTTTTAAACTGAGTAATGAATGATATAGATACTCATACTTTTATTTTTAAAGAGGAATTCTTATGAATTATAATTAAGAGATATTTTATTTCTTAGTGAAATATTATTTATTTAAATTCATTCCTGCAACCATTTTTATTTCGAAAAAGTTTTCAGAAATTTCAAAAACTAATCAGAGATAGTTGTTTCTCCCAAGTAAATCGCCAATTGTTTGCTACACAACAACCCCCCCCCCCCCCCCAATTTATTTTCACTAAATGGGGACCCTTTAAAAATAAATAGGAAATTTATTTGTTTGATTTTATCTTAGCCTAAGTCTAAAAACTTTAGGAAATAAAATTCTTTCCCTTTTCGCTTTTATTTCTTAGCGTGCATTGCAAATCAAATAACTTACAAGCCTAACAACTTAAAACATATTAAATCTTGCGAGTTGCGATATGAGCTAAACCATTTCCAAAGTCATATAAAACTCCTATTACAAAAGCTTTAAACACCTCTTTAAAATAAAATCGCACCGCACCTTGTAAAACGATCAACTTATAACAATTCGGTAAGAGTTGCGATAAGTCGGACCCAACGAATTAATAAAGAAACAATTATAAAAACTTCAAATGTTCGATAAAGCGCATCGGTGTGATTCCTAAGCACACTTTGTATTTTGTAGAAAATAACCAAATGCAAGTTTTATTACCAGATGGAAATTGCAATCTACGAATTGCAAAGATCACACTTCGCGAAATTCATTGGTAACGGAAAACATAAATAATAGAAAATTTTTTGAGTTGAGATATGTGATAATTGATAGTTATTGCTCATGTGTGCGAAATGATTCATATATAATCAACCGGATATGATATCTAATGTCTTAAATTGATCAATAAACATTTCATGTGAAGGTGTCTAAGAGATTTGATTGGAAGAATTATGGGTGATTAATGGAATTTAATAGGAGTAAAGTTTGAAATATTCATATCTACTTCGAGTGTGTTTGGAATGATTTAACACTAAAGTTGTGATTATATCACTTTAACTCTCTCTTTCTCTCCATTTACCTTAATAGCTAAGGCTCGCTCTATTTCCTTGAAATCAAGAAACCACTTAACGGAGCAAGGATAACTTGGATGAGCAAGAAAGGCAAGGAAATTTCCCAAGAATAATCTACTAAAGACTCAAATATGTCTCCCTTATTCACAAATACCACCTATAACAAGGATTACAGAAGTTCCTTGTGGGAGGCAAGGGTAATAATCAAAGTTGCTACAGCAGGCGCGTCAATTTCTTCAGACCCAACATATTTCGATGTTTCATGCTCATTCATTCATAAAGTAGCAGCAAGGCCAAAGATTCTCCCCTATACAGATATGGTTAAGTGGGTAATTGACCACTTGAACATAGAAGATAGAAAATTTAAGAATTCAAAGGATGAGAATACCGATTCATTCACGGTTGAAGATGTGAGGACAATGTACCACTTACCCACCCCACAACAGAACTATGACAAAGCTTTTTTCCAAAGCTTTACAAAGAAACATCCAGACCTGATGAAAGTTATAAATGAATGGAAGGATAACCAAGGAAAGCTTAAATGGGAAAAAATCGGTACGTACCCAATAGCAAAAATTCCTTCCCCTTATTGTTATGTTGCTGGAATGTTGTGTAGATTGTTTGCAAAACTTGATACTACTATATTTTTTGTATATTGGGTCCCATTAATTGACATTATCGTCAATTATTTAATTCTGAATTGGAAAAATATCTTGTCTGATAATTTGGCAAGAAGTATCATGGAGTATAAGAGTGAAATAAGTGTTTCCTCTAGGGAAATACCCCCCCTTTACATGAGTACCTATGTCATGGACGCAATTTGTTTTTGTTCAAGTTTTCCCACCATGGGATGGAAATGGACAACCCAAGACCCTACTTCGATCCACATTTACCACAGAGCCCTTTGGGAGTCATATTTTCATATACATTTTTATAAAATTTTCCATAGAGTCATACTACATATGCACTAGATTATATTCAATGAGAAATCCCCTAGGATTTCCAAAGAGGCTAGTATAAACATCTTGCCCGTTTCCAGATGGATTTCCAAAGAAATTTTCACCTATGTCAGAGTTTTCAGGAGTTATGCTTCTCCCCACATCCTTCCATATTATGTTCCTAATAAGCTACTTGCTAGAGATATTGCTTACCAAATTGTGATAAATGGTATTTTGAAACAGCTCAAAGATGCTAAGAAGGCCATTTGGCCTAATTTCCCTTTGCAGTGTGGTAATTTTGCAATCTTTGATATTGGTCATGCCTTCAAGGAAGTTTCAAATGTTAACTTGTTGAATTTGGCTGTAATTCCAAAGCGGCCATATGACCCCAATGATGTAATTAAAAATGACATCAGAGAGCTCAAAGTGAAGCCTTTTTTGAAAAAGATAGATAGATTTGATGATTTCTTTCAAGGTATTGAAAAGTTTTCATATGTACTAAAGTTTGCATCTAGTCAGCTCAATCAAGATGACTTGGAAGCCTTCAAAGCATACACAATCAAGAGACTGGAAAGGATTACTATGGATTTATTGACTATTGAAGATGTCAATACACCAACTCCAAGTATTAGCTTTGATAATGAAGCTAAAGACATGTCTAAAGATGAGTTAGGGAAATCAAAACATCAATCTCATAATTTAGATCATTTTGATAGTGAATCCAAAAATATAAATGGGAGCCTAGAAAAGGTAATTCATCAAGTAATCAAATATATTGAAATGCAAGAGAAAGGAGGAATTAATGGAACTGAATCTTCTTCCCAAGAAGTTCAACATAGCCAAAATACACCTGATCAATCAAAAAATCTCAGCCAAGGGATTTGAAGAATGAATGGGAAAAATTTTCTAAGGCACTGCAAACGTCACAACCAAATCCTTATATTGATCAATCTACAGGTTTTTAGATGCCAGAACACTCTCAGAAATAAGTAGAAACTGCTACTCCGCTCCAGCAAGTACCTAAAACTAATGATCGAGAGATCATTCCAGCCTACCCCACAGAGCAGATAGTTTTACAAATTGAAGAAATTCCTTCATTGGATGTCTTCTAAAATCCTAATCATAAGGTTTTATTCAAGAGGAGAAATAGGAGAAGAATTTATGATACCATCTCTAACCTTACAAATGAATCTGTTGGAATTCTATGGAAGGATCCTCTAGTTTATCCTACTGAACATTTAACCAAGCTATCATAGTTTGCAGGGGAATATGCTACTGCCACTATTGATAAGGCCATTGAAGTTCAATTGTTATTGAAGCAGAGAGTAGAAAAAATACATGATTTAGAGAGATTATTAGAGCAATAAAATTCTAACTCTAGCAGGCAAATGGAATTGAAAATGTCTTAGTTTCAAAAGGATTTTGAAAGATTAACTTTACAACATTAGGTCCAACTTACAGAAAATAAAACGCAAATGGAAGCAGCAATAAACAAATTACAAATACAGCCACAACTAGAGCAATTCATAAGGGAATCATTGAAAGTGAATACTAAACTAAAGCAGCAACAAGAAGTATTTTTCCAACAAGATTCTATTACTAGTTCTTATTATGATTTAAGTGAAATCCTGATCCAGCAAGTGACTATCCAGAAACTTGACAGTGAGAAAATTGAGAAGAAAATAAATGAACACATTCAATGGCAAGCATCAGACTCAAGAAAGGAAGATGATGTACCCCAGGTAGTTAATTTCACAAGGAAATCTTATTTAAAGATTGGGAAGCACAGTTAAGGCAAGCAGACAAAACAACAACAAAAGCATCAAAGTTAACAAAGGAAATTATTGATTCTGTTTGTGAACAAATTTTGAAGGTTGAGGATTATCAATGAGTCCACATCTGAAGTGCTCTCAGAAATCAAGTTGTTGGAAGAACAATGGAAAAAAAGGACATAAATGCAGGAATAAATGATTAAAAAAGTAAATAAGTTTGATCAAGAAAATTATTGGAATTTTCTGATCAAACCTTATCATCAGTAGCAAACCATGCATTCATTAAATAATTCAACAAAAAGTTTGTAGCTAGCACTCTCAAATGCAGTATTCAAGGACCGGGTCAGATCGAAAATTTCGCAGCTAGCTCAACTTAAACCTAGGCTAGATATTTTTCAACTTCGGGATAAAATCCAAATGGAGGATCAAAACTCATAAGTTATGTTGTTACTTTATTTTCCTAGATTGTAGTTGAATTTTGTCTTATGAGTATGGTTGTTTGAAACCTCCTCTATTTTTCTGTAATAATATTATTTTAAACATGTCATAGTTTGGTATTTAAACCCTTCTCATGCATTTAGAGAAGGGTCCATAAATTTTTCAAAAACATTTGCAAAGAATGCACTTTTGTAATTTTGTAAATGTTTTAATGGATTAATGGAACATAATATGTTATCTTTTGACATTTGAAGTTGTTTAACTGATGTTGCACTATTGTACTCTTTAAATTACTTGAAAGTGAAGAGGAGCAGAAAATATACTGTCAATTTATATGAGTATGACTTCGTACATATGGTACTTCTATTCACTTATATTAAGTTTTACCTTCTAGATATCAACGTGCTTGGACCTGTCATGAAGTATTGTATTATTAGAGAGCTTAATGCAACTTTGATTATTAGACTATATCGTTTTCAGATCCATATCCTAAATGAAAATGCCCACAAGTATTTTCCTCATCCATATGACCTCACATGTTGCTTGACTTGAAACCATGTATACAACCTCTAAGTTGGGTGCCACATACCTCTGCTTCCTATTGTACCAAAAAATAGTAATTGTGGACCCAACACTGAAGATAGCACTTGAAGTACTTTTCCTGTCTGATGGAATCCCTTCCCAATATGCATTCGTGAATCCTTATAGCTTCACTCCCTCTATCATCTTGTACCATAATCCATTCTTGGTAGTGCCTCTAAGGTACCATAACACATGATTTGTTTCCCTCCAATACAAATTGGTGGTCCTCACCATATATTGACTAAGATAGTTTACTCAATAGCACATGTCGAGTCTTATGTTCACAAGATACATAAAAAAACCCCACAAGTTGCATGTAAATGGTAGCATCAACCTCTTCACTTGAAGTGGCATTCTCCTTCATCCAGTTTGTAGCTAGAGGTGTGTCCATAGGCTTACAATTCTCCATGTGAAATATCTAAAGTATTTCAGAGGCATACTTCCCCTGAGACACAAAAAATTCACCATCACTTTTCCATACTTCCAGCCTAAGGAATTAATGCATTAAGCCTATTTATTTCATCTCAAATTCCCTTGAAAGATCATATTTTCAAGAGTGGATCAGTTTCTCATCACCGGTCAATATTAAATCATCAACATACCAAAAACAATAAGCAACTTACCATCTACCACAATTTGATAGAGGTTTACATTTGCTTCACTTTTGGTGAAGCCCAATCCATTGATATAATAGTTGATATGAGTGTACCATGATTAAGGCGCATGTTTGAGACAATACAATGCTTTCCTAAGTTCTCACACATGTGACTCCTGATCATATGTCTCAAATCCTTCTAGCTTCTCTATATAAATTTCCTCCTCAACAACACCATTGAGAAAGGCGATCTTCACATCCATCTGGTGGATCTTCCATTCCATCTACACAGCTAATTCAAGAATTAATCAGATGGAGGAATACCTTTCCATAGGTGAAAATGTTTCCTCAGAGTCAAAATTTTCCCTTGTACTTCTCGATGCTCCCATCAGTTTCATGTTTCACTTTGTAGATCCATCTCAAACCAACCATTGATTTCCCTTCTGGACTTGGCACCACTTCCTATTCATTTTTCTTCATGATGGATTCATATTATTCCACAATGGCGTTAACCAAAATAGGTTGAGAAATTTCTTCCTCAAATGAAGTAGGATATGACTGAATGAGATTTGTCATGAGATTCATGTAGCCAGTGTACCTCTTAGGTGACCTGCTCTACCTGTGAACACATGTAGGCTCTCCCACATTCTCCCTAGCATCTTACAACAATATATCATCTTCTCTTGTTCTCTTTCTCCCTTCTCTAGATGTTTCTGTTTTAGTGGATGTCTCCTCTCATCCTCCTCTTTGCTACTCCATTTTTGGTTCCTCCACAACTTCCTAAAGCTCATCCAGAGGCTCCTCCTTTGGAGCTAGAATCTCTTGCTCTAGTGGGATACTCAAATCTTGTTCTAGAGAGCATCTCATAGCCTTCTCCTCATCAACATTGACATCTCTCCTCACCATTGTTATCCTTAGTGAAAGTAAATACACCTGGTAATAGTGTGGAGTTTCATTGTATTCTACAAAAACTCCCAACTATGTTGTAGGCTAAATTTTCTTCCTTGAATCCTTGAACACATGACAATAAACTAAAAATCCAAAATTTTTGAAATGATAGACATCAGGCTTTCTCCCAGATAAATCTTCCTCCAGTATGATCATACCAAGCATTCCATGAGGACTCTGGTTCTATAAGTAAATTGTTGTGTTACATGCTTCTTCACATAGATGCAATTGCAGACCCTAATCATGTAGCATAATTATGGTAGCTCCAACTATGTGTTGATTTTTGTAGCATTAGAAAGTATTCTAAGTGTCAAATGTTGTGAGGAGGCTTGGACATCAGTATTCCAAAGAACCCAGAAACCGTTTGTGGAAATTCCACTTGGTTCATGTTTTATTAAAATAATTAATTATTTTAATGGAGACCCCACATATAAACTTAGGGAAATCAAATAATTAATGGGTATTAATAAGACAGAGTGTGAATATTATAGAGAATGAAGATCAAGTCATGTTTTAATCTTAGCCATTGATTATAATTCTAATATAGGTTTTTTATTCATCAACGAGAAGATTATAAAAGAAGGCTTGAGGGTCATTTGGAAAGAAAGCCGGGAACACACTCACTAACCCAAAGAAGATTGATTCTGAAGGAATAGAATTTGATTTCACAGGGAGAGTTGTAGAGCTAGAAGGAGAGGAGAGATTCAACAGTGACTGAGTAAAAGAACAAAGGGACGCATAGGGCCATATAAAGAAGCACAGTGTACCCACGCAGATTGACGTAGTCCAGCGCAGGGATTGTGCAGAGAGGCACGCGGAGAGATGCAGTGGGAGACAGAGGGTCTTCTAGGTGTCAGAAAATCTTCAAGAGATTCCAGGAATTTTGTCTCAGGTGTTTTCTAAATGTATCTGCCAATGTATTCCTTGTAAATAATTCATTTTTTGAAGAATAATATATAAATTCTCATCTGCTACACCGGTTTTCCCACATTGGGTTTTTCCAGGTACAGTTGTCCAAAAATAAATGTGTACATGTGATTGTTTCTTATGCTTATGTTTCTTACTATTCCTTTCTCTGGATATGTAATTGTGAATGTTTCAGTCATATTTATTTCGAAATTTACTGATAAAATTCTGTAAATAAATTAATGGAGTAATAAGTAGGAGAAAAAATCTATCATTGAAACTTTATATTTTTGTATTGAAATTTTCACATGGTATTAGAGCCAGAGATGAGTAACAAGAATAGAGAACTAGAAATTGAACGTAAATCTAACATTTTTGCGGTATCTTGGAAGGGTTCACACAATTCTCCAGAGAGGAAGAGAAGCATGGAAGAACATATGGATCACGATGTTTCTGTTTTGGCATACAAACTAGAAAAGAGTTTTCTTGTGTGTCAAGCATTGCTTCTCGTGAAGTCTGGTACATTGACCGTGGGGCTTCTGCTCATATGACGGGAGCTCGTGAATGTTTCTAAAACTACTAAAAAGAGAAGATGAACTTTAAAATCACCATGGGGAAAAAAGAAAAATGTACCCCTATTAGAAGAAGTACCATAGTATTTCAAACGGAGGCTAGAAATAAGCTTTGAGCCACTAATGTGTGACATGTTCCTGGTTTGGGGATGAAATTAATCTTAGTGTATCAACTTCAAAAAAAGGTTATGATGTTTAATTCATTGGAAATAGAGTATACATCAAACACCCAAGTTGGAATAAGAAAGCACAAATCAGAGTCAGGAGCAATAAACTATATGAGTTACAACTCGAATCTCCATTGGAACTAATAGGAGGCACTGATGAGAAGGACTTGAATGACCTATGGCACAGAAGAATTTGGAATTTTCATCATTGGGCATTAAGTATTCTCAAGAAAAATATCACGGGAGTTCCAGAACTTACCACCAAATGATATGATGCATGCAGAGGGTGTATTGGGAAAGTATGCCAAGGAAGCGTATCAGAGAAGTAGCAATAGGGCTAAGAGTGTGTTGGTATTGATATAATCAGATATCTATGGACCAATGTCCACTAGAGCTCTTAGTGGTGCTGAATATGTCGTCAGATTTATTGATGACCATTCCAGGAAGACCCAGATCTATTTTCTGAAGACCAAGGACAAAGCCTTCAGTCGTTTCAAAGAGTTTAAAGCTCTGGTAGAAAATATGACAGGAAAGAGGACCAAGGTGTTATGATTATAAAATGGTGGAGAGTACATTGATAAATAATTCACAGGGTTATACATAAGGGAAGGTATCAAAAGAGAGTGGACTGCTCCATATAATCTGGAGCATAATGGTGTGGTAGAAAGAAAGAATAGAACTATTGTCGAGGCTGCAATGGCAATTTTGTATGATCAAGACATGCCCAAATTTTTGTGGGCTAAAGCTTGTAATACAATTGTCTACAGTCAAAACATGATTCCTCACAATGCATTGGGAAAGATCAATCCAGAAAGTGTCTTCACTGGTAGCAAGCCTGAAGTGAGCGACTTTAGGATCTTTGGCAGTGCGACATATTTTCATGTGCCCAATGAAAAGAGGAAGAAGTTGTATATGACTGCGGAAAAGGGATATATGGAAGGATATAGAGAGAATGTAAAGGCTTACCGCATTTATATTCCGAAGAGTAGGAAATTTGTACTGTGGAGGGATGTGAAATTCATGGAGGAGAGGGCATTCAAGAGATCCTGAGAGATGCATTCTGCTATGTAGTCTGAGGAGGATTCGTTGGTCCAACCACAATGACCTGCAGAGGGTAATAAGAGTTCCTCTTCAAGGCATGGGGATCCAAGGGATACTTCTCCTGTGGACTTTCAGGAAGGAGATCAAGTAGATCCACCCACTACTAGTGGTGGAACGAGCAGGGAACTAGGACAAATTCTGAGGGATGTAGAAGACTTTGTCGGAGCCCCTCGAAATGTGAAGAGGAAACACATGTAGCCTGAAAGATATCAAGCCTTCGCAGCATAGGTTGGGAAACCTTCTAGTTTTCGGGAAGCAACTCAACACCATGTATGGGTTGATGCGATGGTGGAAGAATACAATTCCATCATGACAAATGATGTCTGGGAGGTGGTTCCCAGGCCTCACGACAGATCGATTGTAGGTTCAAGGTGGATCTACAAGATCAAATATGTTGCAGATGGAAACATCATGAATTTTAAAGCATGTTTGTGGCTAAGGGGTATGCTCAAAAGGAAGGGATAGATTATCAAGATACCTTCACCGCAGTATCCTGATATACTTCTATTAGATCCATGATATCCCTTGTTGTGTTGATGGGATGGGAGATTCACTAGATGGAAGTCAAGACTGTGTACCTGAATAGGGTGATAGAAAAGGAAGTATACATTGAAAAACCAAAGGGCTTCGAGATGCATGATCAGAAGACTAATGTGTGTAGGATTAATAAAACCTTGTATGGACTAAAGCAAGCCCCTAGAGCTTGGTATGGTCGAATTGACAACTACTTCGAGAAGATGGAGTTTTTAAAGAGTGACACAGATCCAAATCTCTACTATCTAAGGGTAGGGATTGAGCCTCTGATACTGGTTCTATATGTAGATGATCTATTTTTTACAGTGTCATTGAGGCTCATCAAGGACTGCAAGGAGAATTTAGCTGCAAAATTCGACATGAAGGATCTAGGGTTGATGCATTATTTTTTGGGGTTGGAATTTTGGCAGTAGAAGGGGGAGATATTCCTTGGTCAAGGAAGGTCTACTACAGAAATTTTTAAAATATTTCAGATGGAGGCTTGTAGACCCATGACTACTCCAATAATTACCAACTGGAAGAAAATCGACACGTCCGATGATGATGAGGCTAATCCTACATTGCATAGGAAGCTCATAGGATCTCTGATGTATCTGGTCAACATTAGGCCATACATCTGTTATGATGTCAATACCCTCAGTTAGTACATGGTGGAACCAAGGAGAGCTCATTGGGTAGCAGCCAAACATGTTCTCATATATCTTCAAGGAACAATCGAGCTTGGACTAAAATACACTCATGGCAATCAAAATTAGGTTGAGTGGGTTCATCGATGCAAATTGGGTTTGTAGTCCAGTAGATCGGAAAAGTACCAGTGGGTATTGTTTCAGTATTGGATTAGGAATGACCTCCTAGTGTAGCATGAAATAGAAATCCATGGTGCTCATCTTAGCAGAGGCTGAATATGGCATATAGCACGGCTTCATGTGAGGTCATATGGCTTTCGAAACTGCATGTGAACTTACTGAAGAAAAATATGGAAGCGACTAATTATATGTGATAATCAAAGTTGCATTAAGCTCTTTGAAAATCCTGTGTTTCATGATTAGTCGAAGCACATTGACATCATGTGTCACTTATCAGAGACAATGTCCAATAAGGAGTGTTACACAAAAATTTTTCACCATCCCTACAATCTCCATCCCAAACATTGGAGGACCATTTCTGTGACTTATGTGTATTTTCATGCCTTGAAAAAAGTGTCATTGCACCCCTTGCCATGAGAATAACATTTACTCTATTGAATATTCCTGGAGCAGGCTCTCAAAAAAATATGATTTTGGGTTGGCGCTGGCAGGTAATTATGGCCTCGTGCCCATAAATAAATTAGCACTGGGCCTCCCGCCCATTGGCGTTTTATCACAGTGGATTGCCCGCACCAAGCTATTTTTGGAAAGTTTTTTAAAAAAGAAGCAAATTTTCCATTCCCAACCACTTCGTGAGTGGAGTCGGCATGGTTTTATCAACTGAATAACATCAAACACCTTCCTTTGGCTTATTGTTTCCTACATTTGAGCAACCTCCCGAAGGATAAAGCCTCCCTCCCACCATATGAGGGATCCCAACCTCCTCCTCCTCTCCTATAAATACATCTCTCTCACATAGTTGCAGCTAGTTGAAATGGTTGAATAGATGAATAATCTGAATATAGCTGGTGTGAGATAGAGCAGAGAGAAACCCATTATCGAGAGAGAGTCTACGCTTATTGCCTCGCCAAGTCCAATTCCTCGATGAATGCTTGAGACGTGTTTTGACTGGACCCGCTGAAGGAGGCTGCAACATCAAGGCTCTTTTGGTTGCAAACTCTTTCTCTCTCCTTATTAATACATGATTGATGTTTTGGTTCCCATTTTTCGTTTGATATGTTTAATCTTGTGCAATATGTTTAGTTCTCCTTAACCAATTAAATAGTTGTTAATGCAAGTATTGTTTTGTACACTGCTATCACTCTTTGATCCTTTTGAAGGCACCTGAGTACCACCACTAAAGGATCGTAACTTGTAATGATGAATATCAACAGACTGCTGCCAAAGCTACGACAACTACATTGGAACCAAGGTAGGACATCTATCCTGACTTAGTTTCTTTCATAAAATAGGAATCGACACATTAGCATGTCCTGTTGCTGCTAGACCCACCCTAGGGCTAGATGGATCACCTCTATCTGCAGAGGGGATTTACCTACACAACAATTTGGTGACTCCACTGGGGATCAGTTTGTTTTTTTCGTCTCTCGTTGTTCATCTAGCGTTTTTCTTATCAAGTCGAATTTGGTTGTTTCATCATTTTTTTTCTTTTTTTGACCTGTTTGACTGTTTTCAACCATCCTATTTATTCCCATAGTGTCAAGTCTGACCTCTGCTCAGTGGTTTTTATCCTTTCCCATGTTTTTCTAGCTCGACACTACTTTTCTTTGAATAGTCGCGCCAATTGGCACATGTTTCTTTTGTTACAGGTGTGCCAACCCCTGTTTAGTGCAGATTACAACTAAACAATCGTGCTGAATCCTGTAGGATTGGATTTTAGCCTCTTTTATGAGTTTTATTAGTGTTTCTTGTCTCTATATTGGATTTTCACCTTGCAATTGGTCCACTAAGATTGTTTTGACTCTGTAGTCTCAGTATTCTCAACTGTTTGTCCATCATCTTATCAGTGGATTTTGTTCCCCTAGGGTTTCTAGGTGCCTTGTGTTGTTGTTCGGCTCTCTCCTCACTGAGCCTTTTGAGTGATTTCAAGTCACATTGATCTTTTTCATTTCAGTTTGTTGACTGATTGTTTTATTCTTTCTTTCAGTTCTTTGTGTCCTTGGTTTGTTGAATGACCGTCTTTGTTTTCATTTAGCTCTCCATTTGTCACTTTGAGCATAGATTAAATTACTCATTGGATTGTTTCAAAAGCCCTTTGTCTACTTGAAAGAGTGTATCCTTGCTTTGAGTGTGTTTCATGTTTGTATTACATTGGTCTCTTTGTTTTATATCATTACATTCAAAGTGCTCAAAACTAGTGTTTATTTTTCTTTTTAGTGTAACAGTGCATTGTGCTTTTTATTCATCTAAAAAGACAAAATTTGCATTCTTTCACTTAAATTGAAAATGAAAATGTTCTTTTGCATTAGTATCTATTAGCGAACCAGGAAATAGTTTTTCGTTTTCTTCTTTGGTTGTATTATATGCATTAGTGAAATTCTTCTTGTGATTCAATTGATTGTTGCTTTGTTATAGATTCGTATCCTTCTCTTATCTAAAATTCATTGAATGGAAATGATTTTATTTTGCATGTATTTTGCATTAAGAATTCGAGATCACATTCGATAAGGCCTTTAAATAACAACATTAATTCAAGATCAACCTTAAAATGAATTCAATCAACCTAAGGAAGCATTGAAACCTAACACACATATTTTATAGGTCTAGGCTAGTGATGTGTTCTGGCGTCATTAAACCTAGTAGCTGTCATTTTCCATTTGGCATTAGATAGTGCGAGCACGGACTTGTGCTCCCCGTACCATCGCGTATATAAAGGGATACCCTCATAGGTTGCAACCATTTATCCATAGGAAGCCATGTATGCTACCTTGTAACCGTGAGACATTGAACACAACAGTTGGGGAGAATTCCTGCACGTACGTCAAGTCCTTGGTCATTTCTCTTTCATTTGATCACCAAGGTGTATATTGCAGTTCACGGAAACTTGGTACACCCTCTTTCTTAAATTTCCTAAGTAGTCATTTTGGTCTTTTTGTGACTCCAAAAGTGAAAATATCCTCAAGCTTTCACGCTCATTTCAACCTAAAAGTGATAGAGTTACCTTTTTCATGTTTCTCGACTCTTAAAACATGAAACAACAGAGTTTTATTTCAATGTCTTAAAATATTAACTGCCCACGAAATATTCCTAGTTCAAGTTATCTTCCTTAGTTTTTTGTTTTAGGGTTTTTCTTAATAGCAACATTTCCAGAGTATACCAGCCAAGGAATCCCCTTCGAAGTGAATCCTAGTCCTTTTCATACTTTTGGTAATGTTGTTGCTCCTTATATGGCAACATTTTCCCTTCCTGGGATAACTGTTGGTTTGCTTGTATAGTTATTTTTTACCTCGGTGGTCTCAAGTGTTTCGACCTCTGTTCAACCATATCCTTCGCCTAAACAACACCATGTTTATTCTAAGGTGGACCTCTTGCCTTCTTTTCCTATTTCTTCATCCTCCTCTTCTACTTTGCCTAGTGAAAGTCTGGATTCTAGTAACTAGGTGGCTAAGAAGAAGAAGAAGAAGACGAAAAAGAAGAAGTCAGATAAGTGAGAGGCCAACCCTGCAACTATTTCTCCTAAGACACCTACCATTGATAGACCATCCAACCCTCCACGGAAAGTCAAATTCCCTTGCATGATATGTAAGAGTGACCACCTTCTTCGAGATTTCCCTGGCATCCCCAAGGTGCTCGAGGTATGGTCCGACAACCATCCGTCGTTGTCTTTGGTCCGATGACCATCCGTCAACTAGTACTTATAAGACTTATAAGAAATAGGGTAAGATCATGAATCCCTGTAAGTTGTGTGAATGGAATCATCCAATTCACCTTTTTTCGTACATGGATGAAGCCACAGGAGTGTTGGATAACCCTATTACTTTTGTGTCCTGCCTTCCAGTTGATTACCAGAAGCTTTCTTTGAGTCCTCTGCTAGTTGATTCAAGGATTGGTCAAGATTTATCTTTGGTTGATCCCAATCCCTCAAAAATTCAAAATCATGAATCCATTCCTGACCAACCATTGATCATGGAATCATTCGATCCGATCCAGCCTATGGCTCATCACATTTTTTCCCTCAAGAGTGGTTCTCATACCCCCCACGTTCTTCTTGTTTCTTCATATTCCTCAGACTTAAAGAAATATCCTCCTGTCCATGTGGTTCAAGGGGTTGCTCCTCCTTTTCCCACATCCGTGGTCCAGGAGGATGCTCCTCTTGCTCCTGTAACACAAGGGGATGACCATTCCATTCTTGTGGTACCCCCTCCAAGTAGTTTGGCCACTTCTTTAGATTGGAGTAGATTTGTGGGATACCGTCTTCCTTCGTATGTGCCTTTTGAGATCGCGGTATAGGCCTTCAATGTGGTCGTACCTAGCACCATTATAGATGAATGTGCTTCGATTAGTATTTTGTCTTCAAGTACTTGGAAAGCTTTTTGTTCTCCGTCGCTTATGCCTGTTACTCAAAATATGTTGGATTTTAATAGAGGAATAAGTTAACCTTTCGGGATCCTTTTGAATTTTCCTATTGTTTTGGGAGGAAAAACCATGTATATAGATGTGATGGTTGTCCAAGGCCCCTTGGATTTTAATTTACTCCTGGGGCACAAATGATTCTTATGCCATGGGCACGCTTGTATCTTCCCTCTTTCGTGTGATTTTTTTTCCACATGAAGGTCGGATCGTGACGATTGATCAGCTTTCATTCTTTGGTCTTGATGTGTCATCTAGTCTACCACCATCCCTTTCTTGTTCTTACCTACCGGTGATATCTTCCCCGCCACAGGTCAATTATGTGGCCACCTGTTCCATGTCCACGTCCATTGATGATTCAGTCAGTGAGGTAGTACACCATGTACTGGGGGCAGTGGATCCTAATTTCCAATATGTTGTTCTCCCATCAGATGAGAACTTCTTGGAAGCCATGAATTTTTATTCGTCATGATCAAGTCTTCGAATCAGAGTTCATTTTCTTGTGTCAAGCTCCTTAAAAAATGAAACAAGGTCATCGGAGCAGAGTTCATTTTCTTATGTCAAGCTCCTTAAAAAATGAAACAAGCTCGTCGGAGCAGAGTTCATTTTCTTGTGTCAAGCTCCTTAAAAAATGAAACAAGGTTGTCAAAGTAGAGTTTGTTTTATTGTGTCAAGCTCCTTAAAAAATGAAACAAGGTCTTCGAAGCATGGTTCCTTTTCTTGTGTCAAGCTCCTTAAAAAATGAAACAAGCTCTTCAGAGCATAGTTCGTTTTCTTATGTCAAGCTCCTTAAAAAATGAAACAAGCTCTTCTGAGGATAGTTCGTTTGATATGTTAACTTAATTAAAAAATGAATTGGTTCATGAGGATAGTTCTTTAACTGTGTCAACCTCGTTAACAAATAAAACAAGTTCCATTTTCGATTCGAGTCTGTGATTACATCTCGTAAGATCCCAGTCATGTCTTTCCCTTGATCTCGTAATTGAACCTTCACTCCATCCACCTGTTAGTAACTAGTTGTCTACTCAAGTGAATGGACTGAAGCTTGGGGGGCATGTACCTCGAATTGAGTAACCATGCTGGAGGCATGCCCACTTTTTAATTATAGTTTATCTTTGTTTCAGGCTTGTGTAAAAATGAAACCAAATTCAAGCAGAGTTTCCTGATTTCAAGCTTGTGTAAAAATTAAACCATTCTTATTTTACCTCTTGTGATTGCCATTTTATCAGCCTATTTTGCCAGATGAGCCTTGTTTTTCTCATTCCATCGTTACCATATTCTTGACCAATCATACACCTTCACTTGATTTTTTTACAAATTCATGAGGAACCACTGTAATGAGTGGTCTTGTTGGCCAACCTCTTAACCTGTACTTGTTCTGAGCAGTTCCACCGTCACCGGAACTAGTTGCTACCCTTAATGCCACTCGTTCTTCCAGAAGGAGTAAACTTTCAGCTCTTTTCTAACTCTCAAAAATTTAAAAGATTTTCGAGACTCTTGTCATTTTGAACTTGTTAAAGGATGTGAAGCATCATTTACCCAATATATGTTTACCCCTTTTTTGGGCTGGGATAAACTATTTACGAAAAGGAATACCTTAGCCAATGGCGAATAAGAAGTTCTCTCATATTTTGTTTTCTACATTTTCGGGTATGAGGGTCTATTTACAAAAATGGCCAGCTGGAGTTTTCTTTTCTGCTTCTTTTCAAACTCTCTAAATATGAAAAGATGCCAAGCTTCACCTTTTTCGGGCTCGTTAAAATTTTATGACATTGGATCCGTCATCATGATGATTATAGAGTTCCTCCTTCCTAGGGCTCGTAAAATGTACTAGGATGGATTTGTCCGAAGGGAAAACTTATATGACAAGCATATACTATCCTCTTCAAGCTTGTGTAAAACTAAAGAGGTACTCGCTAGAAATGGTGGGGGAAAATGGAAGTTATTCGTCAGTTGTGTCAACAGTATGTCGCTCTTGAGCATGACACTCATCTGCATTCGTGTCGGGTTGGGGACATCTCATTTCATAATTTTTAGCCTCCATGGGTATGGTTAATCTATTTTTACCTCTCATCTACTCTTTTCCACGTTGTCATGACCTCAGATCCCTTGATGTCAAATACTGCCAAATTCTGGAGTTGTGTCGTCGATATGATCAAGAGAAGTTTCCTTTGCAGTTTTCAACCTATGATCCTCTTTTCAGTCTTGATTCACTATCATCTTATTCCTCTCCCTCATCTCGATGATGTGGGAAACATTATGTCCCTCCTTCGACTAGGTAACTTCCTGTCGACTTTAGCTCATTATCCAGGAAGCTGATCTAGAGACTCCCTTCTGGTACCTTGGAGCTTGCACGCCTCAATGGAAAGTTATTCGGATTTGACAAAAAATCCTCATCATTGGCCTTCGATCGAGTGATTCTGCGGATGTTCGATGCCAAATCACTGTTCACATTATGTGGATTGTAATTTTTGTACCTTGAGAACCATTGTCATTATTGGTGGTTTCTCTCGTGCTTGTTAATAACTTTCATCATTGGCTAGTAATCAGGTGACTTTCTTGCATGTTCGACTTCAACTCACATATTCGCATGCTTAAATTTGTACTTGTTCAGGTCAAGATGGAGCACAATACCCTAGGTTTTTTCTGATAAAATCCAGGCTGCGAGATATTTTGGTTTATCATGACTATATGCATGACTCTTTTGATTGGATGAATGTGACCATACTTGAGTCTATTTATTGATCCTTCTTGCTGGATGGATGCGTCCATACCTCGGATTTCAATTTTATATGTACTCTATTATGGATGGTTGCACCCATGCCACATGTTCATGTATCAAAGATATCAGTTGTACTTACACTTACAGGTCTTCTGATGATGGTGTTTGTTTTGAACGTGTTCTCGTAAAGCATTTCACTCCTCCCTCTCTCTTGGACCTCATGCTTTAGGGGGCATTTTTTACATATCATTTTGTCACCATCCCTGCAATCTCCATCCCGAACATTAGAGGACCATTTCTATGACTTCTTTGTTTTTTCATGCCTTGCACAAAGTGTCATTACATCCCTTCAATGAGAAGAACATTTCCTCTGTTGAATATTCCTATAGTAGGCTCTCACATATGATTTTAGGTCGGCGCTGGTAGGCAGTTATGGCCTTGTGCCCATAGATAAATTAGCACTGGGCCTCACTCCCATTGGCGCTATGTCTTAGTGGACTACCCACGACGAGCTGTTTTTGGAAAGTTTTTTAAAATAGAAGCAGAGTTTCCATCACAACCACTTCTTGAGTGGAGTCAACATGGTTTGTTCGACTTAATAACATCGAATGCCTCATTTGTCTTCTTGTGTCATACATTTGAGCAACCTCCCAAAGGATAAGGCCTCCCTCCCACCATGTGAGGGATCTGAGCCTCCTCCTCCTCTCTTATAAATACATCTCTCTCACATAGTTGCAGCTAGATGAAATGGTTGAATAGTTAAACAGTTTAAATATAGTTGGTGTGAGATAGAGCAGAGAGAGACCCATTGTCGAGAGAGATTCTAGGCTTATTTCCTCACCAAGTCCAATTCCCTGAGGAATTCTTGAGACGCATTTTGACTGGACCTGCTGAAGGAGGCTGCAACATCAAGGCTCTTTTGGTTGTAAATGCTTTCTCTCTCCTTATTAATACATGACTGATGTTTTGGTTCCTGTTTTGTGTTTGATATGTTTAATCTTGTGCAATATGTTTATTTCTCCTTTAAAAATTAAATAGTTATGAATGCAATTATTTTTTCGTACGTTGTTATCATTCTCTAATCCTTTTGTAGGCACTTGAGGACCACTACTGAAGGACCGTAACATGTAATGAAGAAGATCAGGATAATGCTGCCACAACTACGAAAACTGCATTGGAACAAAGGTATGACATCTATCCTAACTCATTTTCATTCATAAACTAGGAATTGACGCATTATCATGTCCACTTGTTACTAGACCCACCCTAGGGCTAGAGGGATCGCCTCTGTCTGCAGAGGGGATTTACCTGCACAAAAAGGAGTGGTAAAGTTGCAGTACACTCCAACAATATAAAAAGTGGCAAATATCCTCATGAAGGCTCTAGGGAAGACAAAGTTTGTCCATTTCAAAGAGAATATGGGGATGATCAAGAATCCATTTCAGTAGTGGGAATGGACATGATCAGGATTTAGAGGGAGCTACAATACATATGTGGGAGTGATAGTGGCATTATCATGGGTAGCATTATAGAGGGCAACAGTGCAACAAATGAGGGGCAGCAGTTGGAGATCAGTAGCACAGAGGATGCTTCAAAGCAGGGGTAGCATGCAGTAGGAATATTGATAGAACACTTTCCTCGTTAAGAGGGATTATTTATTTTTGTACCATAGGAAATTATTCCAAGTTGATTTTGTGAGGAGGCTTAGAAATAAGTATTCCAAAGAACCCAGAAACCATTTGTGGAAATTCCACTCGGTTCATGTTTTATTAAAGTAATAAATTATTTTAATGGAGACCCTAAGTCTAAACTGATCAGGTGCTCAGTGTAAAATCTCAAAAATTAAAGTGATTGAAATTGAATGGAAACTAAATGATAGTGAAGAGCTCATCAACATGAATCCGGCGCAATTCATTTCGTCAAAAACAGAGTCTGGATGAAGGCGATAGAGCCTGTTGTTCATTTTCCTAAACAACTAAAAAAATTTCAGAAGTGACAGGCTGGTGACATGGCACCCTAGTCAGCAAATTTAAGTATATTCAAGGAATATTCTTCAATTTTTCCCAATGACACTGTGACAAGTGTCACTACAAGATTTGCCAATTTGGTTTGAAGGTGAATTTTTTTTAGGAATTTGCTCCTAAGGTTGAATGAGATTTTATTTTTTATGTGATGGTTAGGGACAACCCAGCTAGAGGTTGACACGTGGTGCAACTAGGGGCCACCACGTGCCCCCTTTGGTGGACCCTATCCAAGGTCGAATTTCATTTTTATGGTCTAAAGTCTGAAGTTTAATTTATATGGTATGGCGAATTTTATATATCCAAAGGTCCGCATTACGTTTTTCCAATGTCCGAAATCAATATTATCAAAGGTCTGCATTACATAAACCTAAGTCTGGAGTCTTTGGTTAAATTCCGTGGAAAAATATATGTGGGATGGGTGGAGGTCGAGCCTCAACCCCACAACCTACCCCAAAAAATGCACACTCCTTACCATCAAGCCACCACCAAAGTTATTAATAGAAAATGCATATGACTTCTATTTGTTATCAAATGGTTAGTCCAATGGCGAGACGGAGGAGGCCAACCCCCTCCCCATGTGTCCTTACCACATAAACTTATCAAATTTCTCCCACTAAATTCGCTTATGCGCCATACTCTCAAGCTTATCCACCCTTAATTACATCTTAAAAATTAATTAAACTCAGAGTTAGTTTGGCAGAATTTTCAGCGGAACTACTTAATTAGTGGGGCTAACTAGAGTCCTCTCCAGTTTTAGAGGTAGCTTACTAGAAAAAATGGTTTTGGCCATATCTTTTGCAATTTTCGACAAAATTGAGAGCAAGAAGAGTCATTTCTGATAGATTTAGACATTTTGGACTCGTTGAAGTGGGTTTCAGGAGTTGTAGGTGAACTTAACCACAATTTTTTCAATTTTTAGCTAATACAAAGGTCCAAGCCATGGAAACTGGACCAAGGAGATGTAGCTCAGGAGGGGTGAAATCCTTCATCAAAACACTACGTTGATGGATCAATTGTGATGGTTTGTTGTAATTGTTATTGTTGTTGTTCAAAAAAAAAATTTCATGCTTTATGCTCTTAAATTTAACTTAAAAACTTAGCTCATTTACTTGTTTGACACTCATAAACACCAAGGAAACCTATTCACAATAAAGCATAAGATCAAAAAATTAATTTTAAGTCTAAAGATGAAATTAGCACATAAAAACTAACATTAAAATTTAGATCAAGTTGGTATCAGAGCGTGGTTGAAAGGTTTCTAAGGTTATTTGATTGATAGTTTCTTGAGTTTTGTGCAAGTTTAATGGTTGAAAATTTGTGATGCTTACAATATTGAAATTTCAGAGAGGTGAAGGGAAATTTTTGGTTGCATGTCCTGATATTATGACCAGAAGAATGAGGGCCACAAGGGCACCATTTCCACCCAAATTTTCTCTCACAACAACACTTGAAGCACCTCAAGTTTTATCTCAAGAAGTTGAGATTGAAGAGGTACAAGCACCAGAAGTTGAGCTTGAATCCATATCCATCATGTCAGGTGTTGAAGAAACTAAAGTTCATTCAGAAGAGGATGATGTCAATAAATACTTCAATGACATAAAGAGGATGGTTAAAATTATGTTTGAAGCATTTACTGCTGGGATGGCAGGAGAAGGTTCTAAGCATCCACATGGAGAAGGAACTTCAGATGATAAGAAGGATGATTGAAAGGATTCAAATGGTAGTGGAGAAAATCCACCTCCATCTCCACCATCTTCATCATCATCCTCATCTTCTCCATTATCATCATCTTCCACTTCCACAAAAAAAACCACACATGCTCACTCAAAGACCACAAGAGGAAAAACTCCCTTACTCAAACTTGATATCAAATTTGAGCTTCCAGTGTATAACGACGAGGTAAATGAAGACATATTAGACAATTCGATACACCAATTGGAGGTCAGAATTTAGAACCTTCATGAAGATGACATAAATATTCATTCGGATTCTTTGAGGATGGAAGGATCTGCACGTGTATGGTGGGAAGCAAGGACTCAAGAAGAGATTAAAAACTATGGTAAGATCTCTATGTCTTGGTAAAGTTTTATTGCTGCCATTAAAATGAAATTTTATCCTCTAGCTTACATGAAAAATGCCATTATGAACTGGCAAAATTTTAGACAATTGAAAGGGAAAAGTGTGCAAGATTATACTCATGAATTTAGGAGAAGAGATCTAAGTTTGGGTATTAATTTGTATTCTCAATAAACTTTGTTAAAGTACATTGGGGGTTTTCACAGTTACCTTAGGCACACTATTCTCATGTTTAATCCCACAAAAATAGATGAGGTTTGTGTTCAAGCCATAAATTTATAAGCAAGAGGGAAACATAACATAGATGAGAAAATTGATAGTGAGGGTAAAAGAAAGGGTTGGTTTTATAGAAGAGGAAAGATAAATAGCTCTTTCAAAAGTAAGAAAGAGAAACTAACATGTAAACATTGTTTGAATAATGGCCATGATGAAGACCATTGTTGGCAACTTCCTCCAGAGTTGAAGCCAAAAAAACTAAAAGCCAAAGAAAAGGACAAAATTGTTGCTATAGTTGAACATGACTTAGGTTCAAATTCAGGAGATGAAACAAAGATTACAACCATGGGTTTGAAATTTAAGAACATAGCAAGCACTAGCTCTTCAAATTTTTCCAATGTCACTCAATATGAAGGTACAAGAATACAAATTTTCCATATTAGAGTCGTCTCTAAACATACCAAGATAGATACACTTTTTTATAGTGGGTCACAAGCTAACTTGATTTCTGAAGACTTGGTTAAGAAGCTAAACTTTGAAAATTTTAGACATCCAAGACCTTATCCTTTAGCATGGATATGCAATAATAAAAACTTGCATGTTACAAGGAAGTGCATACTAAGATTCGCCATCAATTCAAACTTTCTTGATGAAGTTGAACTAGATGTGGTGTCGCTTGATATATCAGGTATTGTTTTGGGAAGTCCTTATCTGTATGATAGGAAAGTAGTATTTCATCGTCATGATAATAATTATCACTTGTTTAAATATGGCATTGAGTACATAGTTTGATCACATAATAAGAATACAAGTTTGTCTCTCACACATGCAGGAGAAATGAAGAGGATAATGAATGCAAGTTAGAATTTGACATTGTTGACGATCAAACATAGAGATGTTTTGAATCAAACCTTTCAAAAATATGCATAGAATGAACATGTTGATTTCATTAAGGTTTCTTATGCTTGTAATGAGATGTTTCAGGATTCTAACGGGTTGCCTTTGAAAGGAGGTGAAAAATATGCGACATATTTGCAGCAGTCAACATCGGTGTTAAGCAGTGTTGGAAACAAGATGCCAGTGCAAGAGAGTGAAAAGGTAAAAGAGAAAGCATCAAATAAGCTCGAAAAATAAGGCATGGGTTACACAAACAGGAAAAATTTTAGGGGCTAATATTCCCAGGTGGGCTAATTTTCCATATTTTTTCCAAAAACAATATTCGCCAATTTCCATTTTTTTTAATTGATTCGCCCGAATTTTATAGTATAAAATTATTTTTCCCTAAAAATCACCAAAATTATATATATATATCTATATATATAAAATAATTAGAAACCTAAATATTATTACAAAAATATCATTAAAAATTTTACAATTTACATATCAGGGATTGGTAAGATTCGCTAAGGTTTCTAAATTTTAAGATAAAATTACATCCTTAAAATTTTTCCTGTCCAAAAATGCTTGTTTTTTGTTTCCAAAGGGTACATGGAAATAGCAAAGATACTTGGTCAAGTGTCGATGCAAGTACAAAGAGAGATTAGTTAAGAATCGCCATGATGACAGTGTGCAAGGTGACACAATTTTTAAGTTTCCTTTGATTGATGACCAAGGTAGGAATAAGTGTGTTTCTGCAAGAATAGATTGCTGCTCTACAAATTCATGGGAATTGCAGCATGATGGTGTCAACAACAGGAAGAGAAGGTCACAAGAGTCAAGGAAAAATTTAATTTTTTGTGAAAAGCTCAATTTGATGAAAATGGGAAAATTTTAGTGGATAGAGACTTGAAGGGTGAGGGAAAAGCACCCTCATCCACATGATTAGTAATCAAATATATTTTGGGGTCCAAAAGGCTTCTAGTCGGAAGGAATGATTAGGTGCTCAGTGTAAAATCTCAAAAATGAAAGTTCTCGAAATGGAATGGAAACTGATTGTCAATGAAGATATCGCCGCCAGGAATCTGATGCAATTCGTTTCATCGGAAAGGGAGTCTGGATGAAGAAGATATAGCATGTTGTTCATTTTCCTAAACAACTAAAAAAATTTCAGAAGTGACAGGTTGGTGACATGGTAGCCCAGTCAAAAAATTTAAATATATTTAGGGAATATTCTTCAGTTTTTTCCAATGACACTGTGACAAGTGTCACTATAGGATTCGCCAGTTTGGTTTGAAGGTGAATTTTTTTTCAGAAACTTTCTCCCAAGGTTGAATGATAATTTTTTTTATATTATGGTTAGGGATAGCCCAACTAGAGGCTAACACATGGCACAACCAGGGGCCGCCACGTGCCCCCACTAGTGGACCATATCCAAGGTCGAATTTCATTTTTATGATCTAAAGTCTGAAGTTTAATTTAGTATGGTATGGCACATTTTATATATCCAAAGGTCCACATTACATTTTTCCAAATTTCGAAATCAATATTATCAAAGGTCTGCATTATATAAACCTTTTTCCGAAGACTTTGTTAAAATTTTGTGGAAAAATATATATGGGATGGGCGGAGGTCGGGGCTCAACCCCATGACCTCCCCCAAACAATGCACACTCCTTACCATCGATCCACCACCAAAGGTCTTAATATAAAATGCATCTGACTTATATTTCTTATCAAATGGTTACTCCAACGGCGGGAAGGTGGGGGCCAGCCCCCTCCCAATGTGTCCTTACCACATAACCTTATCAAAGCGCTCCCACTGAACACGCTTATGCGCCACAATATCAAGCTTATATGCCCTTAATTACAGCTTAAAAATTAATTAAACTCGGAGCTAGTTTGGAAAAATTTTTGCGGTCAAACCAAATTCGATGAACCTCCATAATTAGCGGGGCTAGCTAGACTCTTCTCCATTTTTAGAGGTAGTTTACTAGGAAATATGGTTTTGGCCATATCTTTCGCAATTTTCAACCAAATTGAGAGAAATAAGAGTTATTTCTAATAGATTTGGACATTCTTGACTCATTGAAGCAAGTTTTAGGAGTTGTAGGTGAATGTAAAAAACTTTTTTTTTCACTTTTGAGCTAATATAGAGGCCCAAGCCATGGAAGCTGGACCAAGGAGATGTAGCCCAGGAGGGGTGAAATCCTTCATCAAAACATTGTGTTGATGGATCAATTGTGATGGTTTGTTGTACTTGTTATTGTTGTTGCTCAACATTTATTTTTCATGCTTCGTTCTCTTAAATTTAACTTAAAATCTCAACTCATTTACCTATTTGACACCTATAAACACCAAGGAAACCTATGCACAATAAATCATAACATCAAAAAATTAATTTTAAATCTGAAGATGAAATTAGCACAACAAAAATAGCATTCAAATTACGATCATAAACTTAGGGAAATTAAATAATTAATCGGTATTAATAAGATAGAGTGTGAATCTTCTTAGGAACGAAGATCAAGTGTAATATTCCCAATCAGCCATGAGATAGTGGGAATATCCAAATTTTTTTTGTTTCTTTGTTTAAAGAATAAAAGGGCAATGGAGGTCCATAATTCTCCTTAATAATGAATAAATCAATGCCAAATGTGAAAAAAACAAATCTTGGCAACTTAATTAAATCACCATTGGTGTGAAAGGGGCTAGATCACTTTGACTGGGTCAACCTTGACCAAATCAATAGCGTTGTCATGGAGGAGTGGTCATCAACGAGGGACAGTGAAATTTTAGATGGAGATGCTTTGTGTGAATGTAGTGATATTTTTGGATGGGGCTTAGGTTTTTCAAGCTCATATCTTATTTAAGGAAGAGAATGGCAGCCATATTGAGGATGTTTTGGGTTTATTATATTTCTAAATATATGGTTTGTTTAGACATATATATTTCTCTTGATGTTTAGCTGAGATAGAGTGTTGTTTAGCACATGGTGTTCCTGATTAGGAATCCCACCTCTTCCATTAAGGAGCTCTTGGAGGAGTCTTGTACTACATTTTCCACTATCAGGCTTAAGGCAAAGCTTCTTCTTTCAACTGCAGTGTAGATCCTGTTGAGGGTTTGGTTGTTTTTGCAGGTTGCAGCAAGTGATGATTAGATCTCTATATATAGGCCATTTCATTGCTTATTTTCAGTGGAGGAGGCTTCCTTTCCATTAGGAGGACAGTATTGAAGGACATTGAGCATATTTTTAGATCTTTGCATCAGGCCAACCATATATTCATCCCTACAGTGTAGTTTACTTCCAGATCTACGTTATTTCTGTAGGAGGAGTTACAGGGTGGTTTAGCACACCATTTGGAGAGTTGATTTTCTTGTGAAGGGGATCTGCCTTTCACTTAGAGGATCTATTGGAGGAGGATATTTTATTGATCAAATAAAATCAGCCACACTTTCCAAATTTGTATTTTGTAGTAGATCTATAGTCTTAAATCTCATATCTACAACTTGTATATGGTGTTTTACTGAAAACCCTTCAGGGGTTCTTTGAAGGTGCTTGTATAGTGCTTAGATCTTCTATAGATCTATCTTTTGAGGCACATATCAGCCCTAATCATTTTCTATAGCAAAGCTATTAAAATAATGTTGTAATGGTCTTCCATCTTTTATATATAGTTGAAACACCTCATCTTGAGGGATTTTATCTATTGGAGGCTTGTACTTCTTGTTATAGATCTTATGGCACATCTCTTATGTATATTTTACTACTATTATAACATATGAAAGGTCTCCATATTGGCCTCTTGCTTTTATATCATGATCTGCTTTATTGTTCCAACATTTTTCACTATATTATTGCTTTTCCCATTTGAGAATATTACAGTGGTATCGGAGCATAATATTGGCACAGCCTGTGCATCTTGAAAGCCAATATGTCATCTAAAGAAGGAGAGCCTCTTACTGATAGAAAGAGGAGGTATCAAAGAAGAATATATTATAACTTTGATTATACAAATGACAAAGAAGACAATGGTAAAACCCCTTTATCTGGAGGTGAAGATGAATAGAAGGAGTTCCCTAAGATCCTTCTTAGATCCATGCAAGAAATTGCTAGAGAGATAAAGGAGATAAGGATGGATAGATTCAAGGAATCCCCTAAAGGATTTCATCATGGTGAAGGCTCTGGCATGTCTCACCACTAAAATGATCAACCAATTCACCAACCACAATTTTCCCAATGCTCTACTATGCCTACATTTTTGGCTATGGGAAATGACGGGTTTCAAGAGCAAGAATCCCTTGAAGACTATTTTATGGAGTATGAATCTCAAACTCAAGATATCTAAAGACCACTTGATTTTTTAGGAGTTTTTTCAAATCAAGGGCAATAGAAGACCAAGGCATCACAATAGAAGTGGTGGATTCATTCAAAATCATGATCGACGCCACACTATGGGCATATTTTTCTTACCCAACTATGATGGGTCATCCAAGTGCACTGCCAAATCATGGGTAGAGAAACTTGACATCTACTTTCAATTGAACAAGGTTCCAGAAATGGAGGCCATTAAGATTGCAGTGCTGCACCTTGAGTGTGAAGCACATGACTGGTGGTTCCATGGCTTGTCTACATTGGGTCATGCCAATGTAACTGCATATTCAGAGCTCACTAGAAGGCTAGTAGAAATATTTGATAGAAGATATCCTGAAGCACCATTCATGGGGCTTGCAAAACTAAAACAATCAAGTAATGTAGAAACTTACATCTCTAAATTTTTAAGACTTTCTATTATGGTTCTTGATTTATCTGTAGCAAGAAGGGTGTATATGTTCATTGATGGGTTAGATGAACCTCTTCATGGGTTGGTTAAGTCTACCATTGCCACTACCCTACAATATTCCATTGAAAGGGCTAGAGACCTTCCAGATGCCTTGCTAAAAGCAAAGGCAACATTTCAGCATAAGCCCTATTTTCCATCAAAGTGAAAATAAGAGAAGGCTCCTCCTTCAAAGGAGATTCAATGCAAAAAACCTCTTGATGATGATGTTTGGAAATATTTGAGGAGGAGGAAGCTTTGCTTCACATGCCAAGAAGCTTGGACACTAGGACATAGATGTGTGTTTGGAAAAGCACATTACATAGAGGTCTTCTCAGATGATGAGGAGGAGGAAGAAGATGAACAAGGAAGGGGTCACAGCATTAGGATAGCAGAAGATGATCCACCACCACATGGAGGTGAGGATGGAGAAATTGCTCCAATTAGAGGCACTCTTGCATCATTAGTGATACCCAAATATCATGAAACTTCCACACAAGAAACATAGTTGAATTTTCATAGTGGAAGAATGGATAAGATGGTCCCATCTATTATGCACATGAGGATGATCCATGAGACATCATTATCTTGTGATAAACCACCTGGGAGACCACCTAATTCAAATTGGGTGAAATAAGTCTCACATATTGATGCTCCATTCATATATCTAGGAAGGATGGGAGCATTAGAAGACCAAAATAGAGTGCTGAGAGTCTTGGGTGAGCTCAAGGAGGAGGGAGATATTCTTCCACCATCACCATTATCGACTCTCTCATCTCATACTACACTGAGAGGAAATGCTGCAAGATTGGAGGATGACACCATAAAGGGGTAATGAGACCATTCCTTGGCTATGGAGACTCAGAAGATGATCTCACTTGGAGAGAAATATTCCATACATGATAGAAGATGGTGGCCACACATACATGCTTTGATGAAACCAAGGAAGTATTGGATAGATGATAGCCTCCCATGGGAGACTAAATTTCAAAAGCCTCAATCTTTACTTGAGCATGTGAATATGCAAGAAGAGCAGCAAGGAGGGGATAGCAACCTTCCATCATATAATTTTGACATGGGAGATGTCAAGGAGAAGAATAGCCATATGACAAAAATTCCTTTTGATAGATTATCAGCGTTGTCACTATGGAATATTGATCCATATTGGAAATCCCAACTGTTGGTGGATTATTCCAAGGATATTTCCACATGCATGATACTTGATGACCAGCTACATGAAGAAGGCTATTCAGTCCAAGAGGGAGTCATCTATTATCATGGCAGGATCTTCTTATCTAGAGCATCCAAGCTCAAGGAGAAGTTGCTACAAAGGGCCCATGAAGAGTTCTTTTTCAGCCATACTTATTCCATGAAGGCCTACAACACTATCATGGAAAGATACACTTGGAAGGGCTTTGAAGAAGAACTATATCATAATTTTCAAATATGCATGAACCATGTGGATTTTTAAGAGAAACATGACTCTATGAAGGAGTTAATTCAGCCACCCCTTTCCTCTTTTGGAATGAGAGGAGATACGTCTATGCACCACTCCATTTGTTTGAGGAGAAATTTTGGTGAAGAATATGCTTGTGTACATAATTTTTTATTTGATGAACATATGCATTATTTTACCATGTATATGAAGGCCATAGCTCCAAGAAGGAGTATCATTCCATATAAACTTCATGGCCAACTTTGGGCCACAAAAATTTCTGAACATGGCCACTCCCTAGGAGATCAAAGGGAGATTTTGTATCATTGTGGGTGCATTCCAAAAGCACCAAACATATCTCACACTTTCAGCCATGGTGATATGACTTGGGCAACAAGTAAGTGGTGGGGAAACCACTTACCAAATCATTATCTGATTTATTCAGGAGATTTACTGTGTTGGTTCCACATGTGGGACTATGACCCACCTCCATATGCACAAATTTCTTTTTGTATGTATTTAATTTTGATCCCATACATTGATGATGTACTGATACCTTTTATGGGAATGTTTGGAGGGAGGATGGGAGATATGTATGTGCCCTATGGGAGGGATATTATCCATGTTCACTATGCTACATGTTTCTGGGAGAACATTGGGAAAACCATTTTTGTTTCATTTGAACTATAGTCTCCTTATGGGATGGATTATTTGCATCTCATGAGAACTTTGGAGGAGAAATTCATGGAGGGATGGATTGGTGAGCACTTAGCTTATGAGGGAAGATTATCACATGTTGGTGTCACCAATGGAGGAGGATAAGAGATGCAACACTCACCTTGTTAGTTGCTTGAGGACAAGCAACATTTGGGAAGGGAGGATTGTAATATTCCCAATTAGCCATGAGCTAGTGGGAATATTTAATTTTGTTTTGTTGTTGTTTAAAGAATAAAAGGGAAATAGAGGTCCATAATTTTCCTTAATAATGAATAAATCAATGCCAAATGTGAAAGAGACAAATCTTGGTAGCTTAATTAAAGCACCCTTGGTGTGAAAGGGGTTGGATCACTTTGACTGGGTCAACCTTGACCAAATCAACAACACTGTCATGGAGGAGTGGTCATCAATGAGGGACATCGCAGTTTTAGATCAAGATACTTTGTGTGAATGTAGTGATATTTTTGGATGGGGCTTAGGGTTTTCAAGCTCATATCTTATTTAAGGAAGAGGATGGCATCCATATTGAGGATGTTTTTGGTTTATTATATTTTTGAATATATGGTATGTTTATACATATATCTTTATCTTGTTGTTTAGCTAAGATAAAGTGTTATTTAGCATAGGGTGTTCATGATCACAAATCCCACCTCTTCCATTGAGGAGCTCTTGGAGGAGTCTTGTACTACATTGTCCAATATCAGGCTTAAGGCCAAACTTCTTCTTTCAACTACAATGCAGATCCTATTGAGGGTTTGGTAGTTTTTGCAGGTTGCAGCAAGTGGTGATTAGATCTCTAGATCTAGACCATTTCATTGCTTATTTTCAATGGAGGATGCTTCCTTTGCATTGGGAGGACAGTATTGAAGTCCATTGAGCATATTTTCAGATCTTGGCATCAGGCCAACCATATATTCATCCCTACAACGTAGTTTACTTCTAGATCTGTGTTATTTCTACAGGAGGAGTTGCAGGGTGGTTTAGCACACCATCTAGAGAGATGATTTTCTAGTGAAGGTAATCTGTCTTTCACTTAGAGGATCTATTGGAGGAGGCTATTTTATTGATCAAATAAGATCAACCACACTTTCCATATCTATATTTTGTAGTAGATCTGCAGTCTTAGATCTCAGATCTACAACTTGTATATGGTGTTGTGCTGAAAACTGTTAGGTCCTTATATTACAAGTATAATCCCTTATTGTTGTTAGTGTAACCCCCTTATTGTTATTGTTGTACCCCTGTAACTCCCATATTTGTATTATTGTGCCCTTAAATTATTATTGTTAGGTCGGCTAGGATTACATTGTGGCCCCACTAGGATTACATTGTGGCCTCATGGACTCCTATATATAGAAAGGAGGTTTTGTCATTTGTATCATCCAATAATTGTTAATTTATGTAATGTATTGGAGGTTTCCCCCTCAAAGTGGCTGATTTCTAAGGCGTTTATCTCTCTTTTCTTCTATTTTTGGAGCTGTTTTCACAACATTTGGTATCAGAGCTTTGGATTCTAGGGTTTCGCTGCTCCAAATAGGTCATCGTGGCATTTTCGCTATAACTTTTTTTCTACGAAGGTTCAGAAGCTAAAATTTTTAGAGTGCAAATCCAAAATCTTTAGAAAAATTGTCACAATATTTCAGAGCTTGGTTCTTAATATTTTTGGAGATATGATCTGTGAAAATTAGGTATTTTTGCAGGCCCCTGAATTTAACCTAAACAAGTCATTGTGGAATTTTCGCTATAACTTTTTTTTCTACAAGGTTTCAGAAGCTGAAATTTTCACAAAGAGAAGATGAAATCCTAAGGAACCTCCTATAAAAATTTCAAATATTGGTTCGCAACATTTTTGGAGATATGATCTGTGGAAGTTAGGATTGTTTCAGGCTCCCGAAATCTCAAAGAGGCGACCGTGGAAAAAACATCATAACTCTCTCTCTGAGTGTCAAATTGGGATTTTGTAAAAAGTGACCGCAAGTACACAGATGGTAATTTTTGGTATATCAATTTTAGACACAAAGGAGGAAACAATGAAATGTGGCAAGTCGTAAAATTTTTCTCTACTGAACCAGTCCATAATTAGGTCATCGTGGGATATTCAGCATAGCATTGACTTGAAGAATCCAAATTAGGTCGGACCTATGGCATTCAAAAGAAGATTTAGAGGGATTCTTCAGGGCCAAATTTCAGATATTGAAGATATAAAATCACAGACATAATTCAGTTTCAATATCAATCTCCTCAAAAGCAAGAAAAAGGTGTGTATTTTTTTCGAATTACATAAGTCTCCTTTGAAAAAAATTAGTTTGAATTTATTCCAAGGGCATATTGAAGAATATATATCAGTATTGGGTTCTAAAATTCCCCCTAAAAATAATTCAACACCCATTAAGCCTTCAGAAGGCTCTCTATGACTCATGAAGAAGAATAAACACAACATGAGATATCAAAATTACAAGAGCAAGTGCACCAAATTTCGCTATCGCAAAAAGCAACAAAAAATGAAATTGAAGTTTTGAAGAAAGGCATGGAAACTAAGATGGATGGTTTGAAGAAAGGTGTGGAAGCTAAGATGAATTGTTTGGAAGCTAAGATGGATGGCATGGAAGTGGGCATGGAAGCTAAGATGGATGACATGGAAGATAAGATCAATGAAAAAATGAAAGACAACATGGAAAACATTAAGAATGATCTAAAAGTAGACATTGAAAGTTTGGAAAGTTGATACAAGAAATGTTTCCTAATGGCGAAAAGATAGTAGAGGAAACTAATGATGAGAACAAAATAAATTTTAATCATGATTTCATAAACTCTAATGTTGTATGGAAGAACCACCATATTCCAAAGAAGGATATGAGAATGTTTGATGGCAAGGACCCCGTAACATGGATACTATAGAGGGAGCAATATTTTGATCTCAATAATGTGCAAAACAAACAAAAGGTATGCATTGCAACTTTACATTTAGAAAAAAATACATTTGTATGGTATTGATGGCTTTGCTCCCGTAAAAAAATTGTCACTTGGTCAATTTTTACAGAGGAATGATAGCACATTATGAGGATACAAAGAGCAACACCTTATTTAGCCAATTGATAAATCTCAAACAAAAGGGTTCAGTGGCGGAGCACATTGAGGACTTCCAAAAATTGAATATAAGGGTAACTAACATTCCTGAGGAACACAAGATTGATATCTTCATAGGGAATTTAAAGGATAACATCCAACATGAAGTTCGTGTTTGGGAACTTGATTCATTGGAGAAGGCATTTAGGTTGGAAAGAAAAATTAAATGTAAAATTATGGTGACAAGGAAGCCTACCACTCACATCTATAAATATGGAAGTGTCACTACTCCTAGACTTCCACAACCTACAAGTTTGACACCACAACAATTGGAAGAAAAAATAGCAAAAGGGCTTTGCTACAGTTGTGATAGAAAATACACTAAAGGTCATA
The DNA here is from genome assembly GCA_034641835.2 of Pinus albicaulis. Lineage (NCBI taxonomy): Eukaryota > Viridiplantae > Streptophyta > Pinopsida > Pinales > Pinaceae > Pinus > Pinus albicaulis. The sequence goes on from CM076582.1 coordinate 1,488,112,376, forward strand.
AGTGCACTGAGAAGAAATTATTTTACATAGATTGTGAAGAAGAGGAAGAAAATGAAGAAGAAACTTCAAAAGTAGAGGATATACACTAGGAAGAAACCCTAGAAGAAGAAGAAATGAGTCCGGCCATATCATGTAATGCATTGGCAAGAATTACCACTCCTCAAACTCTCAATATAGAAGGACATATCAAGAAGAAAAAGGTAATAGTGTTGATTGATTCGAGTAGTACCCATAATTTTATTCATTGTAGGGTAGCCAAGGAATTGAATTGTTTCCTATACCCAACACCAGAATGTCAAGTGATGGTCGCAAATGGAGTAACTATAAATTGTTCTGGAAAATTCCATAATATAAAGCTAGCCACGGGGGAATATGTATTGAATAGTCCAATTCTTTCCATCCCAATGGGAGGTGCTGATGTTGTACTAGGAGTACAATGGTTACAATCTTTTGGGGCGGTAGCTTTTAATTTTCAAGAACTTTTCTTGAATTTTTTTTCGGAAGGAAAGGAAATCGAATTACGGAGTATCGCAGGGAATCCATGAAAGATAATAATCTCTAATGTCATGACAAAGATTCTGAAGAAAGAACAACGGGGCGTAATTGCACAATTATGCTCATTAGAAGTTCCAACATCAAAATCATCTATTTCTCCAGATCTCCAAAAAGTCTTGGAAAATCATTCCAAGGTGTTTGATACTCCCAAAGGACTCCCACCTATTTGTGATCATGATCATGCTATTCATTTGATTCAGGAAGTGTTCCTTTCCAAAACACTGTGCTCACAAATATCCTTATGTCCAAAAGAGTGAAATCGAACGTATGATCGTAGAAATACTAGAGGCCGATAATTCAACCAAGTCAAAGTTATTTCTTCCGTCGAATAGTACTGGGCACAAGAACATGTGATCATGGTGCATGTGTCCTGATTATAGGAGCTCAATAAGCTCACTATTGTATGTGATAAATTTCCTATTCTAAGATTGATGAATTATTGGATTAATTACTTGGAGAAATTTATTTTACCAAGTTGGATCTTTGTTCAGGATATCATCAAATTAGAATGAAGACTAAAGATATTTCAAAAATAGCATTTCGAACTCATGAGGGTCATTATGAATTTTTGGTCATGCCTTTTGGCCTAACCAATCCACCTTCTACATTTCAAGGGTTGATGAATTCCATTTTCAAACACTTCCTTAGAAAATTTGTGCTAGTATTTTTTGATGATATACTAATCTACAATAGGTCTTGGAAGGATCATGTTCTACATGTTGACAGGCTGCTCAAACTATTGGAGGAGAAACAATTATATGAAAAAACATCCAAATTTCTTTGGAGTACAAGAGGTGGAATATCTGGGTCATATTGTATCTCACGAGGGTGTTAAGGTAGACCCTAACAAAATTAAATCCATTAAGGAATGGAAATTCTCCACAACCATAAATAATTTGCGTGGATTTCTCGGGTTAACAGGGTATTATCGCAAGTTTGTTAAGAATTATGGGAGAATAGTAGCACCTCTAACAACATTATTGAAGAAAGATGCATTTTCATGAACTCATGAAGCAACTATGGCCTTTGAACATCTTAAAGAGGCAATGTGCCTACCACCAGTCTTAGCTACGCCAGACTTCACAAAAACCTATATTGTGGAATGTGATGCCTCAGGAAATGGAATTGGTGTTGTTTTAATGCAAGAAAGAAGACCCATTGCTTTTTAAAGTCGTTCAATCAAAGGAAAGTATTTACAAAAGGATATTTATGAGAAGGAAATGTTGGTAATGCTACATGCACTAAAGAAATGGAGACCCTACCTAATGGGAAGACACTTCAAGGTAAAAACTGATCATCATAGTCTTAAACACTTTTTGGAACAAATACTATCTTCAGAAGAGCAGCAAAAATGGGTCACAAAGATGTTGGGTTATGATTTTGAAATCTTCTACAAAAAAGGGAAGCTAAATGTTGTTGTAGATGCACTCTCAAGGAAGGATGAAGAGGTGGAAGCATTTCTTTGTGCCATTTCAATTATCCAACTAGATTGGATAACCGAAGCAAGGGATGAATGGAAGAAGGATGAAGAAGTGTGGACTCTCATTCAAAATTTGCAGCAATATCCTAGTACATCTAATACATTTAGTTGGAAAAATTATTCCTTATGGTATAAATATCACTTATATATTTGCAATAATTCCCAACTAAAACAAAAGATTCTTTTGGAATTGCACACTTCTCCTTTAGGAGGACACTTGGGGTTTTTAAAAACTTACCACAGGGTGAAGAAATAATTTTTTTAGGATGGCCTTAAATCTAATATTCAAAAGTTTGTGGTGGAATGTTTGGTTTTCCAGCAAAATAAAGTGGAGAAAATTAAGACCCCGGGTCTTCTACAACCTTTATCCATTCCAAGTCAACGTTGGGAGGAGATTTCAATCGATTTTATCACAGGTTTAAATAAGTCCAAAGGAAGGAGTGTCATCATGGTGGTAATTGATAGACTTACCAAGTATGCACACTTTTGTGCATTATCTCATCCATTTAAAGCAAGTACAGTTGCTAATGCATTTATGGAAATAATTCAAAAGCTACATGGAAACCCGAAGCTTATTGTAAGTGACAGAGATCCCATTTTTACAGGAAATTTTTGGAGGGAATTATTTTCTTGTTTGGGTACTCAACTAGCTCATAGCTCATCTTATCATCCTCAATATGTTGGTCAAATAGAGATAGTGAATCAATGTTTGGAAGGATATCTTTGTTTTTTTGTATCTAATAAGCAAGAAAAATGGGTCAAGTGGGTACCTCTGGTTGAATGGTGGTATAACACTTCCTTCTATACTGTAGCAAAAATGATCCCATTTATGGCACTTTATGGATATAATCCACCATCCATCGCATATTCTTCAAGGGAAAATGCTAGGGTTCAAGCAGTGGAGGATCACATCGAGCATCAACAAGAATTTCTCCAACTCTTAAAGGATAACCTAAATTTGGCACAAAATCGAATGAAACAATAGGCAAATCAACATCGTAGTGAGAGAAGTTTTGATGTGGGAGACTGGGTATTTTTATGGCTACAACCATACAAAAAAATTTCCCTCAAGAAAGCTAAGAAGAATAATAAATTATCACCAAAGTTTTATGGTCCTTACAAGGTTTTGAAAAATATTGGTACTATGGAATACAAATTGGAGCTTCTTTATTCTTCGCGAGTGCATCTAGTTTTCCATGTTTCATGCTTAAAAAAGGTTATAGGGGATAAACTTCTAGTTCAAAAAATATTTCCAGAACTTTATGAGGAAGGAAAAACCATATTGAAACCTGAAGCAGTCACGGAAACAAGAACTCGACAACTACGAAATCAATCAATTTCAGAGTATCTCATCAAATGGAAGAACTTACCCATGGAAGATTCTACATGGGAGGATGAGAATTTTATACAAAAGCACCCGGAGCTACTCAAGCGTTGAGGAAAACACCTTTTTTAAGGAGAGGAGCATGTTAGGTCCTTTATATTACTACTATAGTCCCTTATTGTTGTTAGTGTAACCCCCTTATTTTTATTGGTGTACCTCTGTAACCCCCATATTGTTATTATTGTGCCCTTAAATTATTGTTGTTAGGTCGGCTAGGATTACATTGTGGCCCCATGGACTCATGTATATAGAAAGGAGGTTTTTTCATTTGTATCATCCAAGAATTGTTCATTTATTTAATGTATTGGAGGTTTCCCCCTCGAAGTGGCTGATTTCTAAGGCGTTAATCTCTCTTTTCTTCTATTTTTGGAGCTGGCTTCACAACAAAAACCCTTCAGGGGTTATTTGAAGGAGCTTTTATAGTGCTCAAATATGATATAGATCTATCTTTTGAGGCACATATCAGCCCTAGATCTGATGTATAATCATTTTTTGTAGAAGAGCTAATAAAATAATGTTGTAAGGGTCTTCCAACTTTTCTTTATAGTTGCAGCACCTCATCTTGAGGTATTTTGTCAATTGGAGGCTTGTACTTCTTGTTATACATCTTATGGCCCATTTCTTATGTATATTTTTTTGCTATTATAACATATGAAAGGTATCCATATTGGCCTCTTGCTTTTATATGATGATCTTCTTTATTGTTCCATCATTTTTCACTATATTCATGCTTTTCCCATTTGGGAATATTACATCAAGTCAAGTTTTAATCTTAGCCATTGATTAGAATTCTAATATGGGTCATTGATTCATCAATGAGAAAATTATAAAAGAAGGCTTGAGGGTCATTTGGAAATAAATTCGGGCACACACTCAGTAACCCAAAGGAGATCAATTCTCAAGGAATAGAATTCGATTTCAAAGGGAGAGTTGCAAGGCAGAAGGAGAAGAGGGAGTCAGCAGTGACTAAGTATGAGGAAAGAGGGACATAGAGGGCCATAGAAGACAACGTAGAGTTGTAGCACAGTGTACCCATGCAAAGTGATGCAGTCCATCATAGGGACTGCGCAGATAATCACACACAGAGACACAAAGGGAGACAGAGGGTTTTTCGGGTGTCAGAAAATATTCGGGATGTTCCAGGAATTTTGTCTCAGGCTTTTTCTAAATGTATCTGTGAATGTATTCCTTGTAAAGAATTAATTTTCTGAAGAATAATATATAAACCCTCATCCATTGCACCGTTTTTCCCACATTGGGTTTTTCTGAGGACAATTGTCCAAAAATAAGTGTGTACATGTGATTGTTTCTTATTCTTATGTTTCTTACTATTCTTTTCTCTGCATATGTAATCGTGAATGTTGTAGTAGTATTTATTTCAAAATTTACTGATAGAATTTTGTAAATAACTTATCGAATTAATAAGTAGGAGAATCAAATCTATCACTGCAACTGTATATTTCTAGATTGAAATTTTCAGACTATGCTCATGTTCTTCTGCTCAGCTACCCCATTTTATTGTGGGTTATGGGGTGTTATCATTTCTATTCGAATACCTTCTTTGGTACAAAAATACTTGAATGCATTCGAAGAAAATTCAACTCCATTGTCACTCATGAGAGCCTTCACCTTATACCTAGTCTACTTCTCAACTAATGCCTTAAATTACACAAATTTGGAAAACACTTCATCATTTTTCCTCATGAAGAAAATCTAGCTTTTTCTATAGAAATCATCAATAAAAATTTCATAGTACTTATGTTTTTCTATGGAGGTTGTATATGAGGGTCCAAAAACATTAGAGTGGACTCACTCCAAGATTGGATATGCTCTACTATCTCTTCCATAGAAGGTGTATTTAAAATATTTCCCCAATGTGCAACCCTTGTAGACATCATATTGGTCAAGTGAGCCTTTAGGGAGACCGGTGGTAATTTTCTACATGATTTTCAAGGCACCTTTGTGTAGATGACCCAATCTCATGTGCCAAAGTTCTCTAAAATCTCGACTCTGCACTTTTTTTTCCTTTCTGCTCAATGCAATGAAATCTCCAACCTCAAGTTTGTATAGGTTCTTCACTGGAACTCCAATATGATTCACATGCCTGGTAGTTATGTGTCTCAGAAAGGATTTCCCTTTATTGAATATAACAGCATAGCCTCTATTGATCAGGAAGATACCCTCTGCAGACAGAGACGGTCCCTATAGCCCTAGGGTGGGTCTAGCAATAAGGGAACATGCCGAATTTCCAAATTCCTAGCTTGTAAATGAAATATGGACTGGAAAAACTATCCTACCTTATTCCAATGCTTTTGTCATGGCACATAGTAGCGATCCTTCGATCTTTGTCCTCGCTCCTTGTGCTCTGTTGGTGATGACGTTCATGCACTTACACAAAGATCAAACAAATGATGACAACATACAAGCATGTAAATTCATCTATAGCTATTTAAGTAGTCAAGGAGAGCTAAACACTTTGAATGTAAATGGAAAAAATTTGGAACCAAAAACCAGTCATGTATTATTGATATATGAAAAATAATTTTACAACCTTATGCCTTGATGTTGCAGATCTCCTTCGACGGGTTTAGTTGGGCACGTCTCAAGCATTCGTTCGGCATTCGAATCAATGAGGCAATGGGCTTAAATTCTCTCTCAACAATGGATTATTCTCTTCTTTCTTCAACATACTAGCTATAACTAATGATTTTTCAGCTACCTGAATCAATGTGGGGAAGAAGGATTTATAAGAGAGGAGGAGGAGGTTTGGGATCCTCATAAGGTGGAGGAGAGGTCTATCCCTTTGGTGAGTTTCACATTTGTAGGAAATAATAGGCTAAAGGGAGAAACTCGACTTGATCTAGTCAAATAAGCCATCATGACTCTGCTCACAAAGTTGTTAGAACATGGAAGCTCCATTTCTATTTTAAAAAAATTTCCAAAATAATCTCGGTGTAGGTACCCTTCTGAGACAGAGCGCCAAAGGGATTGAGGCCCAGTGTTAATTTATTTATGGGCACGAGGTCATAAATTCCTACCTTCGTCGACCCAAAAACATAGGTTTATGAAGGTATTCTTGAGGAATTATCAATGGATATTATATTCTTAACATGCCAAGGGATGCAATGATGTATGGAAATGTATGACAGTACACAGGGGTCACTGAAGTGGTCCTCCAATGTTTGGGATGGGGATTGCAGGGAAGGTGACCAAATATTTTGTAACAGATTCCCCCTAAAGCATGAAGTCAGAGAGAGAGGTAGGGGTGAAATGCTTTACAAGAACATGCCCAAACCAAAACGACGTTGTTAGAAGACCTGCAAGAGAAACTACAACTGATATGTCTGATACATGAATATGTGGTATGGGCGCAACCATTGATAATAGAGAACATATAACAAGATCCAAGGTATGGACACAACCATATAGTGAAAAGGATCATCAAATGGACTCAATTATGGTCACAGTCGTCCAATTAGAAGAGTTATGCATACAGTCATGATAAACCAAATCATCCTATAGCCTGGATTTCATTAGAAAAAACCCAGGGTCTTATGCTCCATGTCAACCCAAACAAGTACAAATTCAAGCATGCGAATGAATGAGTTGAAATTGAACATGCAAGAAAATCACCTGATTACCAGCCAATGATGGAATTTGTTAACATGCACGAGAGATACCACCAATAATGACAATGGTTCTCAAGGTACAGCTAGTACAATCCATGAAATGTGAACAATGAGCATAGTCAAACATCCGTGAAATCACTTGATCGAAGGCCAATGATGAGAACATGTCTTCAAATGTGAAGAACGTGCCTTTGAGGCATGCAAGCTCTAAGGTACCAGAAGGGAGTATCTAGATCAGCTTCCTAGATAATGAGCTAAAGTCGACAGAAAGTGACTGGTCTAAGGAGGGCCATAATGTTTCCCACATCATCAACATGAGACAAAGGAAAAAGATGATAGTGAATCAGGACTGAACAAAGGATCGGGTTTTGAAAAATGCAAAAGGAACTTCTCTTGAACATATGGCGACACGACTCTATAATTTGGCAGTATTTTACATCAAGGGATCTGAGGTCATGGTGACAAGGCAGAGAGAAAATGAGAGGTCAAAACAGATAAACCAAACCCATGGAGGAAAAATGACAAATGTGGGATGTCACCAACCCGACATGAACTGCAGACAAGTGTCATGTTCAAGAGTGACATACTGCCAACATGAATGATAAATGGTTCCATTTTCCCCCACCATTTATGGTGAGTACCCTAATTATTTTTGGAAATAAACTTGAAGGGGATAGAATATGCTTGCCATGTGATTTTTTCCTTCGGAAAAAATCATCCTAGTACATTTTACAAGCCCTAGGAAGGAGGAACTCGATAACTTCATGATGACGATTTCTAATGTCATTTATTTTTAATGAGTCTGACAAAGGAAGAAATCAGGGCCTTTTCATGTTTAGAGAGTTTGAAAAGAAGCGGAAAAGAAAACTCCAGCAAGTCCCTTTTCGTAGATAGCCTCACAGATCCGAAAAGTTAGAAAACAATATCTTGAGAGAACCTCTTAGCCATGTTTGACTAAGGTATTCCTTTTTCATAAATAATCTTTCCTAGCCTGAAAAAGGGGTAAACATATACTGGGAAGATGTTGTTTCATAACCTTTAATGAGTTCAAAATGACAAGAGTCTCTACAATCTTTTCAATTTTTGAGAGTCAGAAAAAAGTTGAAAGATGACTCCAGGGGGTGACTTTTTTGTGTTTTTACCAAGTCTGAAAAAGTAATAAAACATAACTCATTGTTTCATTGTCTTCATTGTTTAAGACATGTTGTTGCACAAGAAAAAAACGTAAAACCCATTTCTTGATATAAAATAATAACATAATTGAAAAATATGTCCAAAAACATAATTAGGGTTTGGAAAAGGTTATAAAATGATGAAAATAGTAAAAAACAAGTTACTTTTCACCTTTTCACTTTCTTGTGAGCATTTAACCATTTTTACTGTGAACTTGTGAAGTTGCCAACAGGCAATCTAGGAGGTCATTTGCGAATTTGTTTTCTCCATGTATGAGCTATGATCCTCTCCTGCATTTTAAGCTATTTTTCATTCTTTGAATTTATGTTTTGAAGAATTTTAAGGGAGACTTTGTAATGGTTTTGTTATGATGGTCAGCATGGGTTTTGGGCATGAAGTCACGCCCAAACCCGCAAAATTTAAAAGGGGAGGCACCAATCAGCACCATTGTTTTCAAAACAATAGCGCCAATTTCCGCGACCGAAAATTTCCAAAATTTCTCCTAAAATTCCTAATTTACATGGTTCAAATGTCAATCCTGTGGCTAATGGGAGCCTCAATTGTGGTTTTTCATGGGAATCAATAGCCAAAATGGTCACAGAGTGGAAATAATGAGAACATAGGGAATAGGATGAATAATCTATGGGAAATAATGCATGCATGGATGCCCTGAGAAACCGTGGGATTTTGAAATTCTTCTTGACACCGTGTCTAAGAGCTCAGCAGGAACTACTACAATACCTGATTAGTGTGTGGGACACTAACCGAGAAAGATTTTTGATTCATGACCAAGATTTGGAGATAGAAGTCTCTGACATTATTTTATTACTGGATTGTCACAGAGGGGAGAGAAACCGATCATGTCAGGTACCCATCCCCTTGGTGAGAGCATGGGCCTGTTGATAGACAGAGTCTTCCCATGAGCAAAGAAAGGATCAAAAAGTGCCATAGTGGATATTCATACAGTACCTAACTTGACACTAAGGGTAGTGCTACATACCATAACTTGTGTCGCTGGATCTACAAAGACACAGCTTCAACTTGTCGTGGATTGCATGGATCCAACCATATACAATTGGGTGAAATATGTAACAATCAACTTGAAACACCAGTTGACCAAATGCAAGAATGGAAAGATGAAACAATTTGGATATGGATCCATATTGATATCGTTCATCCTAGAATGCTTGTTGATATTCTAATGCCAGGAGGTGATTGTACCTACTCCACCGACACAAGAGCCACAGATGCTCTGTTGGGCAGATTTGATGCCTCAGTAAGGAGGTGGTCAACACATGTCATGGAAGCCATAATTCTTCGAGTGGCTACATCGACATTTCATCATGGTAGAGGACTAGCCATACACCAGTACTGATTTCATGGGTGATTCGGATCTTCAACTCCTGGAAGGCGATGACTGGGATGAGGCTTTGGGTATAAACTCATTTTTTTATTTTTATGAGTATTGTGATTTTTTTGTTTATATATGTTCTGATATTTATCCATGTATTGCACATGTTGGCCAATAGAGACCTGCAGGCATGCCCCCCATAGCATGAAGGGTCCCACGCAATTTTGAAGCAGTCCCTCATGGTGAGGGAAGCGAGGATGAAGAGATCACGTGCAACTTGGAGGGACTCACAAGTGGGATCCCATATTATGTGAGACTTGAAGATGTTCCTCGTGCTTATCAACGACACACTGCAGGGGTGTCTAAATGCATCCACTAATTACTGAGGTGGGTCACGTGTGCTGTAATGTGCTATCATGAGCACCATGCTGATTAGATGCCTAGGTTTTATTTTTATTTTTTGAAATTGTGATAATGAGATGTAACCAAAACCATATGTTTTGACCATGATGCATGTAGATGTAAAAAAATTGATATATATATATATATATATATATATGCTTATTTTCCTATCTAAATCTTACTATGTAATGATGAATTCTTTTTACAAATTTCGCAAATTCCTATCTAATACAATGTTGGCTACTGCATTAGTTAATGTATTCACTCCTCTAGGAATATGTTGATATGTGATATAATCAAAATTCCTTTATAACAAACGAACACACAAATACATGCTTAAAATCTGAGGGTTTCTAACAGAATAATTCCCATAGAGCCGGAGAACAACAAGCCAAGAGTCTAGGTTTACATTTAATTCATTAATGTCGAGAGAAATAACTTCAGTTAAGAGTTTGATGACTGCATTGTATTCAAAGATGTTGGTTTTTCATCCTAGAGAAATACCTTGAAGGTCTAGTAACTCACCATCAGGATCATAAATCACCCAGGCTGTGGAAGACAAGTTCCAGGCACTGCAGGAGGCACCATCTGCGAAATCAACATAAGGAGTAACAAACATCTGCATAGTAAGTGAAGACATAATAAGCAGTAAAAACTTCTCACAAAGCACACCAAGCCAAAAATGTACAAAAATGGAAAACACACTTACGTACAAAAGGACATGCACGAGAAACTCATGCATAATATTTTTTGAGATACAACCCATTTCTAGGCTGATCCAAGGGATAACCTTCATAGCCAATCATCTCATAGGCCCCATTCTGTATAAAATGCTAAATGATGTAGGGCCCATGCCACATGGGTTAGAATTTACCTTCCCCCAACTTATCATGAGTTTGGTCATACAAGAGGAATAAGTATCCTTCTATGAAGGTACGAGGGGAAACTGTCTCATCAAAGTGGGCTTTGACCCGCTTCTTCTATGCTTCTATGACTAGAGCAGTGAAGCGGTGAGTTTCATCTAGCCTCTCAAAATATAAAAGAATTTCTTCTTCTGGCGAGGTATTAGGCAGTAATTCAACAACTATCCTGAGAGAAGGAATTTCACATTCAATTGAAAGGGTAGTTTCCAGACCATAAACAAGTTGGAATGGGGTGAATCTGGTCGCGAAAAAAACATGAGATGCCAATTAGACTTGTGCATCCCAATCGTACACTAAAACATGGTGACTAAAACCTTGTTCACGGCTTCAACCTAGCCATTCGTCTAGGGGTAGTACAGCATTGAGATGTTGTGTTACAGACCCAACTTGGTATTCAACTCAACCATTATATAATAGCGAAAATGGGAGCCATGGTCAGTAGCAATGGCTTGAGGGACACCAAACCTGGTAATCATGTGGTTGAAAATAAATTATGCAGTTTTCTTACCATCCGCTGTGAGTGTAGGCATTTCTTTGGCCCATTTAGTGAAGTAGTCCAGGACTACGATAATATAAGCATGCCCCCCTGTTAAGTAGGTAAATCCTCTCTACGGACAGAGACGATCCCTCTAGCCCTAGAGTGGGTCTAGAAACAAAGGGACATGCTAAAGTGTTGCTTCCTAATTATTGAATGAACAAAGGATACGGTAGATCGACCTACCTAGAATCCAATGTTGTTGTTGTTGCTGTAGTGGTGGTGGCCTCTCGCTCCTGCCTTGGAAAATCACAATCCTTCCACCATTATGCTTGGATACCTGCACATAGAACATGAAACAAGAACAACATACGACATAATGGTTTCAATCATAACTAATAGCCAGTCAAAGAGGGCTAAGCATGTTGCATTAAGAATATAACATAATACAAAATGGGAACCAAACAATAGTCATGTATATAAATTAATAGAAGGAAGAGTTACAACTAATGCTTTGACGTCGTAGTCTCCTTTAGCAGGGTTCAGTTGAAGCACGTCTCAGATGCTCGTCAGGGAATTCAGATAAGATGAAGGCATGGACCCAAGCTCTCTCAGAAGTCATGGACTTAAGCTTCCTCAACATAATTCCTTCTTATTCTATCTTCTCTAGTAATTCAACTATAATATGTTTAATTCTCCAAGTTCAGCTAGCTTTTTCTAAGAGAGATAGCTTCTTTTATAGAGGAAAAGGAGGAGGTTAGGATCCCTACAAAGGTGGGAGGGAGGCCTATCCTTTAGGTAGTTCCCATAAGAGGAGGAAACCATAAACCTAAAGGAGGTAGTCTATGGTTTATCAGTTCAACCACTCCCAATGAATCATCCTCGAGGTGGCTGGAGTGGAATCTCTGCCTCTATTTTTAAAAAACATTCCATAAACAGCTTGGCGCGGGTGGAAAACTGGGATAGAGCACCATCTGGCGCAGGGCCTAGTGTTAATATTCCTCTTTGGCGTGAGGGCATAACTAACTACTCATGCCAAGGAAAAAACAAGGGTTTTTGAGTCTCTGCTCAGGGAACTGTCAACAGAAGGAATGTTACTCTCATGTAAAGGGATCCAATGATGGTCTTTGCAAGGCATGACACTACTTATTGATCACAGAAATGACCCTCTAATGGGAGAGATGGGGATCACAGGGATAGTGGCAAAATGTTGTGTAATAGATGCCCCCTAAAGCATGACGTCTGAGGGAGAGGGAGGGGAAAAATGCTTTATGAGAATGCGCTCGAACAAAACACCGCTTTCAGAAAACCTACAATTACGAATACAAATGATATCTCTGATACATGAACACGTGGTATAGGTGCAACCATCCATAATAGAGTATATATAAAAAATGAGATCCGAGGTATAGACGCAGCCATCCAACAGTAAGGATCAACAAATATACTTAGGTATGGTCATAGCCATACGATCATGCAATAAGTCATGATATTCCACCAAAATCTGCAGCCTGGATTTTATCAGACAAAATCCAGGGTCTTGCACTCCATCTCGACCTGAACAAGTACAAATTCAAGCATGCGAATATATGAGTTGAAGTCGAACATGCAATAAAATCACTTGACTACCAACAAATGATGAAAGTTGTTAAGGGGCATGAAAGAAACCACCAATAATGAAAATGGCTCTCAAGGTACAACTGTTACAATCCACAGAATGTGAACAGTGATCTGGTGTCGAACATCCGTAGAATCACTCGATCGAAGGCCAATGATGTGGACCTTGCATCGAATGCAAAAAACCTACCATTAAGGCATGCAGGCTCCAAGGTACAAGAATAGAGTCTCTAGATAAAATTCCTGGATAATGATCTGAAGTCAACAAGAAGTGACCGATTTGAAGGTGGGCCATAATGTTTCCCACATCATCGATACGAGATAGAGGAATATGATGATGAAAAGGACCAACAAAAAATCAGAAAAAACTGCAGAGGAAAACTTCTCTTGAACATATCAGCAGCACGACACTGGATTTGGCAGTATTTTACATCAAAGGATCTGAGGTCATGATGACATGGCAAAGAGTAGATGAGAGGTCAAAAGAGATTACCCAAACCCATGGAGGCAAAAATGACGAAATGAGATGCCCCCAACACGGCACTAATGTAGATAAATGCCATGTTCAAGAGCGACATACTGCCAACATAACTAAAACTTGGTTCCATTTTCCCCCACCATTTCTGGCGAGTACCCCAATTATATTTTAAAACAAGCTTAAAGGGGATAGCATATGCTTGTGCTATAAAATTTTCCTTCGGACAAGTCCAACCTAGTACATTTTACGAGCCCTAGGAAGGAGAAACTTGAGGAACGTCATGGCGAAGAAATCTGATGTCATCAGGGTTTAACGAGTCTGACAAAGGGAGAACTCAGCATCTTTTCATGTTTAGAGAGTTTTAAAATAAGGCAGAAAATAAAACTCCATCATGACCCTTTTCGTAAATATTCTCTTAGATCTGAAAAGGTAGAAAACAATATCTGAAAGAACCTCTTAGTTGCGATAGGCTAAGGTATTCCTTTTTCGTAAATAATCTATCCCGACCCGAAAAAGGGGTAAATGTATATTAGGTAGATATCGCTTCACAGCCATTTAACGAGTTTGAAATGAAAAAATTCTTGGAAATATTTTCAATTTTATAGAGTCAGAAAAGAGCTGAAAGATGACTCCAGCAGTGAATTTTTCGTGTTTTTACCGAGTCTGAAAAAAGTATAAAATTTAACTCGCTACTTCATCACTATGGCCTGAAAAACTTGTTGTTGCACAAGAGACACGTGTAAAACCCATTTTTCAAAGAATAATATAATAAAATAATTGAAAAACATGTCTTAAAACCTAATTAGGGTTGTAAAAATTTATAAAATTCCAAAAATGGAAAAAATAATGACTTTTCACTTTTTTACCTCTTGTGGAGCAATAGTTACCCATTTTATTGTGTAATCTTGCGGTGACAATAGCGGCCAACCAAGCAGACCAATCTCAAATCCGTCAGTTCTAGGTAAGAGCCAAGATCTCTCCCTTTATTTTGAGTCATTTCTTACTACTTGCAACTTCCAATTTTGAATTCCGGGGGAGGAAATATGAAAATTAGTGCATGGAAATTGGCTCGGGTTTCAGGCACGAAGTCGTGCCAATCGCCCAATTTTCTACACTAGGGCATGCCAATGGCACAAACCATTTTTCATGCAAAATGCAAGTCAAATACCCTAATTTTTCACAAATCTAAGCTTTAACTTTACACCGACCATCTACAACCGGGAAAAGGCCATGACAATAAACATGAAATGCCAGCTAACAAAATGAAAGAAGGGAAAATTGAAGCAATTTGGTTATGGGTCTATTCTGGTATCGTTCTTCCTAGAACGACTACCAAATTTTCAACATCAGGAGGTCATAGTCCCAACACCACCAGCAAGAGAACCACGAATGGCCCGATGGGCGGTTTTGATGCTAAGGGTAGGGGACATCCAACAGATGTCCTGGAGACCGTAGTTTTTTTTATTGGCTCCACCGAAAATTGATCATTGTGAAGGACTAGCCCTACTCTGCTCAAATTTTACTGGTGATCCAGACCTCCCACTCCCGGAGGGAGAGGATTGGGATGAAGATTTGGGTAAGACACATTTTTTAATTTTCATGAGTGTTATGATTTTTTAGTTGTGTATGTTGTGACATTATATCCATGTATTTATAGATGTTAGCCTAGAGAGACCCATGGGCATGTCTCCGATAGCGAGGCGAGTTCCTCGTGATTTCAACCCTCATGGTGAGGGAAGCGAGGAAGATGAGCTTGTGCACAATCTAGAGGACATCACACGTTGAGTCTGTTGTGTAACCAACTCCAAAAAGAGAAGAAATGAGATATCAACGCCTTAGAAATAGGCCACTTCGAGGGGGCAACCTCCAATACATTACATGAATGAACAATTCTTGGATGATACAATTTACAAAACCTCCTTTCTATATATAGGAGTCCATGGGGCCATAATCTAATCCTAGTGGGCCACAATGTAATCCTAGCCGACCTAACAATAATAATTTAAGGGCACAATAATAACAATATGGGGGTTACAGGGGTACAATAATAACAATAAGGGAGGCTACACTAACATAATAAGGGGCTACACTATTAATATAGGGACTTAACATGCCCCTCTCCTTCAAACAAGTGTTGTCCTCAACGCTTGATTATTTCTTGATGCTTCTGTATAAAATTCTCATCCTCCCATGTGAAATATTCTACAGGAAAGTTCTTCCACTTGATGAGATACTCTGAAATTGATCGTACTTGTCGAGTTCTTGTTTCTAAGACTTCTTCATAACTTATTTCTATGTGATGTTGATCTTCCGGTTGTTTCATTTGATTTTGCACCAAAGTTAGGTTATCCTTTGAGAGTTGGAGAACTTGTTGTTGATGCTCGATGTGATCTTCCACTAATTTATCATCCATATTTGCTATTATTTGATCCTTAAAACCATCCAACTTAGCCTCCATTTCTGCATTTAAACCATCTATTTCATCTTCAATTTCTCTTCGTAAGATCTAAACTTGTTGCACTTGGTACCGTAATTTTGATATCTCATCCTGCAATTCTTCCTCTTCACGCGTCATAGTATAGATTTCTTTTACTTGCTTTAAGGAGCTCGATATTCAAATTGCATTATCTCTGTAATTGAAAATATTCAATATCTGAAATTCAGCCCTGCAGTAGCCCTCTGAAGCTTCTTTCAAATGCCACAGGTCTGACCTGATTTTGATTCTGCAAGACAAAGTTGTGTCCAATCTCCCACAATGACCTAATTCTGGACTGGTTCAGTAGAGCGAACTTGTACGACTTGCCACGTGTCACTATTTTGTCTTTTGTCTCTGAAATTGATATCCAAGAAACTACAGTCTGTGTAATTGCAACCACTTTTTACGGCACTCAAATCTGATGAACAGAGAGAGAGTTATTGAACTTTTCCCACGATCACCTCTTTGAGATGAAATTCAGGAGCCTGAAAAAGCACTACCTTCCACAGATCATATCTCCAAAAATATTGCGAAACAAGCTCTGAAATTTTTTGAATAATTTCCTTAGGATTTCAGCTTCGTTCCATATGAATTTCAGATTCTGAACCTTCGTAGAAAATTTTTTATAGCGAAAATTCCACGATGACCTGTTTAGGAGCTTGAAAAAAGGCCTAACTTCCACAGATGATATCTCCAAAAATATTGCGAACCAAGCTCTAAAATTTTTAGACAATCTTCCTCAGGATTTCAGCTTCGCACCCTAAAACTTTCAGCTTCTGAAAATTCGTAGAAAAAAAGTTATAGCGAAAATGCCACGATGACCTGTTTGGAGCAGCGAAACCCTAGAATCCAAAGCTCTGATACCAAATGTTGTGTAACCAACTCCAAAAAGAGAAGAAATGAGATATCAACGCCTTAGAAATAAGCCACTTCGAGGGGGCAACCTCCAATACATTACATGAATGAACAATTCTTGGATGATACAATTTACAAAACCTCCTTTCTATATATAGGAGTCCATGGGGCCATAATATAATCCTAGTGAGCCACAATGTAATCCTAGCCGACCTAATAATAATTTAAGGGCACAATAATAACAATATGGGGGTTACAGGGGTACAATAATAACAATAAGGGGGGCTACACTAACATAATAAGGGGCTATACTATTAATATAGGGACTTAACAGAGTCTTGGATTATGCACGATTCGACGATGTTCCTCGCACCTACCAGAGACATACCATAGGGGTGCCAAGTCACATTCACCACTTACTGAGGCGGCTTGTACAGGCAGTGACATGTTATCATCATCATCACGCCGATTAGACACCTAGGCCTTAAATATGCATATTTGAGAGACATGGTGTCTCAAGATGTAATAGAAACACACATATTTTTTGAATGTATGATGTACATTGATGCAAACACACGATATATATATATATATACATCTATTTTTCCTATATGGATCCTTTTTACATGATGATGATTTTACAAATTACGCAAATGTCTATCTAATACAATGTTAGCCACTGTATCATTTAATGCATTCATTCGTCTAGGAATATGTTGGTATGTGATGAAATCAAAATGTCTTTCCAACAAATGAATACTTAAATACAATCTCAGAATGTATGGGTTTCTGATGGAATAATGACCATTGAGTTGCAAAACAACAAGCTGTGAATCTAGATTTACAAGCAATGTGCGTATGCTGAGGTTTATTTCCTTGGTTAATAGTTCAAGAACAACACTATATTCAGTGACATTGTTTTTTAGTTTGTCCTAGACAAATACCTTTCAGTTCTATCAACTCACTAGTAGGATCATAGATTACCCAGGTTGTCGAAGACAAGTTCCTGGTACTGCGGAAAGCACCATCCATGAAACCGACATAAGGGGTAATAGAGATATGCACAAATATGCAAGACCCAAATAAGCAGGAAAATGCTCGCAAAGCACACCAAATCTAAACATGTACAAAAATGAAAAAACCACCTATGTACATAAATCATACATGAATGACTCGCGCATAATAATTTTTGAGATACAACCCATTTGTGGGTTGTTCTAAACGATGAAATTCATAATCAATGAGCTCATGGGCCCCATTCTGTAATACATGTTTAACAATGTAAGGTCCATGCCACATGGGTTGAAATTTACTTACCCCCAGCTTATCATGAGCTTGGACGTACAAGAAGACGAGATCTCCTTCAATGAAAGAACGAGGGGAAACTGATTGGTCAAAATGAGCTTTGACCCACTTTTTCTATGCTTCAATAACTAGAGTAGAAAAGCAGCAGGTTTCATCTAACCTTTCGAGATAAAGGAGATGCTCTTATTATAGTGTAGTGTTCAGCAGTAATTCAATAGCCAACTTGAGCGAAGGTATTTCACATTCAATTGGAAGAGTAGCTTTTAGACCAATAATGTGATTGAATATGAATTGAGAAACTGTCTTATTGTCAATGGCAAGTGTAGGCATTTCTTCGGCCCATTTAGTGAAGTAGTCCATGGCTATGATAATATAAGCATGCCCCCCGACCGAGTGAGGGTTACATGTCATAAAATCAATGCCCCACTTCGTAAAGGGAACAACGGTAATGACAGGATGAAGAGGTACAAGCGGCGCATGCATATTGCATTGATAAACCTGGAAATCATGACATTTGTGAACTGCGAAAATGCAGTCTTTGAAGATGGAAGGCCAAAAATAACCAGCAAGAAGAATATTTTTTACAGTGGCATAACCAGACATGTGACTGCCACAGGCGCCACTATGATAATCATTGAGGAATTTCTTAGCTTCCTTGAGGGTCAAACATCGACGGAGAATGGAATCCACTCTGACACGATAGAGGGTATCCCCGACTATACGATAAGGTTGCGACTGATGAAGGATGCATTGGTGGGCATTCTTTGTCAAATCAGATCTGAAAGTAGAAATGTGGAGATAAATGATGATATCACCATACCACAGATCAAGGGTGCTAATCATGAAAAGAGTATCATCTGTAATTTATTCCTCAAAATGAGATGGAGGAGAGTCTGAAGGGAGGGAACAAATCAAATCAGCAAAGACTAGTGACTTCTTTGACTTGGCAGCAGTAAATTCCAAATCGAACTCTTGGAGGATGACAATCCACTTCGAGTATTTCCCCCCCCAACAATTGTTGAGACAATATATAGGTCATGGGGTTGCAATTGGAAATCACAGTCATTGTACGCAAAATAATATAATGACGAAAAATTTGAACGGCTTGAACTGTAGCTAACTCCAACTTCTCGACATGTGCATAGTGCGTCTCAGGATCGAGAAGGTTAGGAGACAAGTAATAAATAACATGCTCGGTACCATCATCATCGTCTTCAACACAGACACGAATAGTTCCATGTTTCTTATCTACATGAAAAATATTAGAGACCCATTCTTTCAAAGTAATCGGATAAATAAAACCAGCTCTAAGAATTTTTTCAACTTCGCTCTTGATGGCAACAAATTTTCTAGGGTGCACCGGACGAAGACACTGGCGAACCGGTTTCGACCTGGGATAAGTAGGAATTTCATGCACCACTATACTAGGATCAATGCCAGGAATTTCTTCGTAGGACCATGCGAAGACATCATAGAATTCATGGAAAAGGATAGTATAAACTTATACTTCATCAGAATAACAAGTAACCCCAATATGGATGTTCTCGACAATTCCTGGTTTAACGGAAATGTCAATAGGCATCGTCTGTGTAATATTGCTCAAGTTACCTTCCATAAAGATGTCATGTGTCAAAACAGGAAATTAAAGCGAAGGAGAAGGAACCTGAGATGCAAAACGCTCGAGACAAGTAGACATGGCCCCGAGGCCAGGCATAAACGAGGAACGATGATGACCATCATTCCATGGCATATCCTCAAGAGACATGGTTTCCATGATAGCCTCATCGGAGGGAAACACTTCTTTCAAAGGATCAAATGAATCTGAATCACCAAGCCAGGGGGATTTATAATAAATGTCAAGAGACATGCTCAAAGGAGCACAATCAGAGGACGAAGGTTCTAAAGCAGTGATGAGTTCACAATAATCAATCTCAATCAGACTCAAAGGCATCGAATCTCCAAAAGAATCAATCTGTTCAGGCGAAGGAATAATCCATGGGTCATCAAACTGAGAGATCATATGAATCTGAATATTCGGTGGAGGAAGAGGAAAAATACCCATGAGGGCAGGCTCTTTAAAAAGACTCGACCCTACGCTCTCGTAGGGAGTAGGAATCTGATCCACATATGGAACGTTTTTTTCAGAAGAAGAGGTGAAGAAAGAAAATTGATCAACAATAAAAATCTTTCCTTCATGTGGAAATTTCAAAACACAAAAGAGAGTGGACAGAACACATAACATGGCGTGAGTCCAACTGTGACTGAGGAGAAGATTATAATTGAGTTTAGCATCAATGACTTTGACCTTGACATTGATTGTCTTCCCTTTCAAAGTAATCAGTAAACTAGCAAGAACACCTAAGGGTTTTGATTCTCTTCCATCAAATGCTTCTAGGGCATTTGGTGATGAATTCAAGGCTGGAGAACCAATGGCTTTCCAACACGAAGATGACATGATGCAATTTGATGCACCTTTTTCCACAACTACTCGATGGATATCGAGGCCATTAATAACAACTTGAATAATGAGTGCAATATGATGCGGAAGTCGTGGAACAAAATTCTTTAGATCGAAAGCAAGAAGGCTATTATCGGCAGGATCAGTCCCACCAATCACAGATAAAAAATCTTTGCGCTGCGATAGACAAATTTGAAGTACTTCTAACGCGAACATCGTGGACGGCACCTTAGCCAAATCCTCAACAATGTTGTAATGGTGAGCGGCACAGGTGTTGGGATCATAAGAAGACTTACAGAGTACACCTTTGGAAGGTGGTCGCACAAAAGATTCAACGTTGGGCCTTTCGATTTCAAGAGGGCTAGTAACAGGCGGAGGGGGAGGACCATTAGCAATCTCCTTTCCTGTATCCTGACGCGAGCCAATATAATATTTCGACCGAGTAGCAATATAAATGGCTACAAAAATGTTCATCACGAACACTTGAGAGCCAAATGGGGCAGAGGACTGAGGTTTCTCTACCATCTAAGAATGTTGAGATGGGAAAGTTTATTTAAGAACAACCGAAGTTCCCTGGGTGGATTTAATCAAGAGGCTCACTTCGAACCATCTAGGACAGTCTTTGGTGAAGTTCTCATCATTAAAAATCAAACAAGGGTACTTCGATTTGCATTGAGAACCATCTCCAGCACGAGGTTTCTTAGAATCCTGTTTCTGGGTATTGACTTTGGCCTTACCTTTACCCTTCTTCTTACCTTTAGGAGCATTGTCCGTAGGATTTGCCTAAATGACATTAACTTCTACGCATTTACCAGAATTCGAAGTAGACTGAGAAGCAACATTATTGGAAGAAGTGAACTTCGGCTTCCCAGTGTTTAAAGACGACGACTTCTGAGAATTCTGAGACACAAAACCAATAATAACATTGAAAAATGGAGTCGATGGTGGTTTAGAAGTTCTAGGTCGGGGAGCATCAGGAAAGATATCATATAATGCACTAGACTGAGAGTACAAAAGATCAAGGTATTGGGCGTAAGTAATGGCTTGTTCCTCGGTTACACATGCCCCCATAGCGATGTCTTTGGCAATTTGATTGACAAAGGAGGTGATGAACCAATCAGTTAGAAGATGATCAAGAATTTCAAATTTGATCATGTGACAACAACGTTACCACTTATGAATATGATCCAAGATATGAGTAGCTTGGTCCTGTTTTAATGATGTGAGGAGGTGCGTCCCAGTCTCATAGTATACTGGTAACTAGAAATGTGTAAGGAATTCCATGGCTAAAGAATTTAAATCTTGGAAGACGCCACGAGATAGCTCAATGTACCACTTTGCAGCGGCACCAGTAAGAGTTCGCTGGAAAATACGGAGTCTAATAGAATCAACCACCCAAGAGTTAGAAGAACACCACAAATGGTAAGTCATAACATGCGCTTGGGGGTCTTCACCAGAATTTCCCTCAAATTTATGACAATCACCAAGAATCTTGGTTGGAACCAGAGGCCAATACGGGTTATGAAGAATGGGATCATTCATCAACTTTGACACAAGGTAATTCCAACGTAGAAAGAAATGGTAATTTAGTGTTGAAAGTCATCAGAGGTCTTTGATAAGGACCTTTATGTACATTCCACCCATTCCAAGTGGGATTATGTCCCCATACATTATGTCCTGAAGGATTCGGATCATAGGGATTAGAAGCAGGATCGGTTGATACTGGGGTTGAGGACCAGGATATTGAGTCGAAGTAGACCACTAAGGTCCTTGCTGAGCAGAGTATGGAGTCTGTTGTGGAATGTAAGCATGGATTTGAGGTTGATAATATACAGGTGGATTTTGAGGGTAAGGAACCTAGGGCATACTATATACCAATTGATATGAACCTTGAGGGCAGTAAGCACCTTGTGGTTGAACAAGTGGTCCCGACTGAGCAAGTTGAGTAGGCTACTGAGCGAGAAAAACTGGTTGACTATAAACAAGTAGAATGAGCTGTTGAAACGATGGAATCAGCTAAGGGGTAGGTTGAATCGGTTGCTGAGCTGGTTGAATCGAGTACTGAGGGCCACTGGGTTGGCCTTGTGGGAAAGGTTGACCTGATGGTTGTGATGGACCAGGTTTTCCCTGATAACCAGGTTGACCCGAAGAAGGACCATAGGGTTGTCCTGGTTGCACAACATTTTTGCCATATTGAACACGTGACTATTGTTGTGCTGCAACAGGTTGTCTATGTGGTGGGTAGATTTCCCCCCCAAGAGCATAAGATAGTCCTGGTGGATTCAGAGGTTGACCCGAAAGACTGGAGGGTTGTCCATGTTGGACCAAAGGTTTTCCTTGTGAAGGTTGGCCTTGTGGACTGTATGGTTGTCACTGTGGACCAAAAGCAGGGCCATGCTGAGCTAAAGGTTGGCCCACAGAGGGTTTTCCTTGCAGGCCAGAAGGTTGCACATGCAAGGTAGGTCCAAAACAAGAAATGGTTTGATAAGGATTAGTAAGAGGCAAATAGACCGGATTACCATGCTCTTCATAATGGTGTAGATATACATGTACGGGATTACCAACTGCATCATAGTTATGGAATCTAATATTTTCAGGAGCTTGGAATCACTGAGAACCCACAGAAATCTGTTGTTGAATAGCCAACAAATATTCTTCAATAGTAAGACCACCAGGAATCACAGGAATAGTGGAAACTGCACTAGAAGCAGGCATGGCCTCCGTCGAGGGAGCATAACGTCGGTAAATATCCAACATATGCTCGTTAAACACATACGTAGAAACCATAGGTGTGGTATAAGTAGACGGGGTTTCCATGGCACGGGTTTGTGATCTACCCGAGTTGGGATTAACAGGCCACATAGGATTGAGAAAAATAGACCTGTGAGTATGAAAAGATCCTAACGATTGATAGGTAACAACCGGTGTGGATGAAGCCACACAGACTATCGATTGGACTTGAACATATTTAACAGTAACGGACAAACCAGGTGTCAAAGGAGATAGTCCTAACAAAGGTAGGACCGAACTCTGAGGAGGAGTTACTGTACTAGATTGCGCTATGGAGGCAACACCAGACATAATCTGACTCAAGGACCTATATCCAAGCGGAAGTGACACCGATGGTGGAGAAGACTGAGTAGAAACATGAAGGAAATCTTCCAGAAAATTTTGATATTCTCTTGTAGAAACAGGCATTCCTTCATTACCAACAGGACTAGACGAGTCCATGTCTGACTCCATCGTAAGATCTTTGAAAATACTACGGGGACTAGGAGGCACGGTAGCAGCAAAAAATGGTGAGCCTGACGTAAGAGGAGGAAAATCTCCTTCTTCCCCAAAACCAGACCAAGCACCAGAAGGCGGCCAATTGAACTCAACTGGCTCTTTAGGAGGAGATCGAGTAGCAAGAGGTAGGATATATGGGAGGATAGGTTGCAAGATCTCGTCAGACTTAGTGGAATGAGGAGTTTCAAAAGAAACGTCCAGGAAATAATACCACTAGGAGGCAGTGAGGACGACAAAACCAGTGGTTCTGCCACCGTGACTGTATATGAAAACAGAAAGGAAAAAAGAGAACCAATCAAAGACTCCAAGACCAAATCTAAGGAAAAACAACAGGCCAAGTAATAAAACTTTAATAGGCGTGTGATTGTAGGTGATTAATTTTATGACACTGAAACCATATTTTATTGTTTCATTTTTAAAGAGTCGAGAAACATGCCAAAGATGACTCTAGTTGCTTTCAATTTTAAATGACCATGAAAGGAAAAATGCTCGACGATCTCTTCTCTTTATAAAGATTCATGAAAATATAAAAATGACTGCTCTAGAATACTAAGAAAGAAGGTATACCAGGTTTCCGTGAACTTCCATATACACCTTGGTGATCAAATGAAACAGAAATGACCAAGGACTTAACGTACGTGCAGGTAGTCTCCCTTGTTGGGAAAAATACTGAGAGGGGGGGGGGGTGAATCAGTATTTACTGCATAATCAAATCTTTTTACTTTTTCATTCCTTAAAACCCATACGCTACTTTCCTTCAGTAAACTAGCGTATATACGTGGATCCCCTTTATGAAACTAGCGTATACACAGAGATCTAGATATGTCATTAAATCTTCACTTCTATTATTCCATCATTCATTCATCAGATGTTTAATAAACAGTAAACATGTGCAGTAAGAACAGAATAAACCATCACACAAAGCATCACACATGAACACCGGGATTTTTAGGTGGAAACCCAAGTCGGGAGAAAACCACCGCTGCAGTTGCTCAGCCTTCAATATTTTATTATAGAGAAAAAATCTTACAACATATGTGCTGGCGCAGACTCCTACCAGCACGCAGGCACCCACCTGCACTCGTTTACCAGCCTCTCCTGGAAGGGAGCTACAACCCCCTAACTCGTTTACCAGCCTCTCCTGGAAGGGAGCTACGACCCCCTGCTCTCGTTTACCAGCCTCACCTGGAAGGGAGCTACGACCCCCTGACTGAAGGCTACAACCCTCAGCACCTCTATGGACCATGTTTCATCAATTTTCACACTGGATCCAACAGCTTCAATAGAACAAAACTTGCAGGCCTCGTTTCATCATATTTTCATACTGGACCCATTCCATACTTTTAAGCTCAAACATACATCACCAACAGATACTTACCAATTTAGACAACACAGATCAGATAGCAGTAATACAGCAGAACAGATCAGATGTTTCATACCCCATGCTTCAGCAAACCCTAGTTTGCATACGCGCTTTCCTTTCACTGATGTCGCGTATATACGCGCTTCCGTCCACACAAACCAGCGTATACCTCTGTATCTATTTCATTGCGCATACGCGCTTTCTCTTCAGCGAAGCTGCGTATATATGCGCTTCCTCTGCGGCTAACTAGCGTATGGATCTTCAACCATTACAGAGCTACATACTTCTTCAGATCAGATATTCAGTTCAGATTCAACCCTTTACTTCAGACAGATGTTCGCCTCATCACAGATCTAATCACTCCATAAACAGATCTAGAAAATACAGATACATTTCAGATCTAGATATCCCACTTCATCATTTCTTCATAGGTGCATCATAGATTCAGATCTATCATCAAACCTTTACCCTTTCCATACAGATATACTTCACAGAGAAGTATTCATTCAAGCTCAGACATCTTGCTCCCACACTCATGATTTGCACAATGAATTTCATCTCTTTATATAGGTTTACCCTTTTTCAATACCATGAGCCCCTTTTTCAATACCATGAGCCAAAACAATACCATGAGCCCAAAACTACATTACTTCCGATGGTATTCCTGGACGGGGTCAATTAGGCAGATCATTACCCAATACAATGGGTCAATACCATGGTGGTTACCCTTGGTTTTGCACTTTTTGAGCGCTTTAGCCCATACGCGACTTGGCACGTTCTTTTCCGCGTGCATACGCGACTTCCCCTAGGCCAATCCGCGTATACCTAGAAACATACTCTTTTTCATCATAGATTTAGCACAAGCTGAAATCCTTTCTTCATTGCCTTCTGTACACACTGTAGATACATCATATTTTCTTCATCAAGAACATATTCTCTCAAGCACAACTTCATCAAGTGGGTTGCCTTTCAAGGACAACACTCAGCATCATATTGTCAACAAACATCATATCACATCAGATTTACATCATTTACCAAGTCCATCAAGTCAATAATAACTTCATCAGGTGGATTGCCATCAAGGATAACACATGTCAACAGTCACATGTCTTCATCTTCATTCAGTGGGTTGCCATCAAGGACAACACTCTGCATCATATTTCCAACAATCTCCCCATTTGGACTTGATGGCAACCATGATGGTGTTTGGTTACCACAACAGATAAGTACATTGACACCATGTCACTCTCTCAATTCTTTGACACCATTATCTGCATTCAAACACCATGTCACTCTCCCCCTTTTACATCAAGGGCAAAGGGCGGATCAAAACCAGCGGATCAAAACCAACACACTCTCCCCCTTTGACATCAAGGGCAACAGGCGGATCAAAACCAACACACTCACCCCTTTTTCTCCTCATGTAGAAGAAGCGTTCTACAGATCTGATGTATACTGAAGTGACCAAGCTCCCCCTGAGTTCATGCTGAATCTTCAAACATATTTTTCAATGAAGTACATGACTCTATGAACTTCCTATCACCAAAAGACCCATACTTACATCAAACATCCAACCAAGTGGATCTACATATGAGACTCAAGTACCCAACCAAGTGGGTTTACACATTTCAACTCAGCTACCCATCCAAGTGGGTTTACAAAATTTGACTCAGCTACCCAACCAAGTGGGTTTACAAATTTGACAAGTCCTTACATGACTGAATATTACAATTTTACATCATGGGTCTCAACAAGACCTTTTCATCAAAATACAAGTATGACCATTTAAGACCAACACCTAGAAAATCCTCAAGAAAGAGAACATATTTCAGAACCATCATAGTGCCAACAATGCATTATACTCAGCAAAGCTAATGCTCCCCCTGAATCTGTGCATCCATGCATCCTTTTCATATGACTAAGGCTCTCCCTTAGTTTGTGCATCCTGAACACTTTCACCAACAAATCATCAAGGCGTCTTTATCAGAACATTAGAAATAGAATTATGAGAACTGGAACACTACCAGATATACCAAACAGTATCATAGATACCAAGCAGCACTGCAGCTGTGCTGAAGAGAGCTGACTCCAACCAAAAATTTGTCAGCAATCAGACATACGCGGTTTTCTGTGCAGGAACTCGCGTATATACGCGACTGTGTTTCAGGAAACCCGCGTATCCACTACCATCTTCTATATTTTGACCAGATCTGATCCTCTGTGAGGAAAAGACGGTGTTCAGCTTCTTTCTGAGATATTTGACTGCTTCCCTGGACTACAGATAGATAGAATAATGTAGTTGTGTCTTCAAGCGTCATCCAATGGTGGTAGCATAAGCGCATTAGTAACCAAGTCTTCATATTCCGTGCAGCATCAATACATTCTTTCCAAGAGATATTATCATACCAGAACAACATCTTCAAATATGTGTCGAGCAATCATTCATGTGGTCCAATATCACCATGATCTTCAATATTTAACATGAAGTACCATATGTAGGCAAAAGATCTCAACCATAGTAACAAACTCTGCATGATCTATTCTGCTACTTCCCCTGGACCAGTGCTCCTTTCTAACTTGAACACGTTCATTAGCAAGTCATCAGCAACAATCTCTGCCTGGGCTGCCCTAATCTCCGAATTATAGGACTTTCATCTCAGCAACGAATACTCTTCAACAAACAGAACTCATCCATAATCTTCAACATAAGACATCAAGTATCATATCATCATCATTTAGAACTGAGAAATTAAGCTGATATAGAGTCAATAATACAGTTATTAACAATCAGACTGATGCTCCCCCTGAACCTCTGCTCCAGATCTTCAGCTATCATATGAATTTTCTTATCATTAATGCATACGCGACTGTGTCTGCTGGAACTCGCGTGTATACGTGACTTTTGTGAATAGAACCCGCGTATGGAAAGTGAAACATAGAAAATTTCACACCTTCATCTCCTCCTGCAAATTTACCTTCTGTTCCTGTCTTTTCTTCACACCAAATGCTCTGTCAGAAATACATATAACCAGAAAAATAAAATCAACCATGAGAGTCATCATACATTTCTCCCCCTGTGACGATACATTACTAAATCTGATAATGTATCCCACATTATTCCTGCAGTCAATAAGAGAAGTAAGCTTCAGAAGCGGATGACTGCAGTAGGGTCAGAATTCCCTACGTTTCTGATCGGTCCTCCATATTTTTCCAGATTTGTTTGAACTTTCTATTTGTGTGCTGGAGATTGTCCACTTTCCCAGATCTATTCATCCTACATTCTTTTTCTACATTTCCATACTTTTTACAAGCATAACATCTCATATGTCCAGAAAAATAAGCATAAGAATCATAATGAGTATTTCTAATCTTCCTCCTTTTGCAATCAGCTGCTTTATGTCCATACATGTTACATGAAAAACAATATCCCTTGAAGCTACCAGAGTACCTTTCTGAGTAGAACCTGTTTGTTTGTGGCTGAATTGTTCTGCTTCTGCAATTTGCTGCAACATGCACATAATTATGACATTTAAAACATTCAACATTCTTGAATGAGTTCCTTTGAGAATTCATGATTTTTGTTCGATCTTTTGTCTCTTTCAACACTTCGGGTTTTGCATTGACTTCATCTGAATTTTTAGCACTTCCTTGCGAGCTAGATTCTCCTTTAACAGTTTCATGGAAACCAAGACCAAGTTTGATAGCAGGAGACCTTTGATTACTCAGAATATTGTCCAAAATATTAGTACTGTCTTGAAACCTCAAAATTTTTACCTTTTCTTCTAATTTACCTTTGAGAATGTTTACCTCAACCTCCAAGGCTTGACATTGCTTTGTCATGCTTTCTTCTTTCCTTCTTCCATATTCTTGTTCTTCAACAGTTTGTAAGAGTTCTTCATTCTTCTTATTCGATGCTTCGAGATTTGCTTTCAGAGAGATGATTTCTGCTTCAAGTCCTTCATTCTTCTTATTTGATATTTCTGGATCCCTTTTGAGAGAAATGATTTCAGCCTCAAGTTCTTCATTCTTCTTATTCGAGTCTTCCAGATCTTCTTTGAGAGAGACGATTTTTGATTCAAGTCTTGCATTCTTCTTGTTTGATTCTTCAAGATCTGCATTTAGATCATTGACTTCTAATTCTAGTATTTTAATTCGAGTAGATGCATAAGCATGAAACCTTTGGTACTTGTCTGTCTGTCCATTCAGTATTTCCATTTGTTCTTTCATCCCTTTGTACAAAGCTTCGCTTTTAGAAATTGATCTTCGTTGATCTTCAATTTTCTTGATAGCTTCCTCTAGATCCAAAACTTTACTTACACTATCTTCATCATTACATGCACCAGAAAGTGAGTCACAAGAACAACTATCAGTACCTGATTTATCTTCTTCATTTTCTGTTGCACATGTTTTCTGAGATACCTCCTTTTCAGTGGCCTTCTTCTTTTTCTTCTTTCCCATTGCGAAGGATCTCCTTCAAGCGATCAAACTTCTGCAGAAGGACCTGCTCTGATACCAATTGTTGGGAAAAATACTGAGAGGGGGGGGTGAATCAGTATTTACTGCATAATCAAATATTTTTACTTTTTCATTCCTTAAAACCCATACGCTACTTTCCTTCAGTAAACTAGCGTATATACGCGGATCCCTTTTATGAAACTAGCGTATACACAGAGATCTAGATCTGTCATTAAATCTTCACTTATATTATTCCATCATTCATTCATCAGATGTTCAATAAACAGTAAACATGTGCGGTAAGAACAGAATAAACCATCACACAAAGCATCACACATGAACACCAGGATTTTTAGGTGGAAACCCAAATCGGGAGAAAACCACCGCTGCAGTTGCTCGGCCTTCAATATTTTATTATAGAGAAAACATCTTACAACATATGTGCTGGCGCAGACTTGACCAGCACGCAGGCACCCACCTGCGCTCGTTTACCAGCCTCTCCTGGAAGGGAGCTCCACCCCCCTGACTCGTTTACCAGCCTCTCCTGGAAGGGAGCTACGACCCCCCGATCTCGTTTACCAGCCTCACCTGGAAGGGAGCTACGACCCCCTGACTGAAGGCTACAACCCTCAGCACCTTTATGGACCACGTTTCATCAATTTTCACACTGGATCCAAAGCTTCCACTAGGACACCACTTGCAGGCCACATTTCATCATATTTTTAGACTGGACCCTTTCCATACTTTTAAGCTCAAACATACATCACCAACAGATACTTACCAATTCATACAACACAGATCAGATAGCAGTAATACAGCAGAACAAATTAGATGTTTCATACCCCATGCTTCAGCAAACCCTAGTTTGCATACACGCTTTCACTTCACTGATGTCGCGTATATACGCGCTTTCGTCCACACAAACCAGCGTATACTTCTGTACAAATAATAGAACCAATTTCATTGCGCATACGCGTTTTCTCTTCAGTGAAGCCGCGTATATACACGCTTCCTCTGCGGTGAACTAGCGTATTCTTTTTCAACCATTTCAGAGCTGAAAAATTCTTTAGATCAGATATTCAGTTCAGATTCAACCCTTTACTTTAGACAGATGTTCACCTCATCACAGATCTAATCACTCCATAAACAAATCTATCAAATACAAGTACATTTCAGATCTAGATATCCCACTTCATCATTTCTTCATAGGTGCATCATAGATTCAGATCTATCATCAAACCTTTGCCCTATCCATGCAGATATACTTCACAGAGAAGTATTCATTCAAGCTTAGACATCTTGCTCCCACCCTTATTATTTTCACAATGAATTTCATCTCTTTATATAGGTTAATCCTTTTTCAATACCATGAGCCCCTTTCAATACCATGAGCCCAAAACTACATTACTTCCGATGGTATTCCTGGACGGGGTCAATTAGGCGGATCATTACCCAATACAATGGGTCAATACCATGGTGGTTACCCCTGGTTTTGCACTTTTTGAGCGCTTTTTGCCCATACACGACTTGGCACGTTCTTTCTCGCGTGCATACGCGACTTCCCTAGACATATCCGCGTATGCCTTGAGACATACTTTTTTTTTATCATAGATTGAGCACATTCTGAATTCCTTTCTTCATTGCCTTCTGTACATACTGTAGATACATCATATTTAGCTCATCAAGAACATATTCTAACAAGCACAACTTCACCAAGTAAGTTGTCATCATCTTCATTAAGTGGGTTGCCTTTCAAGGACAACACTCAGGATCATATTGTCAACAAACATCATATCACATCGGATTTACATCATTTACCAAGTCCATCAAGTCAAGAATAACTTCATCAGGTGGATTGCCATCAAGGACAACACATGTCAACAGTCACATGTCTTCATCTTCATTCAGTGGGTTGCCATCAAGGGCAACACTCTGCATCATATTTCCAACATCCCTGAATGCTGTGTTCGGTATATCACGGTTACAAGGTGGAAAACTCGGCTTCCTATGGATAAAAGGATTTGCAACCTAGAGGGGTCTCCCTTTATATACTCGACAGTACAGGTAGCATAAGTCTGTACTAGCACTGTCTAAAGCTAGATGGCGAACGACAGCTACTAGGTTTTAAGACACTGGAACACGTCTCTAGCCTAGACCACTAAAATTTTTTTGTTAGGTTTCAATGCTTCCTTAGGTTAATTAAATAAAATTTAAATTTGATCTTGGATTATGTTTCAGTTTTAAGGCCCTATCGAATTTGGATCTCAAAATTCCTAAATGCAAGCTATATGAAAATGAACACCATTTCCAATTCAATAAATGATAGTTATGATAAAAATAGATATCTTTCAAACAAAATCAAACAATGAGACTATGTGAAGAAATCCACTAATGCATCTAACAGAATCTAACAAAAATTAAACTCTTTCCTAGATAAACAAATGCTAGTTATGTAGAAGAGTATTTCACTTTCAATGCAAAGAAAGAATGCAAAATATGTTTTTTTTTTAATGAAAAGAAGCACATGATGCACTAATTACATGAAAAATGAAAACAAACACTAGCTTAAGTGTTGCGCAGGAATCGAAATTGAATGACTCAATAAAACGTAAAACAAACACAAGAAAGCACTCAAACTAATGTCGCAACATTTCAAAACAAGAGAAAGTTTTAAAAATGATCCAACACAAGAAATGTAATCTATGCTTGGAGCAATAAGGCGAAGAATCAATCGAAAAATGAAATGATTTTGCAACCAAAGCAATCACTCAAAAAGATCAAGAAAACTAAGTGCAAGCCATCCACGAATGAGATTGACAACAATCAAACCGACTTGATTTTCAAACAGAAGGCTCAGTGCACTAGGACACCTTGAATCCCTAAGGCCTTAACTGACACTAATAATAAAATGGACAAACGACAAATGAAAGCAAGTCGACAAGAATCAAAACAGTCCCAAAGGCATAATTACACATAAAAAATAACCCAAATGCAAGCACAATTGACCAAAAGACTCATTAAGGATGTCAAACCAAATCCTACAGGGGTTGGCGTGACTGTAAGGCTATAATCCATGCCATACAGGGGTTGGCACGATTGCAAAAAGAGCAACCTACACCAATTGGCGCGACTGTTCAGAGAAAAACCGCGCCAAGCTAGATAACTATGGGAAAAAGGGGGGAAATCAAAAATAATGAGCAGAGGTCAATCTTGACACTCTGGAGCTGAAAAGAGAACATAAACTAAGCAAGAAAACCAGAAAAAGATAGATAACTAAATCAATAATTGAAACTAACCTAGCAAGATGAAATGACAAACTCGCACTGATCCCCAGTGGAGTCGCCAATTTGTTAAGCAGGTAAATCCTCTCTATGGACAGAGACGATCCCTCTAGCCCTAGAGTGGGTCTAGAAACAAAGGGACATGCTAAAGTGTTGCTTCCTAATTATTGAATGAACAAAGGATACAGTAGATCGACCTAACTAGAATCCAACGCTGTCATTGTTGTTGTTTTGGTGGTGGCCTCTCTCTCCTGCCTTGGCAAATCACAATCCTTCTACCATTACGCTTGGATACCTGCACATAGAACAAGAAACAAGAAAAACATACAACATAATGGTTTCACTCATAACTACTAGCTAGTCAAAGAGGGCTAAGCATGTTGCATTAAGCATCTAACATAATACAAAATGGGAACCAAACAATAGGCATGTATATAAATGAATATAAGGAAGACTTACAACCAATGCTTTGACGTCGTAGTCTCCTCCAGCGGGGTTGAGCTGAAGCGTGCCTTATATGCTCGTAAGGGAATTTGGATGGGATGAAGGCATGGAATCAATCTCTCTCAGAAGTCATGGACTCAAGCTTCCTCAATGTAATTCCTTATTATTATATCTTCTCTAGTAATTCATCTATAATATGTTTAATTCTCCAAGTTCAGCTAGCTTGTTCTAAGAGAGATAGCTTCTTTTATAGAGGAAAAGGAGGAGGCTAGGATCCCTACAAAGGTGGGAGGGAGGCCTATCCTTTAGGGAGTTCCCATAAGAGGAGGAAACCATAAACCTAAAGGAGGTAGTCCATGGTTTATCAGTTCAACCACTCCCAATGACTCATCCTCGAGGTGGTTGGAGTGGAATATCTGCCTCTATTTTTAAAAAACATTCCATAAACAGATTGGCGTGGGTGGAAAACTAGGACAGAGCGCCAGCTAGCGCGGGGCCCAATGTTAATATTCCTCTTTGGCGCGAGGGCATAACTGACTACCCGCGCCAAGGAAAAAATAATGGTTTTTGAGTCTCTTCTCAGGGAATTGTCAATAGAAGGAATGTTACTTTCATGTAAAGGGATACAATGTTGGTATTTGCAAGGCATGACACTGCTTATTGATCACAGAAATGACCCTTCAATGGGTGAGATGGGGATTGCATGGACAGTGACAAAATGTTGTGTAACACCCCCGGTCGAGTGAGGGTTACACATCATAAAATAAATGCCCCACTTTGCAAAGGGACCAACGGTAATGATGGGATGGAGGTGAGTGGGTGGCGCACGCATCTTGCACTGGTATATCTAGCACTCGTGACATTTACGAACAGCGAGAATACAATCTTTGAAAATGGTAGGCCAGAAATATCAAACATGAAGGATTTTTTGAGTAGTAGAATACCCAAACATGTGACCACCACATGCGCCAAAATGGAATTCATTGAGGACTTTGTTAAAAAATTATATATTATAGAGAAATGCAACATATAAGATATGCAGAAAACACAAACACAAAAAACGCATAAAACTAGAGAGACACAGATATACGTGGTTCACCCAGTTTGGGCTATGTACACCCCGAACAGCCAGTCCTTCCTTTCTATTATCCAACAAAATGAAGAGACACAACCTACAACAAATCCTTTTTAATATCCTTTGTTCTCTCTCACAGTCTCCCTATCTGTTTCTTGCTCTGAGAATACACATACAATGCACAGCCACAATACAATACCCTCATACAAAATGAGGGGTTTCCTTCTAGGGTGAAAAAACCTAAACTAAACATAACTTCTACCGTTAAATCATCCACCTAATGAATGGCCCAGATTGACTAGAAATTACTATACTTTTACAAGGCATTCACCCCCCTAGACCCCCCAGGAAGCGTTTAATTACGGGCGGCGTTGTCGCCCCATTAATAACAGGGGTCCAATGCTGTGATACAAAAATAAATAAGATAATTAGGCTCCACACCCAATAGACGTTTTCAGCTTCCTTGAGGGTCAAACACCAGCGGAGAACAGAATCAGCTCCGATGGGGTATAAATTATCTTCAACTATGCGATAGGGTTGTGAATGATGACAGATACGTCGATGGGCATCTTTCGTCAACTTAGACTGGAAGGTGGAAGTCTGGAGATAAATGATGATATCATCATACCATGGATCGAGGGTTCTAATTAGAAAAATAGTGTCGTCTGGAATGCATTCCTCAGAACTAGAGGTAGCAGAGGCAGAAGGTAAAGAGCAGATCAAATCGGAAAAAAAAAAAATGATTTCTTCAATTTGGCGGTAGTGAACTCCAAATCGAACTCTTGGAGGATAACTATCCACTTCGAGTATTTCCCCCCCAACAATTTTCGAGTTAAAATATAGGTCATGGGGTTGCAATCAGAAATCATATTTATTGTGCAAAGTAAAATATAATGGCGAAAACATTGGACGACTTAAACAAATACCAACGCCAATTTATCGACATGTGCATAAAGCGTTTGAATTCTAAAATATTGCGGCTCAAATAATAAATGATGTGCTCATCACCATCGTCATCGTCCTGTACCAGAACCATGGCAATAGTGCTAAATGCGGCAGCCAAATAGAGTGAATAATCGCTATGGTAATTTGAGGGACACAAAATAGGAACAATGACAAGAAAATTCTTCAGTGCATCAAAATATTTTTGGGCAATCTCATCCCAGAGGTAGGGGACGCATTGCTTAAGAAATCGCATGAATCCTTTGGCTACTTCATCATAGTTCGGAATAAAACGGCGCAGGAAATTAGCCTTCCCTTGCAAACTATACAACTGATGTAAAGAGGAAAGGGAGGGGATATTAATAATAGCTTCGACCTTAAGAGTGTCAAGATGAATTCTATCTTTAGAGACGACAAACCCTAGGATTCTGCCAGAATTGATGCAGAAGACATATTTATGCAGATAAGCCGAATTTTGTAGCATCTATAGCGAAGAAAAATTTGACGGAGATGATTGAGGTGATCCTTACGTTTAGGGGAGTGATCCAAAAGGTCATCTAGGTAAGGTTGAAAATTTTGCTTAATATCGTGAAAAGTGTATGAAATTTCTCGTTGGAATGTAGCACTAAAATACTTAAGACCAAAAGGGAGCTTCTTGTATGTGAAGGTGCCCCATGGACAGATAAAGGTAGTCTTATGTTGATCAGCTGGAAGAATATTGATCTGGTTGTAACCAGAGAACCCGTCCATAAGGGAAAATATCTCACTCTCAGTACATTCATAAATGATCTGGTCGATGAAAGGATTGGGATAGTTATCCTTAGGACAAGCGCAATTGACCTCACTGTAATCCACACAGACGCAAATAGTACCCTTATTTTTATCCACAAGGATGATATTAGAGACCCAATATGTCAAGGGGATCAGATAAATGAAGCCAACTTTGAGAATTTTTTCAAATTCTCCCTTTATGGTGGCTGCCTTTCTAGGGTGCACGGGACGAAGATGTTGGCGAACAGGCTTTGCGTTAGGATAAGTAGGGATCTCGTGCATGACTATACTTAGATCGATGTTGGGAATTTCATCGTAGGACCACTCAAAAACGTCTCAAAACTCTCAAAAGAGAGTAGTATAGACCTCGATCTCATCAGGAGAATAAGTCTCCCCAATTTGGAAGTTCTCGACAACCCTCGGTTTAATGGAGATGTCAATAGGAATCATTTGCATAATATTCCCCATGTTTCCTTCCGCAAAAACTTCGTGTGTCAAGTTGGGTGTTTGAAGCAGATGGGAAGAAGCTTGGGAAGCAAATTTCTCAAGATAATTAGACATGGCCCCAAGGCCAGTGATAAAGGAGGAACAATGATGACTATCATCCCAAGGAGGATCCTCTAGAGACATCGATTGCTTCATCAGTTGGAAATGTCTCATTCAAGGGATCAAGAGAATCCGAAGCACGGAGCCAAGAGGATTGATAATATGTGTCGAGAGACACACTCAAAGGAGTATGATCGGAGGGAGGAGGAACCAAAGCCGAGATAACCTCACAATAATAAATTTCTATTGGGCTTAACGGCATCACGTCACCAAATGAATCAACCTGCTCAGGCGAAGGGATGATCCATGGATCAGAATACGTGGAGACCATATTGATCTGAGTAGTATTGGGGAGAGCAAGAGAAAAGAGACACATAAGGGCAGGGTCTTTGAAAATTCCCAGTGTTACACAACATTTTTTCACTGTCCCTACAATCCCCATCTCTCACATTGGAGGGTCATTTATGTGAATAATAAGACGTGTCATGCCTTGCAAAGGACATCATTACATCCCTTTACATGAGAGCAATATTCCCTCTATTGACAATTCCTTGAGTAGAGCTTTAGAAACCCATTTTTTTGCCTTCGCACGAGTAGCCAGTTCTGCCCTCATGCCAATGAGGGAGATTAACACTGGACCCCACGCCAGTGGGCACTCTGTCCCAGTTAGCCACTCACGCCGAGCTATTTATGGAATGTTTTTTAAAAATAGAGGTGGATATTCCACTATAAAAACTTCAAGGATGAGTCATTGGCAGTGGTTGGACTGAATAACCACGAACTCCCTCCTTATTTTATGGTTTCCACCTCTTGTGGGAACCTCTTAAAGGATAGGCCTCCCTTCCACCTTTGTAGGGATCCCGACCTCCACCTTTTCCTCTATAAAAAGAAGTTGTCTCTCCTTGCATAAGATAGCTGAACATGGAGAACTGAGTATACTATAGTTTAATTGTTGAAGAGATAGAAAAATAAGGAACTTCATTGAGAGAGCTTAAGTCCATGCCCTCATCTCGTCTGAATACCCTGATGAGCATCTGAGACGTGATTTGGCTGAACCCCGCTGGAGGAGACTGTGATGTCAAAGATTTGGTAGTAACTCTTCCTTCCATCACTACATATACATGACTATTGTTTGGTTCCCATTTTTTTTTATGATATTTGTTTAATGCAATATGCTTTGTCCCCTTTTACTAGCTAGTAGTTATGAATGAAGTTATTATGTCATATGTTGTTCTTGTTTTCTGATCTATGTGTAGGTATCCCAACATGATTTCAGAAGGATTGTGACTTGCCGAGGCAAGAGTGAGAGGTCACCACCACTACAGCCGTGACGACAACATTGGACTCCAGGTAGGTCGATCTACCATGTCCTCTCTTCATTCAGTAATTAGGAACTTACACTCTAGCATGTCTGTTTGTTTCTTGACCCACACTAGAGCTAGAGGGATCGTCTTTGTCCGCAGAGAGGATTAACCTGCTTAAAAAATTAGCGACTCCGCTGGGGAAGTGTGAGTTTTTCGTTTCATCTTATTGGGTCGACTTCGGCCATTGATTTCCTTATCTATATTTTTCTGGTTTTCTTGCTTGTTTTAAATCCCTTATTTAGCTCCAGAGTGTCAAGATTGACCTCTTCTCATTGGTTTTTCCTTTTTCCCATAGTTATCTGGCTTGGCGCACTTTTAAATTGAATAATCACGCCAATTGGCACAGGTTGCTTTTGTTGTAGTCACGCCAACCCCTCGTTTGGCATGGATTACCGCCTTACAGTCGCGTTGAATCCTGTAGGCTTTGGTTTGACCTCCTTGATGAGTCTTTTGGTCAATTTTGCTTGACTCTGGGTTGTTTTTTGTGTGTAATTGAGCCTTTGGGACTATTTTCACTATCGTAGGCTTGTTTTTCTCAGTTGTTTGTCTATTTTATTATCAGTGTAGTTTAAGGACTTAGGGTTTCTGAGTGTCTTGGTGCATTGAGCCTTCTGTTTGGAAATCAAGTCTTTTTTATTGTTGTCAGTCTCATTCACGGGTTTATTGCGCTAAGTTTTCTTGATCCTTTTGAGTGTTTGCTTGGGTTGGATGATCATTTCATTTTTCGTTTGATTCTTATCCTTGTTTCTTTGAGCATAGATTACATTACTTTTTTGGGTCACTTTGAAAAAATTCTTTTGGTTTGGAAGATTGCAGCATTAGTTTGAGTGCTTTCTTGTGTTTGTTTTGTGTTGATTGATTCATTCAATTTTGATTCCTACATTCACAATACTTAGGCTAATATTTATTTATTTTTTAATGTAATTAGTGCATTGTATGCTTCATCATTGGAAAATTAAAAAAAAAATCATTCTTTCCTTTGCATCGAAAGTGAAACGTTCTTTTGCATAACTAGCATTTGCTAGTCTAAGAAAGAGTTTTTCATTTTCGTTTGATTGCATTAGATACATGAGGGGATTTATTTGCTTATTCTCATTGTTTTCTATTGTTTGAAAGATCTCTACCCTTCTCGTAATTAGAATTCATGGAATGGAAGATGGTGTTCTTTTGCATATAGCTTGCATTTAAGAAATTTGAGATCCAAATTCATTAGGGCCTTGAAACTGAAACATAATCCAAGATCGACTTTAAAATTCATTCAATTAACCTAAGGAAGCATTAGAACCTAACGCAACATCTTTAGTGGTCTAGGCTAGAGACATTTTTCGACATCTTAAAACTTAGTAGTTGTCGTTCACCGTATGGCTTTAGACAGCACTAGTACAGACTTGTGCTCCCTGTACCGTCGAGTATATAAAGGGAGACCCCTCTAGGTTGTAATCCTTTTATCCATAGGAAGCTAAGTTTTCCACCTTGTAACCATGATACAACGAACACACCATTCGGGGAGACTACCTGCACGTACGTTAAGTCCTTGGTCATTTCTCTTTCATTTGATCACCAAGGTGTATATGGAAGTTCACAGAAACTTGGTACACCCTCTTTCTTAGAGTACCTAAGTAGTCATTTGGATCATTTTGTGACTCCTTAAAAAGAGAAGAGATCATCGAGCACTTGTCCTTTCACGCTTGTTTAAAATTGAAAGTGACTACAGTCATATTTTTCCTATTTCTCGACTCTTAAAATATGAAACAACGAAGTCTGGTTTCAGTGTCAAAAAATTAATTACCCATGATCACACGCTCGTTAAAATTTTTATTACTTGGCATGTTTTTGTTTTCCTTAGATTTTGATCTTGGAGCCTTCAATTGGTTATCTTTTTTCCTTCTTGTTTTGAAATACAGTCACAGTGGCAGAACCACCAGTTTCGTCGTCCTCACTGCCTCCTAGTGGTGGTTCATTTCCGGATGTTTATTTTGAAACCCCTCAGTCCACTAGGTCTACTGATTTTTCACAACCTATTCTCCCATCTGTCTTGCCTCTTGCTACCTGATCTCCCCATGAAGAGTCAGTTGAGTTCAATTGTCCTCCTTCAGGTGCTTGGTCTAGTTTTGGGGAAGAAGGAGAATTCCCTCCTCTTACGTCGGGATCACCGTTTTTAGCTATTGATGTACCTCCTAGTCCCCATAGTATTTTCAAAGATCTTACGGCAAAGTCAAACATGGATTCATCCAGTCTTGTTGGCAGTGAAGGAATGCCTATTTCTACAGGAGAATATCAAATTTTTCCTGAGGATCTCCCTCGTGTGTCTACTCAATATTCTCCATCATTGGTGTCCCTTCCACTTGGATATAGGTCCTTGAGTCATATTATGTCTAATGTTACATCCATAGCACAATCCAGTACATTAACTCCTCCTCAAAGTTCGGTCCTCCCTTCATTATGACTATCACCTTCAACACCTGATTCGTCGGTTACTGTTACATCTATCCTAGTCCAACCTACATTTTTTGTGGCTTCATCCACACCGGTTGTTACGACTTAGTCGTCAGGATCTTTTCACACTCGTAGGTCTATTTTTCTCAATGCTACGTGGCCTGTCAATCCCGATCCGGGTAGATCACAATCTAGTGCCGCAGAGGCCCCGCCTGCTTCTAGTGTGGTTTCCACTACCCCAGTGATTCCTGGTGGCCTTACTTTTGAAGTGTATCTATTGGCTATTCAGCAGTAGAGCTCTTAGGGTTGTCAGCAGCCCCAGGCTCCTAGAAATCCTCGATTCCATCATTATGATGCTATCGGTAACCCTGTTTATTCGTTTCCGCATCATTATGATGTATATGGTAATCTTTTCTATTTTCCTCCTATTGATCCTCATCAGGTTGTTTATGATCCTTATCAGACCGTTTCTCATCTTAGACCAACCTTACCTATGCAACCCTTTGGCTTGCAAGGACAACCCTCATGGGGACAACCTTTGGCTCAGCAATGCTCTGCCTCTGGTCCATAAGGACAACCTTTCGGTCCACAAGGCCAACCCTCACAAGGTCAACCTTTGGTCCAACAAGGCCAACCATATGGTCCATCCAGTCAACCTAAAAATAAACCAGTACCATCTTATGCTCCCGAGGGGCAAATCTATCCACCTCAAGGACAACCTTTTTCATCACAACTGCCGCCACATGTTCATTATGGCTAGAACTTTGTGCAACAAGGAAAACCTTACGCTCCTCCTCCGGGTCAATTTGGTTATCAGAGACAACTTGGTCCATCGCAACCATCGAGCCAACCTCTCCCACAAGGGCAACCCAATGGCCCTTAGTACTCAGTTCAACCAGCTCAACAGCCGATTCAACCTACTCCCCAACCGGTTTAATCGGTTCAGCAACCAGTTCTACCTATTTATCCAACTCAGCTAGGTCTACTCACTCAGTAGCCTGCTCAACCTACTTAGCAGGGTCCCCCTGCTCAACCAAAAGGCGCTTATTACCCTCAAGGTCAATATCAACCGGTATATAGTGCGCCCCAATTTTTTTACCATCAAAATCAACCTTCATTGGTGTATCATCAACCTCAAAGCCATGCTTACATTCCACAAAAGACTCCACACGTTGCTCAGTAGGGACCTCAATAGTCTACTCAGACTCATTATCTTGGTCCTCAACCCCAGTATCAACAGAATTATCCTGCTTCCAACCCCTATGGTCAGAATCCTCCGGGAAAAAATATATGGGGGTATAATTCCTCTTGGACTAGGTGGAATGTGAACACGGTTCCTTATCAGAGACCTCCAATGACTTTTAATACTCAATAACCATTTCTTGCTACGTTGGAATTCCCAGATGTGTCAAATCTAATGAATGGTCCCATTCTTCATAACCCATATTAGCCTCCGTTCCGACCAAGATTCCTGGTGATTGTCCTAAGTTTGAGGGCAAGTTTGGCAAAGACCCCCAAGTGCATGTTATGACTTACCACTTGTGGTGTTCCTCTAACTCTTGGGTTGACGATTCTATTTAGCTCCGTATTTTCTAGCGAACTCTTACTGGTGCCGCTGCAAAGTGGTACATTGAGCTGTCTCGTGGCATCTTCCAAGACTTCAATTCTCTAGCCATGGAATTCCTTATGCATTTTCAGTTACCGGTCCACTATGAGACCAAGACGAACCTCCTCAGTTAATTGAAATAAGACTAAGCTACTCATATTTTAAGATCATATTCATAAGTGGCGATGTCATCATCGCATGATCAAATTTGAGATTCCCAATCAGCTTCTGACTCATTGGTTCACCACCTCTTTTTTCAATCAGATTATGAAATAAATAGCTCTGGGAGCATGTGTAACCTAGGAACAAGCCATTACTTATGCCCAATACCTTTATCTTGTGTAATCTCAATCTGGCACATTGTATGATATCTTGCCTGATGCTCCCCGATCCAGAACTTCTAAACCACCAGCGACTCCATCCTTCGATGGTATTATTGGTTTCGTATCTCAAATTTCTCAGAAGTCTTCTTCTTCAAACTCTGGGAAGCAAAAGTCTACTTCTTCCAACAATGTTTCTTCTCAGTCTACCTCGAATTCTAGTAAACCCACAGAAGTTAATGCCATTCAGGCCAATCCGATGAATAATGCTTCTAAAGGTAAAAATAAGGGTAAAGGTAAGGCCAAAGTCGATACCCTGAAACAGGATTGTCAAAAACCTCATGCTGGCGATGGTTCTCAATGCAAGTTGAAGTACCCTTGTTTGATTTGTGATGAAGAGCACTTCACAAAGGACTATCCTCGATGGTTCAAAGTGAGCCGGTTGCTCAAAGGCACCTAGGGAACTATGGCCATTCTTAAAGAACCTTTCCCATCTCAGCAGACCCAGATGGTAGAGAAACCTCATTCCTCTACCCCATTTGGCTCTCAGGTGTTCATGATGAATGGTTATGCCGCCCACCATTATAGTATTGTTGAGGATTTGGCTTAGGCTTCGTCTACAATGTTTGCATTAGAAATACTTCAAAGTTGTCCATCTCAGCGGAAGGCTTTGTTGTCTGCGATTGGAAGGATTGATCTTGCTGATACTAGCCTTCTTGCTTTCGATTAGATAATTTCGTTCCACGACTTTCGCATTAAATTGCACTGATTATCCAAGTTGTTATTAATGGTCTCGACATCCATCGAGTAGTTTTGGATGAGGGTGCATCAACCTGTGTCATGTCATATTCTTGCTGGAAATCTATTGGTTCTCCAACCCTGAATTCATCACCCAATGCCCTTGAAGAATTTGAGGGAAGGGAATCAAAGCCATTAGGTTTTCTTGCTAGTTTACCGATCACTTTGAAAGGGAAGATATTCAATGTCGAGGTAGAGGTCGTTGATGCCAAAATAAATTACAATCTTCCCCTTGGTCGCAGTGGGACTCACGCCATGTTGTGTGTTCCATCCACTCTCTTTCATGTTCTAAACTTTCCGCATGAAGGAAATATTGTTACTGTTGATTAATTGTTTTTCTTCACCTTTTCTTCTGAGAAAAATGTTTCGTATCTGGATCATATTCCTACTCCCTATGAGAGCGTAGGGCCAGGTCTTTTCAAGGATCCTGCCCTCATGGGTATTTTTCCCCTTCCTCCGCCAAACATTGTTCAGATCAATATGATCTCTCGGTCTGATGACCCATGGATTATTCCTTCAATTGAACAGATCGATTTTTTTGGAGATTCGATGTCATTGAGTCTGATTTAGATTTACTATTTTGAACTCGTTGCAGCTTCATAAACTCTGTCCTCTAATCATGCTATTTTGAGCATGTCCCTTGACATTTATTCTCAATCCCCCTGGCTTGGAAATTCATATTTTCATATCCTTTGAAAGATGTGTTTCCCTTCAATGAAGCCATCGTGGAAACTATGTCTCTCGAAGATCTACCATGGGACGATCGTCATCATCATTCCTCGTTCATTCCTAGACTCGGAGCCATGTCTATGAGTCTTGAGAAATTTTCATCTCATGTTCCTTCTCCTCCGCTTCAAATGCTTGTTTTGACACATGACGTTTTTACAAAAGGTAACTTGAGTAATATTACATAGATAATGCCTATTGACATTTCCGTTAAACTGGGAATTGTCGAGAACATCCATCTCGGGGTCACTTGTTCTTCAGATGAAGTACACGTTTACACTAGCCTTTTCCACAAGTTCTGTGATGTCTTTGCATGGTCCTACGAAGAAATGTCTGGCATTGATCCTAGTATAGTGGTGCATGAAATTCCTACTTACCTTGGTTAGAAACCTATTCGCTAGCATCTTTGTCCTGTGCACCCTAGAAAATTTGTTGCCATTAAAGGTGAAGTTGAAAAGCTTCTCAGAGCTGGTTTTATTTATCTGATTCCCTTGACAGAATGGGTCTCCAATATTATCCCTGTAGATA
Source organism: Pinus albicaulis (assembly GCA_034641835.2). Classification (NCBI taxonomy): domain Eukaryota; kingdom Viridiplantae; phylum Streptophyta; class Pinopsida; order Pinales; family Pinaceae; genus Pinus; species Pinus albicaulis. The sequence continues at coordinate 1,488,156,880 of CM076582.1, forward strand.
AGAAGCATGGAACCATTCGAGTCTGCGTTGATTATTGTGATATTAATAGGGCTTGTCCCAAGGATAATTATCCTACTCCTTTTATTGATCAAATCATTGATGACTGTGCCGGGAGTGAGATGTTTTCCCTCATGAAGGGTTTTTTTGGTTATAATCAGATTAACATTCTCCCAACTGATCAACATAAGACTACCTTCATCTATCCTTTGGGTACTTTTGCATATAAGAAGCTCCCTTTTGGCTTAAAAAATGTTGGGGCCACATTCCAGTGAGCGATGTCATATGATTTTCACGATATTCGTCACATCGTTCAGCCTTATTTGGATGACCTTCCAGCTCATTCAACTAAGTGTATGGACCATCCTGACCATCTTTGTCAAATTTTTCTTCATTGTCGATGCTACAACATTCGGTTTAATCTGCACAAGTGCGTCTTCTGCATTTATTCTGGTAGACTCCTGGGGTTTATCATGTCCAAATATGGAATTTGCCTCTATCCACTCAAGGTTGAGGCTATTATCAATCTCCCCTCTCCCCCCTCATTGCATTAGTTGCAGAATTTGCAAGGGAAGGCTAATTTTCTACGCCATTTCATACCTAACTATGCAAAAGTGGCTAAAGGATTCACATGATTATTAAAGTAGGGTGTCCCATTCTGTTGAGATGATATTGCTTAGAAGTCCTTTGATGCACTGAAGACATTGCTTTTCAATGCTCCTCTACTGCGTCCTCCAAAATATCATCGTGATTTTTCCCTCTATTTAGCTACCGCTTTCAGCACGATTTCCATGGTTTTTGTACAAGATGATGATGACGGTAACGAGCATGTTAGCTATTACTTATCTCGTAGCCTTCTCGATCCTGAGACACGCTATGCATATTTCAAGAAGTTAGCGTTAGCTGCGGTTCAGGAATTTCAGCGTTTTCATCATTATATTCTTTTGCATACTGTGACCGTGAATTCTGATTGCAACCCTATGACCTATATATTGTCTCGAAAATTGCTAGGGGGAAAATAATCAAAGTGGATTTTCATCCTCCAAGAGTTTGATTTGGAATTCACTACTGCCAAGTCGAAGAAATCATTAGTCTTTGATGATTTGATCTATTCCCTCCCTTCATACTCTGGTCCATTTCATTATGAGGAATACATTCCAGAGGATACACTTTTCTTGATTAGCACCCTCAATCCTTGGTATGGTGATATCATCTTCTATCTCTATACTTCTAATTTCATATCTGAGTTGATGAAGGATGCTTGACGATACATCCAAAACCAATCGCAACCTCATCGTATAATCGAAGATAAAATCTATTGTGTCGGAGTGGATTCTATACTCCATTGATGTTTGACTCTCGAGGAAGCTGAGAAAGCCCTAAATGATTGTCATAGTGGCACCTGTGACGGTCACATGTATGTTTATGCCACTGCACAAAATATTCTTCATATTGGTTATTTATGGCCTTCTATCTTCAAGGACTACATTGTCGCGGTTCGTAAATGTCATGATTGTCATATCTATCATCATAAGAAACGTGCGTTCCTTATACCTCTTCATCTTGTCATTACCATTGGTCCCTTTACGAAGTGGGGCATCGATTTTATGACATGTAACCCTCACTCGACCGAGGGGGCATGCTTATATTGTCGTATCCGTTGACTACTTCACCAAATGGGCCAAAGAAATTCCTACACTTTCCGCTGATGGTAAGATAGCTACTCAATTCATATTCAATCACATCATTGCTAGGTTTGGCGTCCCTCAAGCCATTGTTACCGATCATGGTTCCCATTCTCGACATTATATGGTGGCTGAGTTGACTTCTAAGTTGGGTTTGCGTCACGACAACTCAATGTCATACTATCCTCAGGCCAATGGCCAAGTTGAAGCTGTGAACAAAGTTCTTGTCACCATGCTTCAACATACGATTGGGATCCACAAATCTAATTGGCATCTCATGTTATTTTCAGCTCTTTAGGCATACTGAACTTCAGTTAAGAATGCGACCGAATTCACTCCTTTTCAGTTGGTTTATGTTCTGGAAGCTACTCTTCCGATTGAGTGTGAAATACCTTCGCTCAAGTTGGCTGTTGAATTACTCCCAAAAATTTCGCCAGAAGAAGAGCATCTCCTCTACTTAGAAAGGCTGGATGAAACTCGTCGCTTTGCTACTCTGGTTATCAAAGCACAGAAGAAGTAGGTCAAAGCTCATTTTGACCAATCGGTTTCCCCTCGTTCCTTTGTTGAAGGAGACCTTGTCCTCCTGTACGACCAAGCTCATGATAAGCTGGGGGCAAGAAAATTTCAACCCATGTAGCTTAGGCTGTTACACATTATTTTTTCACCATGAAATTTTACTTTCTATATGGGTTCATCAATACCTATATAACGCTCCCTTAGAAGTCTACAACCCTAAAGTTCCTAAACCAAGTCCTAAATTTGGAGAAAATCTTGTAAAAATCATAAAAACACTTCTATCGCACTTTTCCTTAGCCTTACCTATGGCACCCCACCCTTTTTCTCTAAAAATTGTGGACCTGATCGCACGTTTTCTTCATTAAAGGTGCGGACCCCTGTAAAAGGTAAACTAAAGGTGAAAGTAAATTATAGAAGCCAAACTTTTCGAATATTCTCTAGCTATAAGCTTCTAGAAGGCATTATCCAGTCGAAGCCTCACTCCCTCCATTCATGAACATTCATCCCTTCATAAAAGGAGTCTATTCCTTGGTCTTTGGAACTTAATCCCTTGATAAGAGGACTCTATCCCTTCCATTTTGGAGATGTAACCACTTTCCTTCTCCTATAAATTGAAGCTTTGGTTCAGTCTTAAGGGTACATGCTCATATATGTAAAAATTCTCTATACATTTTGTATACACTTAGTACTTTCTTTGTACTTGGTAGCTACGATAGAGAGGGGAATTGCTGAAGAAATGTACTCTTTTTGCTAGCTGTTATCCATGCGAGAACGATTACACACTCATATTTAGGCTGGTTCAAAGAGTGAAAGGGCTAGTCAGAACAAAGGAAAATGCTTGTTACGGACCTTGGAAGGACCTATATGACATCAAGGTGAAGATGGTTGTAAGACTCCTTATTTTATTTAAATATAATACAAATGGATCATGTTTTCTCAATAAGTTGTGTATGTGTTTACTTGAATGACTTATTTCTTAAATTCCTTGATCATTAAGATAGATTTGTGATTTTTGAATTAGTATATGTTGTAGGTGCTTTTGATTCTCTTCCATGTCTTTTTTTCAGGTCTTAAGATGTGACTTCTTGGAGTGACGAGAAAGAAGAATTCAACTAGCATTGGATCATAGGTAGGTACTTTCTTCATCATAGAAAATTCTAAATCATATATAATCTAGAGAAAGTAGTTTACATTTTTCCTGTTTGTTTCTATATATCCTTGTGATACTAGGGATATCTTTCTTGTCCGCAAGAATGATTTATCCACCTAACAAAATGGCAACTCCACTGGGGAATTTGTTTTTTTTTCTTGAACATATTTTTCCTTTTGAAAGAATTTTTATTTTATTTTTATTAGTACATACTTGCTTGGGTAAATTATCTCTGTTGAATCCCTGAAAAGTACTTAGAATTTTTTATTTTTCTTTAATTTTTCTGATCTCTACATTTTTTCTTTGAAAACAGTGTGGTCACCTCTGCAGTTTCTCTATGTAAAAAGTGTGGTACTGCACCTTTTTACATTGAAACCTGCAAACCTTGAGAAAATTTTTGAAAAAATAAAAATTCTCTTTTCTGGTACTAGCTTACAAGATTCTCTGTGATTACCCAGACTTGTATTCACTGTCAAAAGCCTCTTGTGAAATTTTCTTCTAGCATTCCTAAGTTTTGAGTCATTTTCTAAAGATTTGCATTTTATAAGTAATTTTTTGCTTCGTCTTTGTGTTGCTCAAAGATCAGAAACTTTTATATACCTTAGATCACTGGTATTTCATTGTTTTCTTGCTGAGCCTTTGACTTAATATGAGAATTAGATTTATTTTTTATTTTTTTATTTGCAAATCTTAAGAGACTTTTAGTTCAATAAGTTTTGAATTTCACTTTAAAACCACCTTTGGATTATTTTGATTTCTTGCTAGGATAAGCAAAGGATTTCTTGGTTAGATTACAAACTGAGAAAAACATCCTCAAATTTTTAGAGTTTTTAGTCTTAAAATTAAAATCTTTAGAAATTTTTAGAGTTCAAAATTAGTGTTTTTAGTTTTGAATTTTGATTTCTAAGTAATCATACTTTTCTTTTGGAAACTGTTTTATTTGTAGTTTAAGACTTGAATGATTAAAAGGGATTTATTTTGAGAAATTAATCATTGAGTTCTCATGAAAATTATTTTTCATATATTCTTGTTTTAAAAGGAAGGATTGATGTTTTAAAAGCAATTGCATCCCTCAAATTTTTCTTTTAGATAGGTTTCATTGAAAAGGAATGAATTGTTTCTCATATAGATGCATTTTAGTGTTTTTTGGAGTCGGGTCATTATACATCATTGAAGTTTCACTTTCATGCCCATTTTCCTAAGAAACGACCAACTAAAAGTAGCATTTAATTAAAATCAATTTAGAAATTTTATATTTCCTGGGGCTCTTTCCACCAACATAGCTCAGGCTAGTGTCTTGGAATAGGTTTTAGTTAACTCTCCAAGACAGTAAAACAAACAAGTAGTTGATCTTGCGATAAGTAAATCCAATTATAGCATGTATGCTCTGGGAAGCTCCTCCTAAAGGAGTCAAGCATGAGATCATACCCTAACCAGTGAGGTAATCAATCCTTCCTCATTGGGAATGATTGAAGATATACACGTATTAACAATAGTAAACCTCAGATTGACCATTGTCGAGGAGGGTCACTTGTCGGTAAACCTTGGATTATGCACTAGAAAATTTGGCCCAATTTCCAATGGCCACTTCGTCGCTATTCCAACACATAGTCATCGCAAGAGTGACAGTTCGAGGGCGGAAAAAATGTGGTTAGCCATTACGTCGCAATTCCAATGCCTTGAGAAAGTGTCACAATACCAACACTTTTTCCGTCGCTTGCAAACAAGCGTTGCTCTTCTGACGTTTCCCAAACCGTCGCTCTTCTAATGTTTGTAAACTGTCGCAATTCCGACGAAATGTGGTCCGATTTTTTTAGCGTCGCTCTTTTGACATTTTCATACTGTCGCTCTTCCGACGTTTGTAAAATGTCACAATTCCGATGCCTTACAAAAGTGTCGCAAGACCAACGCATTGCAAAAGTGTCGCAAGAGAGATGATTTCCAGAAGCGTTGCAATACCGACGCTTTGCAAAATCTTTGCAATACTGATGCCAGGAAGAACTGTCACAATATCGACGGACGTCGCAAGAGCGATGCTTACAAAGCATCAGTATACCGACGACGGGTTCAATTTAAAAAAAAAAAAAAAACATTAAAACAGGATAGTAAATCTCCAATATTTGTTATGAATTGTGGGTGTTCCAGTTTCCTATCAGAACTATAAAGCTGTTGTACTACAAAATAAACAAATTTGAACTCCAATAACACGACATCCAAGGAAAATACATTTTTCTTCTACGAGACAATGCCACTGGCTTATATGTATTTTGGTGCCATGTGGCATATTACAAATGTGTATCAAAATTCACTGACTGCCATGTGTAATCTTAATAAATCCCTCGATAAATGTGTGGTCCTCCTATTGAACACGAGGAAGTGTATCTAGTCAAGAGTTGATGGCAGGGGTAACCCACAGTCCCGTTTTTCTCTGAACTTTTCAATCTCAAGCTGTGTATAAATGCATTCAATATTTCATGCCCAAGCAATTTCAAATTGGCAAACTCACACCAGGCTAACTTCTTCACTTGATGGTTCTAAACCATACTATAAGCCCCACATTCTATGGTCTAATCCCCATCACGCCTATCAAAATTTCAACCGCTCTTTACACACCCTGAATATAATGACTAGCCTACTCTCATTAATATATATCCCACTAAATACGAGCCACTTAGGAACTAAAACCCAAAACCTTGGCTTACTCATTTTATATATTCGAATTGATATTCGAATGTATCAACTGCTCAACCCTCCCGTATTGCAACCGTAATGTTTTATGTATGTCGACCTTGTCAATTCAAGCTTCGTCGCTTGGTTTCAATAAAACGCACAACCATTCACATAATTATACAGTCCTCCTTGTTATAGTCTCCGCCAATTTTCAAGGATCATAACAAATATCGACTTTGGTCTATAACCCAACGGTCATACATAAACCATTCTTGGCTCCACAGTAACTTACCTCTCAATCCGACGGCGGGCAACACGTCACACTACTTCAGAAGATCCGACGTATATCGCATAAGCTAAATGCACAGGCTTTAACTCGCGATGAGAGTGGGTTTTCAAAACTGCTCAGGGACACGCGTCACCTAGTTTATGGGATCGCGCTGATTTCTTAATTACTGCTTATCACTTTCTAACTCGTGCGATCAACCCACTTTTACTGTTCATTCCTGCATGGTTCCATCTTCTTCAATGCGCCAGGTTCCGTTCAACTCACTTCAATTACAAAGATTACTAAATCATGGCAAAACATAGCAATGTCACAACAGTTGACAAGAAACCCTACTTGAAGAGAATATACCTTCTTTATGCACTTCTTTTCTCTAACCTCATACCGAGCTCTGGTAAGATCAGACAACCAACTCCCAAGAAAACAATACTACACAACAAAGGATAAACACATTAGGTACAAATCACACCCCTTTTTATTATTCTCAGTTACATGCCAGCAAGCCAGACACCTAAATAAGGGAAAATACATTTTACAACACAGTAGTTCAGGTCCTCCCTTTCTGATCTACAATTATCACACAATCAGGAGCAAGCATGACAAAAATCAACATTTCTCTTGATCTCTAGTACGAAAATTGTGAAAGACTGATATGATAACATTTCATTGCCTCATCAGGACCTCACTTGAAAGTCACTTGTTTCTTACATTTGCACCATTTCCTGAAGCAGACGGATCTTCCGAATTTCTGTAAGTCGCCAAACCCAAGATCAATTACACAAACATGCTTGCAAACATAGAGTTTTGAAAGATATTTAAAAGAAAAAAGAGGAATCCTAGATAAAATATCAAACCACAAACCTGTTGTTTAAACAGGGCATGTAAGGATCACAAACAGGAGTACAAGGTCTTAATGATGTGCTTCTTGAGTGAGCTGCTAATTGGGCTTGAGTAGATGGAGTCTGCTGGTCATGCCTTCCATTCTTTCTATCGATCCGAATATGTTTCTTAGCTTCAATAGAACATAGCAATAACGGTAGGGTTCCTACAACACCCTGTCACAGGTCTCACAAGAATTCCCCAGGCCCTTCGATAGTCGAGACTGGGACCTCTAGTTTAAGAAAACCACACTAGCACTATTGGTGATGTAGGTCTGCAGCACAAAACATTAACATTATAATCAGTACCTAATCACAATCATTTAACCTACATTTTAAAATTACCGATATGCGTGACAACTTACCTGTACCAGAGAACAGTCTATTAACTTCTGCATGTCCTGAAGCCGAATAACATCATGGTAGACATACCTTCTAACCTGGAATATAAAACTCTTTTAGGACATCATAAATCTCATTTGATGCAGTAATTCATGCCAATTAAGGACCATCCTTTACAAGGTTTTTCAGATTACCTGCAGAAGGCGACGTGAACGATGGGAATAGAGACAATGTTGACAAATTCTGGCACTGAAATCCACACAAAATATGTTGACTTCATTCTTCTTATTCTCCAAATGAATGGAACAAGGTGTAAATAATTGGTCTGTTAACAGAGCATCCAGCCATACCAGTTTTTTTGGAACAACAGAGAGAGCATATCCAACCTGCAAAGGAGTCAAAAAGCTCAATCCTTCCATAATTTACTATATTTGAGGAGCTAGGAAAAATGGCGGAAATCTCCTATAAAATCCTCATAATTTATCAATTTATGGAATTCGGGTAATTATCAATTTATTACCTCTCGACCTCAGCATATTCAACCCCCTTAAGCTAGAGATGTGAAACACAACAGCGCACGTTTCCTCAAAAAATGAACTTAAATAAGGCTGAGATTGTCAAGACGCTGACTGTTCATTCTGGAAATTTAACTCAAAACTGAGCTTACCCCTCAAACTTCGAAATAATAACACAAATCATAACACATCAAAGCTAATCTTGACAAGCTATTTTCCAATTTGAAAAATTAACTCAAATTCGGAATAAAAGATATGGGAAACGTGAGTTCCCGATCCTGCACGCAAGAGACAACGATTGGCAGAGCCTCCATCTCCATCACGAATATCATAAATATTAACTGTATTTTGGGCACTAGAAGTAGATACCATAAGAGGCCCACATGGCCTGTACCACCAATGTTGATTCTCTAGCACAAAATTTGCAAAGCCAAAATTTCTCCCCGAGACATCCCTCTCTACCAAAACTAGAGAGATGGTACTGGATGTTGAAGTGAAGGCCTATGATTCAGTATGGAATTCCATAATTTCTTTATTATAAAAGTCCCATGAATAGAAACCTGAGTCCAATGTACAACCTGCAGATGCTGCCACAACATATTTACCAGAGCGACCATCTGAACCAGCTGCTCTGATCAACCAGCAATCACCCCACATGTTTGGGGTAAGCCCATATGGAGATTTATATTTAGCCTTCTCCTGGAGATTGGAAAAAAACAATACTGAGTATTACTCATACATCAACTACCCTTATGTTAAGGGAAAATTTAAAGAGTGCATAAATATTCTTGAAATCCCAATCATAGTTTCTAGAAAATTTCAACAGTTTTTGAAATGAACTACATAAAATATTTAGGAAAATCATTTTTTGAAATAGAAATTGGTGAATTTTATTTCAAATATAGAAATTTAAACCATGAGAATAATCTAACCCCTAGGATTTTCCCTATTTCTAATAGAAAATCCCAAAACGTATAAATTATAACACCCATAAACCCCAAAATTAAGTACAATAATTAAAACCTCCTAGAGAGGAAGTGCCTAGATAGACCTGACCATAAGCGTTTAATTGGTTTTTTCAGAGACCTGGCCATAGAATCAAATGAATCCTGTGAATCCTGCAAAATAATAAACAATAGTAAGGCCATTATTTATTGGTTTGAAATAATAAACAACATGCAACCAACCCACATAATTAGTAAATTATTTAAAGAAAATAATTCCTACATATTAAAATATAAAGTTATAACATACCAGCTCATACTCGACCATAACATCTGTATCAATATTATTCTTATGTATCTTCTTGATCTTCATCCAACTGATCGACATCTATATCAACATCTGATTCAAAAACAGTGTTGAAATGATCGACCATGTCATCATCATCATCAATTATGTCATTTTCAATAATATCCTCATCGACATCATCATCAATAATTGTTGCCTCATCTCCTATGCTTGGTTCATCTTCTAAGATATCTTCTTCATCTGTCAATTCATCTTCCTGCTCATCTGCCACTGCATCATCTTCTTCCTCTATAGTATACTCTACTAGCCTTCTTTTTGGATCATATCTAATATAAAATGACCATTCGTTCTCACCTGTAACCTCTGAGTAAAAGACTTGTTCCCATTGGCTTGGAAAAATATAGTGATCTTTTCCTGCTTCAAACTGCGATGTTTTAACCATTGGAAATCCATTGTCATGTTGAATAAGTGTTCTATCATCATCACGTACATTCATTCGTAGCCTATACCATTTGACGTCAAAAAAAACTATTTTGAAGGAATTAAAGTCACACTCAACTATATCATCTAAAAACCCATAATATCTATTTTCAGATTCTCAAGGATGTCTGTCACTCCCGGAGGAAACATTAGTGACCTGGAATACTGCAGTTATCCCACTATCAGAAGTTTTCCTGTTATCATCCAACTGTTTAACGCAAAATATATGACCACTGCACCACATAGCCTTGTAGTGTTTCAATTGCAATATGCCAAACATGAAAAATATGCATTCTCAATTAATAATTAATCATATAATTTATAGAGCATGAAAATTATCTGAAAAATCAAACTTGTTGTCACATTATAAATATAGTATAAAATAAGTAATGAATAGAATAGGTGAATTAATTGCTTACTTTTCTATCTTTCAAACCATATGCTAAATCGATTTCCTTGTCTGTAATGTTTCCATCTCCACTACAATACGCTTCTCTAATCAATCCAAACAGTAGTTGCCATGATAACCTACCATCGTTGCATGCTTTACATGTTTCAATCCATTCACTCATCCACTCAATATTGTTTGCAATGTATAAAAGTAGTGCCTCATAATCTAGAGCACCTGAATAAAAAAACAATAATTCACCAATATTAATAAATATTACTTATAACCATGGTAAATTATATTAATTAATAAACTATGAAAGAATAAGAACTAAATGAATATAATGATCATATACATGATGTAAAAAAATGAAACATTATATTTATTATACATAATAAATCTTTTACCTCTCACTTTCTTCATTCTAACTTTTCCCAACAGGTGCTCCACTTCAAATTTTTTGATGGAGTTCACATCCCACTACCTTCATGGTTGGCACAGCTAATATAGGAAGATAATGACTAATATACACCATGGATTGATATACCACATATCCCTCCACCATAGAACCCTCGGGTCGTGCTCTTTGTCTAATCAAATCCACTGCCTTCATGGCTGGCACAGCTAATATAGGAAGATAATGACTAATATACACCATGGATTGATATACCACATATCCCTCCACCATAGAACCCTCGGATCGTGCTCTTTGTCTAACCAAAGCCTTCAACGATTTCAGGTGCCTCTTGACCATCCACATTGACCTTGTGTGTACTGGTCCACACATTTCAATCTCCTCAACTTGGTGTATCAAGTTGTGTTCTTGTGCATTGAAAAATGTTGGAGGTAGATACTTTTGCATTTCACACATTAGCTGAGGAATTTCTCTCTTCCAATACTTTATTTCATCTTGATGGATTTCTTTCAATGAAAACCATCTGCAAATCATTATGCAAGGTTATTTCAATGAAACATAATATATATTTCATTACAAGTAAATTAATACATCATTTCATTAAGTACAAAAATAAATTGTAGCAATTAGATTTTGTGTATAAATCAAAACTACTTACCTCATGTATTTACTAAGACCATATATAACTTGTTTGACATTATTGTCGAAGTCGTTTGGGAGAGATACAGGTAGAACATACTATAACAATAAAAAATGAATCGTTATTGCTTTCCAAATTAAACAGAAAAAAGGAAAATTTAAAATATGTATTCAAGCAATAACATACAAAAACGTATACCAAAAAAATTACCTTAACAAAGGTATGCTAATCATGTGTTTTCACCCCACTGAAGTCACCTTTCTTCGTTAAGATATTATTTATGTTTGAAGCAAAACCTGTTGGAAATTTAATTCTTCTAACGACCTCTTTTACATCATTGCTTTGTTGTTCTGTTAATAACCATGGAATATTACTATAATTTCGACCTCCATTGTTATTTGATCTATCGATCACACTTTTCATTGCATGATTCGATTTCTCAATGTCAGCACAAATTTTGTCAATTTTATCTCTATCATGTGCACCATCTATGGTTCACCATAACATTTCTGTCACATTCTTCCCGACATGCATTGTATCAAACAAATGAGCTATTTTTAGGTCCTCATAGTAGGGCAACCTCGCGAATTGAGAAGGATAACATTTCATTCCATGTGGAAGTACAATATTAGTACCTTCACCGCGACGATGACCTTGATATCAAAGAATAAAATAAATCAGAACAATATTAATTATAAAATACAATAAAATAAATTCATTAGTTAAAACAAAAATTCCAAACATTACATAAACAAATAATATATATATATATATATATATATATATACACACACACACAAATTACATACCAGCTGCTTGACGATTATTAATTCTGTTATATTCCAACATCCACAACTAAGGTGTCATTCTTCGTGGTTTTAATCCAGTTTCTTCTTTATCATTGAAAAGATGTTTTTCAGTAGTACGATACTTATGGTTCCTAGAGAGGAAGTGCCTAAACTCATCAAACACCATCTTTCTTAAGTCTGGCGAATGACGATACTTCATCTTAGGGCCACAAACTGGACATGCAAATCTACCCTTTGTTTGAAGACCCGCAATAGATGGATCAATAACAATTAATATACTATGAGATCATTTTTAAAACATGCAATATGGTATATCTAATTTAGATAATTATGTATTATATTAAAGTGCAACGAAATATTACATACCACAAACATGTGTTAGTCCTGGGGTATCATGAATTGTCCATACAAGCATTCCACGACATTGAAATCTCTTCTGCTTGATTGGTTTAGTGATGTCATACATAGTGATGCCATGCCATAACTGTATTAGCTCATCGATAAGAGGCTCAATATATACATTCATATCTTTGACCTGGTACTTACCTAATTGTTCAAAATTACGGTACATAATAATTACTACCAAGATATATGTATATATAAGTAAGTAAATAAATAAAATATATATTTATGCAAACAACGAGAGAAATAAAAATGTTACATTCAAAAAAATAATGTATCAAATACCTGGAATAATCATAGTCAACATTATGTGCTCCCTCTTTATTGACATCCAAGGAGGAATGTTATTGTTGATAACAAAAATAGGCCACACTGAGTAAGTAGATATAAGCTCTCTGAATGGATTAACACCATCAGCTGCCAATGAAAGCCTGACATTACAAGGTTCATTTTTAAAATCTACATATTTTTCCTCGATTTCTCTAAATGAAGAACCATCTGCAGGCATTCGAAGAACACCATCTCCACTTCTATTCTTTGAATGGTAATCCATAAACTGTGCTATTCTGTTACACCTGAACATTCGCTGCAAACGTGGAATTATGGGAATATGACGAAGAACCTTTTGAGACACCTTTTTGGTTAGTTGATCTGTTTGATATCTACTGGTAGCACATTTCAGACATTTTGTTTTCAACGCATGTTCTCCATAATATATAATATGATCTTTAGGACATGCATCTATAGTGTTATATTCCATTCCAAAGTGTTTCATAATAGCACGTAGATCTCGATATGTTCGAGGTAAAGTATTTGGCGATGGTAACAAATATTCACCCAACAATCTACAACATAAACAAAACCTAGTTAATGTAAGATTTGCAATGTTGTGGACAATTTTGTCACCCTTAGAGACAGCCTAGAGTTGCTATAGACCAGTGCCTAGGACATCTTAGCATAGCAAGGAGCTCGTAATTTAGCTTGGGTTGTCAATCCAAATGCTCTCTTACTATCACTTGTAAAACAAGGAAATTAATTTAAATGGGACCAATCTCTCTCAGAAGCTAATACAAAGATAAGAATAATGTAGGAACATCATGAAACACTTGAATACAAGGCATCAGACAGTTAAGAGACAACTTACTGCAAAGAGGGCTAGTTCAAATAATATACCACAAAAATCAATTATCAGGAAGTGAATGCAGTGAAGAAACATGTAGAAGATACTAGTTAACATGAGGCTGATACCCAGATACACAACAGAACCATATATGGGCTTAACCAACTAAGAATCCATACATGAAAATGGCATTTTAAAAGCACACTCCTCAAGCAACTAATATAGTAGAAAATATGGATGAAATGAACATGAAACAGTATATCATGACTAGGCCTATTTAAAGCGCTTGACTAACCCCAAGTATGGGCACCAACTAGGATGAATCCTTACTTAAGATCAGTGAGCCACTTGCATTCTAGAGCATGATACAAGAAGATAAATAGCATGGAAGGAGATTTTATATTAACACATAAGAGAAAATTACATACTGTGAGATACCAAAGACCAAAATCCTCATTACAGTTATAACTCCTCCTCACTGAGACCCTACGGGCTCTGAGCCTTCATAAAAAAGTGTTACAAAATGTGTACAAAATCCTTTTCACTGCACAAATTGCTGATAGAAATCTGGAACCCCTCTAATGTCTTATTTCTGGGTTTTTATAGAAAGGATAGATAATTCTAGAGAAGGAGGTAGATGGAGCACATTTAATGACTTGATTTGAACAAAATGGCGGAAAACATTCACGCCCACACTGTGAATGACTAAATATAAATGACTGTACTTTACAATTAACCTCCCGAAATAAATACTGAGGATGAAAATCTCCTCATGAACAAGACACAAAGAATAAAATATACAAACGTTCTGTACTTGACTGAAAGAGGAAAATTTGCTGCAATAAAACCCTGAGGTTGCTTGTATTTGAGTATAGTACCCTCGGCCCTCTAACTTCGGGTTTCAACCTCAGATCTTTAATGCAGGGTTCTGTGCCTCTTAATCCTTCGCTGATATTTCATGCTGCCCCATTAATACTCTCGCCTGCTCAAATCTATTTCTTGATTTTCTCTGGAGGGTTATATAGATTCAAATCCTTTCTTTCTTTAATGATGGTCATATCATAAAACTACCCTCGGCTTCCCTCCTTAATTTCTTCCTCGAAAATTGTCGAGGGCGGTGTTCTTGACTTCTGCGAACAAAGCAGCAAATCATGATGAATCTTCTACCGCGGCAAACCTGCAAAAACACAAACTAGTTAAGGAAAACCAGACCGGGATGGAGATGAGGACGATGGTGACGATGAAGACATGGCCATATGGCAAGAACATGTAGGGTGGTGGAGAAAATACAGTGGGGACTTTGACGGGGCATAATTTTTCCATGTAAAATAGTTTAAACCTGATGAATGAATAAAAACGATGAATATGAATGAAAACACACACACACACACACACACACACACACACACACACACATATATATATATATATATATATATATATATACGGCAGGGGAAAATAACATGGACACGCGGGAATATGACACATGGGTGTACGAAGGATAGGTAGAAGAATGACGTGGATGTGGAGTCCACAGGTGGAGGAGAACGCGTCTTGGACCGTCAGATTTTGAAACCAGATCAACGGCTCAAAGGCGCTGGGGGCGACGTAATGGTGGGCCACGGGGCACGACAGACACAGATTAACACGCGATCATCTTCGGAGGATATCCGCCATTGGATGGAGGTCGACAGATCCAACGGCGTTGGTGGGTTCCGCTGCCCATCTATGGTCGGACATTTAACTCGCGAAATGGGTGGTTTGATCGTCGTACTCAGGGACACGCGTCACGCGATTTGTGGAATCGCTGGCATTTGATTGAAAACCGCCAACCTGGTGGAGGTGGTGCGGAATGGAACCAATGGTTTCCTGTGACGGGATATGGACGCGGGGACCACCACATAAAACAACCTCCGCTCCGTCGATCGGACTTGATCAAACGGTTACAATTGTGCCCGAAAACGTAAAGCGACGAGCTCCTTTTTACTTAGGATATGGTTTCGAGCCCGAGTCACATGGGAACCAAAACAGGGAGGGCTAAGATCTTAGGGGCTAGGCCCGATAAGTTTTAAATTATGGGTTTTAACCTTTGCAGGGTGAATTTTTTAGGGCGGAAAAGCGTAACGACAAACAAAATTTGAGGTTCTTCGGTAATGATAACATGTTTGAAAGGTTATGAGGGAGCATTAAGCCAAAAATTTGAATGAAGGGGTTGACATGTACAACATGCAACATAAACATAATTATTTTTTAATAAAAAAAAAACTATTTTTAAGATTTGCAACCATGATTCCAAGCCAATAGAGACAAAATATGAAAAAATTTCTCATTTATGTACCATGCAAAGGTGATGAATATATCAAAATGGCACCAAGTGCAATACATATCATCGAAAAATACATAAGAAAAATTGTTGAAGTAATGTATTAGGTTTCTCTTATATTATTCACTGTGTTTTATTACTGAGTTAATATTATAATATACAATCTATCCCTGCTCAGATCTGTTGTCAATTCATTGTATCAGCCTTAAAGACAATTTTGTGTTCATTATCTATATATATATATATGTGTGTGTGTGTGTGTGTGTGTGTGTGTGTGTGTATATATATATATATATATATGTATGTATGTATGTATATATACATATATATATACATATATATATATATGTATATATACATATATATATATATATATATATATATATATATATATATATACATACATATATATACATACATATACATATATACATATATATATATATATATATATATATATATATATATATATATATATATCATACCAGCATTTTGAAGATCTTGTATTCTTCATTATATATGTTTGCTTGGCAATAAATTTCTAGAAAAACATCTACAACACTTAGAGGTATTGAATTAGTTTATGAAACCCACTATTAGTGCTATTTGTAACAAGTTGAGAGAGCATTACAACTTCAGAAGTCTACTCACAATGTGTTTGACAAAATTTATCACTGAAAAGATTCATTAAAACCCAGAAAACTCAGTGGCCAATTTAGTGCATTTCCAAGCGGGAATTTTCTAGTGGTCAATTTATTATTTCCAATCATATTTTCATTAGGTTGTATGTTTTTGTCCCTTGAGTGGCGTCACACCATTTGCATCAGTCTTAATGCCATGATCAAATTGATTGTATGTTGTGTGAAAGGTTTTGTATTTATGCTGCCGGTATGTGTGAGCAGAGAGAGAGGGTCTGATAGTTCCTAGTTGAGTGTGAAATAAGGTTGCTGCTGATTGTTTTGAGAACAGAAATTGTCATCAAGTACACTTGATGAGTTGCATGCTGCTAGGGATTTTATGCTAGCCAGCCTTGTATTTATCAGTCATCATGTGTATTATTGCTACTATAAGGTGTTGAGTATGAGTTATTAGACAAGTTTGTTGCTAGTATAATAGAGGAATTTGCAGCTCATGGAGGAGACACTGAGGAATTTGCAACTCATGGAGGAGCACCTAACCGGCCGATTAAGTACGGAACTGGCCGGTTTATGCATAAACTGGTCGGTTCCTTACTTAACCGACCGGTTAGGTTCGGTTAACCGGCCAAAATAGGTGAGAATAGGCTATTGATCGGGTTGCAAGGCCGGTTCCAACCGGCAGCCAACCTGACCGGCCATTTTTGATAACTATGATATATATATATATATATATATATATATATAAGTTATTATTTTACACATTTATTACAACTAAAAAAAGGGAAAATAATCAACATTTACATATATGTGATCATATATACATATTGCATACCTTAGGAGTTGTGTCATACATCTATTCAACAAATTATTCATAACCTTTAATTTCACCAAAAACAATGTAGCAGAGAGAAGAGTTGCATTTGAGTGTTCAATAAGTCGTTCACTTGACCTTTCAATCAGAGGTACATCATAAATATCGTCACTGCTATCTCCACCATCATCATCTGACTCACCATACAAGTCTTGGAGCATTTGATTTGTCCCATCATTAATGTGAACTATCTCATTACTGTCATCATGATCTACCCCCATGGGATCATTAAAATTACCTTCATCATTCGCTTCATGTTCTTCACCTTGTACAACATCATTTCCAATACTAATATTTGCTGCAATATTCTCTTGTACTGGTGCAACATCATCTAATCTACTACTATTTAGCTGTGGAAGCTGGTTGATCATCTGCAAAAAGTTGGGGGGAAACTGTGCCTTTATGAAAATTACAAACATTAATAATTAAGCATTAGTGCACATATAAACAATATTAAAATAATATAAAATTTTACAATATAATCAAAATGAAGATAGATAATTAATTACCATGGGACAATAGTCATTTGATCCACCATCAATGTGCCCATATTTCCTACAATGCATTGTTGCTGTTGCTATTAAAACTCTAACATTATTTCTCATACAACATTTTTTGCAAGGGCAATAAACTCTACCATCACCCCTTTCACCCTTTTGAATTTTTTTTCCACCTCTAATGTTTTCTTCCATTGATGCAAATTATCCTATAAATAAAATAATAAATCTCTCTCAATGGTGTAGAAAACCCAAGACTTGTTGAACTCAATGGGAGCTCAATATATAAGCAAAAAGAAAATAAAAGTGGGCTTTTTACAAATTGTGGGTTTTTTACAAAATTGTGGGTTTTTTACAAAATTATGGGCTTTTTCCAAAATTGTGGGCTTTTTCCAAAATTGTTTATATTTTTAATAAAATGTGGGATTTTTTACAAAATTGTGGGCTTTTTACAAATTGTGGGCTTTTTACAAAATTGTGGGCATTTTACAAATTGTGGGTTGATAATGGTGGAAGGAAATTACTGTGATAAAAATAAAAATAAAAATCTAAAATTGTCTATTTGCAACAAATGCCCTAAAATTAACAACATGATAGATAGTGGTAACAATGAGAAGCAAGGAGATGGAAACTCCACGGTCAATCTACTGGTAGACAATATGCCTTCTCACCTCCAATGGATTTCTCATACTGGGTAGCACACATCAAAAATCTGCTAGTGAGAATGGAATGCCTTAAATCTGAAATAACAAGTTATATCCAAATATTGAAGCGGAATCCATAAATCTCAATTTGAAACAGTTGTTTTTATAAATGAAACACCAAGAAAACTTACAAATCCAAAAATCACTCAAGGGCTACACCACAATACAATATGAAAAATTTTAATCATTGAAAATATGCACGAAGAGATGAAATCCCAACAAGATTTATTCAAATAGGGGATGGAAACGCAACAAAAAACTCTAAATCTTTGGGTACATGTGACTCGGGCTTCCCAACCCCCTCACTCACCATAGTAGAGGCATTTTTCTAAGCCAAAATAATGGAGAAATGCATTAGACAAACCCTAAATTCTAGGCTACATGCTTATTTCTGAAGTTAGAGACCCAAAATTCTTCATTCGCAATCTTCAATTTAAAATTTAACATTTTTCACAGAGTAAATAAAAAGAAAAGGGCCTTCCTGAAATCATATTGTAATTTTTCATACCATGGTTTCTGAATTTCTTCAAGACAAAATTCAAGAAATCCAAGAATTTTTTGTTCCCTATATGCATGAACACAACCATTGTAGATGTCGGCGAGCTGAGGAATGATCCATCCTTGGATTGAAGTTTCATTATTTTCTCCCAGTCTACTATTTCTTGCAGGCCTTCCAAAGAATAGAGTAACGTTGTTGGTAAGGCATAGAGAAGATTGGGAGGAATCCTGATCCAAACACCACCAAGGTAAAAGGTAAAGTTAGTCAGTTATCACTTTGAGAGATGGAAAATTTATCAATGACAGAGGAGAATGGTGATCAGATTCTAACTTTTGAAGCTTAGCCTCCTGCTTTTCAATGATTTTCTTGATGAAAGGAAATTCATAAGGCAGATCCAGACCTAAGGCTTTAGCTTATTTTAGCATTGCAGCCAGTTAACTATTGAAAAGTGCTTCCGCATCAGTATTTTAAATTTTCCCAGAATTGAATTTGGGAATGAATTTTGAAGGCATCTATACACAGCTTGAGGTTTGAAAATGAGAGAAGAATAGGGATTGTGGGTTTTTACGCCATCAACCAAGATATGTTTATGGTAACTAGAAAATTTCCATAAAGTTAGCTTAGAAATTTTCAAATAAGAGGGATGCAAACCATTTCCATTGTTTTCTATTTATGGGGGATTGTGGGAGATGTTTGGGGTAAGAGAAGCTTATACACAATGTAGCCATGCGAGAAATTTTATCCAGTGACCAGGTGCTCAATTTTTTTTGCATGGTGTTCAAAGGTTTAGAGTTGATGATTTGACAATATAAGCAGTCCGAGAAAGATTCATGCATTTTTATTGATCTTGACTCTTGAACACCATAAGACTGAATGAGATGGTATTGCAAACTACACTATTGAAGGATAAAAATGTTGATATACATCTGTAATCTGCAGGTGGAGTTCATCTGGATCAAGCCTACCTTGATACATGTATAATCTGACTCTTGTCCCTTAATAACCACATTACTCAATTGTTTGAATCTTCATTTCGAAGAGTCGCAAGTCAGGGTTGATATTAATAATGTCAAAGTATGAAACAAAATTTTCCAACAGCCTGATTAAAAGTGCAGTAGTTCTTGGCATATAAACTCCTGGAAATGTGCAAAGTGGTAGTTAAACTATCCAAATCCAGTGCATATAAATCCTTGTCGTATGTTGATACTTGTTTTGACTAATTCATAATAACAATCGCTTGAAAGCATTCGGTGAATTTGAAGTAATCTAAAAGAGACATGGTATTATGGCATCAATAAATCTGAAGAAACCAACTGTGAAAATCTTAGTCACTATTTTGGAGAGATGATGGTTTGTCTGAGTTCCCTTTGTGAGTATTACAGGTGTGAACTACTATAATACTCCTTACTAATATATGTTAAGACTCGACATGGCTATAAATGAAGGGGATTTCTACGCATCAACATCAACATGTTTTCAAGTAGGAGCTGCCTAATTTTGTAGCAAACTTCTCTCTGGATGTCAAAATTTGCAGACACTGAAGATTACTCAGGTGATGCCTGAAATTTCCACTGAATTCCTATAAGAATCTTAGATTTGTGACATAAATCCTTTTGCTAATATATTAGCTTACTCCTTTTAAGTTTGTCTCATTCAACTAATAAAAAATGTTTCAAGGAGTATAATGAAAACTAGATTATGTGTGAAGCATAAAATAATCATTGATGTTAGACTTGGAAGTTGGAATAAGACGAGATAAAACAATGAAAAAGGCATTCCATTACTTGCATGAAATATGAGTACTGCCTTTTACCAGTAAGCTGGGAGCAAGGTCTAGATTTTGACTCGCATCGATTCTTGTGAGGTCAAATTTCACTAAAAACATAGTTTTTTGTATGTTTTTCAGCACATGGTTAAAAATGATAGTGCATCAAAATATATATTGTTGGGCCGAATACATAAGTAATCAAAAATTATCTTTACCAAGTTATTCACTTCATAAAAATCCTGATCGTCACATGTGACACTTTTGCTAGGGATAAATATCAAGTGGGTTGTGACATTTTAAAACTTGGTTCACGGTGAAGTGCCCAAAAGACAAGTCTATCAAAGCATCTGTGACCTGTGTAATTTCATAGTAGCGGATGATTTGATATCATAATGGAGGTGCTCCAATTCAAGTAGTGTAGAAGAGGTAGGAGCCTACAAGGCAGATCCAAACTTTGGAGAAGAGCAAGGCAGATCATGGGAAGAATGAAGAATTTGGGAATCTCAGATCTCTTCCAGAGGCCATGATACCAAAGGTTTGTCCTGTTTGTAGATCTTTCTCATCTACATCCAATATAGCCTTAAATTCCCACATAGATCACTGTCTATCAGGTGATTCAAATGCTAAAAAATCTGGAACAAAGTTTTCCAAGCCTAAAGTGAAGGTGAGAAAAAAAATATCAATCCTAGATATAATTGTTGCGGCACCTGTTTGCATGCTAGAGGATTTGGATTATAGTACTAGAAAAGAGAAATCGACCGCTGATGCACATCCATTGCCTTTGGATCAGCTCAATCTCAGAGACACCACCAAGCAGAGGCAACATCAATGCAAATATCTCAACATTTCAAAATTAATGCAAAGATCTCGCATAGTGGTAATGCATGTATTTCAAAAGAAACAAATAACAATGCACATTCTAACCCATTCGAATAACCACTGTAGCAAGGGTTTACATCTAATTAGATCCAATCCGTATATCGATGGAAAAAAATTAATATAATTACATTTTCCGTAGTAGAGGAAACTTTGCGAAAATAGAAAAGGAATATAAAACGAGGATTTCAAGATGTTTAGATGACTCAGTACAACAATTATTTGTGCTTAGTAGACACAACACTGTATTCTTAATGCATTTTCTGTAGAATACTAAACAGATTTGTCCAAAATTTGAGATGCAAACTGTAGTCTCTACTATGTTTGGAAAATTGGAGGTTTATAAAAGATAAACTGCGAACATAATTGTACCACTATGATAAGAAGCTGTCAGAAGCATTCCTTCTGCTTCACAAACGTGGAACTACCTTAAGAATGCTTATGGTTGATATAAATATTAGAGCATGGCAGTTAAATGTAGTAGTTATGCTAAAATATTGAATAACAGCTTGAGAGTGCTCTTCAGATACTCTACGAATGCACCAAATTAAAGCTGTACTATTACTAAAGATAAATGGCCAAAAATAGTCAATTTTGATATTGTGAAGTTATGTCTTTCTCAGTAGCTAACTGGGGATAGGATGGAAAATATGAGAAAACTAAGTTCCAAGGACTACAAAAAACAAGGCCAACATAGTTCTACCTTGAATCAGAGACAAAACAAAGCTACCCAAAAAAGTGTTTGCCACTGTCATCACCCCGAGGAGCGCAAAGTCAGTTGATGGTGCCAACCATTTGATGAAGCAGAGAGAAGATTCATGGTGCCAATGGTTGTAGCACAGTTTTTTGACGTGATCCATCATTGTAACAAAGCAGATTGATGGTGCCAATTGCTGTAGAAGTCCATTGAGAGTGCAAGTACTGTAGTAGAGCAGTTTGAGAGCACCGATTGAAGCTCATATATATAGCAGAGTCAACATTTTCCTATTGAGCAAGTTTGTATAGTCAAAGCCACAACAAGATCAGATAGCCATGATCCTAAATGAGAACCAGAGCCAAAGCTAAGACAGATTCATGTTTAGCAGAACAAGACAGCCATATCAAAGGATCTGACCACAGAACCAGATCACGAGAGATAGAAATATTCTTGCTTCCAATATGGAAATGTAGAAACTGTACAAGGGCTTTGCTTCCAGCATATTTCATTGTGACAGTAATTGCTATGGTGTTGTAAGCGCTTATTAGTAGAATCTTAAAGCCATTCTGGAATTCTTTTAACCTGGAGAGGGTTTTCTCTGGTTATAAAACCTCATGTTCAAATTCCATTGTGGATTGGTTGTGTTTGATATTATGTTTTTACTGTCCGCGGTTGAATTTTGGCACAGAAAATTATCAGTATAAAGCAGAGAAATTTTTCGATCTTTCTTTTGCTTCCTATTGTGAAGTATTTCGCTCAAAACTCTACTCGTTGTAACAGAGGTCTTGGGCATAGAACAGGGGACTTGGGATTTTTGGAATCAAACTTCAGGTTAAGATGCTCATATGAATAATGGCACAGTGAGCCTTAGCATGGAGTTGGGAGTACCAATTTCAAGTGCAGGTAGGGCATTGTACAATAGACCAGTTAGATTTCTGGACCCTAATACAAAAGTTTCTTCTTCTTTCAAAACATGTTTCTCGTTTTCTGTAACCAATGTGGGTCCTATTCTTGTTTCAATTGGGGATTGATTAGAATTTTCTATTGCTCCAGATGATCACACTCTGGGTAGCCTTGGAGGCTATTTGGGGGTGATGAGTCCAATAGGTCTCAATGAACTATTGCCCTCGCCGGGGAATACTCTTGAAGTGGAATATGATACTATTTTGGATGTTGAATTCCACGATCCTAATGGAAACCAATACCTTCAACTCTAATACCTATTCACAAAAGAGGGTGCCATAGTCATTCATGCGTGCAGAAAGGGTGAATTGCAAGCATTGCAACAGGAGGTGTTGTTGTTGTTGCATTGGCCACTGGATTGTTTGTCTGGTTCTCTTACAAGCACAGAGTATTGAAAAGGACAGACAAATTTACTTCATATATTGTGAAATTGCCTCGGAAATTCACCTATAAAGAGCTCAGCAGTGCTACAAAAGAATTTTTTTGAATGTGATTGATAATCGATAATTGCAAGCAAGGGTAATCCCCTTGTGAAACTCAAATTTCTGAGCATTTTATAAAACCTGATGACAGAGTCATTGTAATGAACAAGCGCCTAGGTCCATATTACGTCCAAATCTACCAAGCACCAAGTTCTATAAAAAAAATCCACATTATCTACAAAATAAGAAGAAGAGGCATAAAATGTATTCTGCTTACCTGTTCGAATAGTGGTTGGGGTTTACCACGGAAAAAATTTGACAGAGCCCATGTAGCATTTCTTATCATTGAAATTCTGGCAGTATCATTCAACTGGGCGAGCACCTGCCTTAGAGCTCCATGACTGAGGGCAAGATCCCTAAATGTTGCAGAGTCTCCAACAATATTTCCCAAAGCCTAAACAGCCTTACATGAACACCAGTTGAACTCAAAGTTGGGTACTAGTTTTTTAAATCAAATTCCAAAATTACAGACATATAAAGATAGTTGGGAAGAATAATTTTATGCGTCTAAAATAAACGTGCTACCTGTTCTCGAACATTATCCTTCCCAGAGGTAAGAAGTTCCACAAATATAGGCAGTTCCCCGTAATCAATCACAACCTTTGTATTCTAAGAGGTTCCTGAGACTATATTAGTCAAAGCCCAAGCTTCTTCAAACTGCATTATCAATCACAAGGTATCACCATCAAAGCTATAATTTTAAGATAACAATTTATCTACCATTGAAACTTTAATTTTAAAATAGATACACCTAGTGAGAGTAGAGGTTAGGAAATTATAATAAGAATTATTACAAGATATCATCACCAACCTGAGATTGACAACTTCACATGATGTAACCTATGAAATTGTAAATGGATAAATCATAGTAACAATAAAGTAACCTATGTAACAATAATTTCAAATTCATCTTGGGAGTGGTAATGGGAGAAATCATAGTGAACAACAGGAAACATGCAGAGTTTCTTACAATCAAATAGTTGTAAAAACACATACAAAAAACCTAGATAATAATCATGAACAAGCTTAATATTGAATTATGAACTGTAAAGGAACTTACAAAATGTGACATTATGAACCTGGTCAAGCGCACAAGAAAAAATATCCTGGACATGACCCTGGTTGACAAGTTGTATTGCTCATGATGTAAGAGGATTTGTACCTGCACTGCCAAGTCAATCAAAATCCATCATTATCTATACAATAAATACAAGTAATTGATGTAGTATTTTTTACTCTAAGATGCATTCTTATGATAATGTTAGAACATATGTTGAAAATGTCAAAACATACCTGAATAAGCTCCTCTTCCTTTCAAGAACAATTTATTGGAGTCGCATGAACTTGGAACAAGCCTCCCACGATCTAAAAGAGTAGTAACTAAGTCAACAGTGACTTTTTTGTTGCTACGTTGGATCAAGGGAGGTTTGCTCCAAGATTAAATCACTCCAATAAATTATTCTCTACTAAACAGGGCCAACCATGTGAAGGTGGAAGCTCTTATGGCCCCTCCCCCCCCTCACATCACTCTCAATTCCCCAATACCCAATCTATATTTCATTTTTCACTTTCATGAGCATAAAAAAAATTATTCAATAACTAATTAAAAAACAATTCAACAAAAATTATGCAAGAAAACATTGAAATTAGTGCTTGACATAAAAATAGTATGATAAATGAGTTTTTTATATAACGCAAAAAACGTTCCAAGTATGGTAATGTTTGTCTTATAATAATACAATATTTTACATTATCAAATTTTCTTTTTCTTCTTCCTATTTCTAAATCTCATAATTACATCATCAATGTCATCATGCTCTTCTCCTGTTTCGTGCCTTTTGACCCGCACTACTAACCTAGTTGCGTAGTCACGATGTCTGGTCTCATTCAGTGACGGGGAATCGCCTACACAAATAGATAATATTAAATTTTAATTGTCAGTTTTTAAATATCATTGAACTAGTTCGGTAATATTAATAAAAAAAATTGCAATGAGATTATTTACCTGGTACACCAGTTGTTGCCGTTGGGACTGTTGCCCTATCTTCCTCTCTGGTGGTAAGATCCTCAAGGGAAACATTATCTGTCATTTAAACAAAAAACATTATAAGGACAACCATCAAGGTATAATTAGAAAAAATTATAAGTGGAAATTAATTACCGTCACGACCCTCACTGATAGTAGCATTGTCGGCATGGTCCCCACTACAATGATCAGGTTGCACGTGAGGAACATCTACATCTGGCTCTACAACTGGGTTATTTGCCTCGTCGGCAGTGTTGCTCCCCTAATTTAAACAAAGTTGTTAGAAATTAAATTTATGGACGAAAAAAAACGTATTGAAAGGTTAATGTTTTACTTTATCAGGCATTCTAGATCTTGGGACATGCCCCAAGCTTCTGCGACGTTCAACTATGTCTTTATAGTCGAAATGGAAAGCGATATTTTTATCTTCCTCTGTAGTTTCTATTCCGAATTCATCACCCTACATTACATATGATTGTGTATTTTTAATCATATTTGATAGGATTACAAAAATGTTGGAAGGCAATACAATTAATTATAAGATGTTTAGCTACTTACAATTCTTGCGGCTAATTTCAAGTAGCCGCCCTGGCCTAGCTTGTGATGGCCCTTTTTTTCAATCCTATCTTTGGTTTCCTTCGAGGTGTCAGGAAACCTATCATCAAAATATTGAAGTCAGATATGATGTAGCACACTTTTATTTTAGACATAGAGAAAATTAAAGCTATTGAATTAAAGTTGTAATTTACCTTGCGGGTCCAGTTGGCATTTTTCCTTCTTTCTTTGCCCTTTTCTCTTTTTCGTCATGGATGAGTTCTCTCCACTCACTCTCTGGAACTGTGAGAGGACGATCGTATCTAGGGTTAAATTGAAATTGTGTCCTATAGGTGTCCCTGGTACATTTCAAATATTTTCCGACTACCCGAGCCACTGTTGTTCTGTCAAATGTGCCGAACCCAAAAAGGGCTTCTAGATAATCTAGAAGTTCTTTTTTCAGGTTAGAATTCTGGGAATTCCACCTTGTGTGTATGGTTGGGCCAAAAATTACCAATGCATGGCTCTCCAAAAACCTGTATAACTCATTATTTCCCACACAGAAAATAAAAGATATCGTCATTAATTTAAAAATAAAAATCATGATAAAATATGTTTTAGATAGAGTACATGAAATAGTTAAAATATCAAAATTTACGTGGGAGTTGTACATGCTTTATAGGGACACCTTCATCGTTCACCAACAATGTGCCATTAATGGTCCCCGTGGAGCTGACACGTGTAGCTCCAGGAAACGCAATAATGTAGTTGGCCATATCAGCCTCATCACTGCCAACACGTTCAACGAATGGCTGGGTGTCTTCTTGGGCAGGGTGTGTTTCTTCGTTGGCACCTAAAGGAGTAGAAGGTGTACGAGAGGTTTGCTGGGAAATCTCTTGCCCTTGTGTCCCACTACCATCAACACCGTGTTCAGCAAGTGTCAGAAAACGCTACATACAAAAGAACTTTTTGTTAGTTTAGTCAATGTAAAAATTAAAAATCAAACTATAGCAATTCATCTCATGCAGAACAAAAAAAATATCCTTTTGACTTTTTATTATTACCCGATATGTTTCTAGCTGGGTCATAAGTTGTTTTATCCTCTCTTCTGTTTCAGGTGTTTGAGGTGCATCTATCAAAGTATCAAATTCCGACCTTTCTTTTCGTGCCTTTTTTCGCAACAAGAGCACTGGAGATAGGGATGAAGAAAGCTCTTCCTCATAGAGGGAATCATCAGGCATACCATGGCCAGGTGTCTGCATATTTGAACAAAATTAATATTATTTCAATTATGTAAATAACTAAAATACCTGAAGATAGAGCATTGCTGGCACTTTACATGTTCTTCCGTTGGCCTCTTTCCGCGATCATCCCGTCTCAGGGTTGTTCCTGTACTACCCTGATCAATCTGCCACATTGCAATAAAATTATAAATCTAAAAACTTGAAAACAATATCTAACTTGAAATTACAAAATGAAAACTGAAATAATTTCTAATAAGACTCCGGAAGACAGAGTTAGAGTTTCAAATATACCTTGCATTGAATTCAATCCTGGAAACATGTCATTGCACATTAAGGCACCCAAACAAGAGACGAGTTGACAATGAGACTAAACTGGGTTATTTGTAGTGAAATTTTAAAATCTCAAAAGGTATATTAATTATCGAAACAAATCAGCTTCATAATTTCAGTATTATTGAGTCGGCAGTGTATAAATCACAAAAAAATTGAAACAAAACACTAGAAAAGCAACATATTGAAATGTGTATATACTCCAACAAAACTCACATTAATAGGCTCTCATTATGGAGCACAAGACCACCTCTGTGTAAGATGATGGCAAGGCCTAAGGAAGCTTTACTATTGGAAAAAATAGTCTGGTGGCTAAAGATATACACTGCCTATTCCATGCCTCTTTAGATTCTTGCTACCAAAGCACACCTTCAGCAATGAGAACACTATTTTTAAGAGTGATTCTAGTTGGGTGATTTTATTACCAGGTTCGTGCAGCAAAAACATGTATGCCCCGCCTATCAAGATGGTGGGAAAATGGAGTGACATCAAATATGGTAGAAGTTCATTCAGCGCAGGAATTGATTGATTCTCTTCTAATTGCTGGAGACAAGCTTGTTGTTTTAGATTTCTATGCTCCTGGTTGTGGTGCCTACAGATCTGTCCATCCTAAGGTATGTCAGAGGATTGAATCATTAACCAGTTTGTAATATTTTTCTATCAAAATGTTAATTTTTGAAGTAACTATTTTAGTTGTTCCTGGTGAAACATGCCTTTTGATGTATTCCATTCAAACAGCTTTTGAATGGGTTTCTCCTCTCTTTCTTGGAGATAATTTTCTCTGAAATATATTTTTTGAGCTAACAAAGTCTACGTCTCCTTAACCAGCCCCATGTTCTCACCATGGTTGTGCTCCTTTCATTTTTTCTTTTATGGTCTTTTATGGTTTTTCTTAGGGGGTCTGAGAGACTTGGGGTACTCGTTAGATCATCCTCTTATTCTATTAAAAGAGTCTCTGCATCTATCCAACTATGAGCCGACTTCGCGCTACAAACATTCTTAAAGAGTGTGCCTGCCTCACAAATTGTGAACCCTATAGATATGAGTTATGGAAATTTTCCAGAAATCTCTAAACAAGTCTCTGATCCTTTGGTTCCAATTGGAAAGGGCCAGATTGCATCTTTGATGAGAAACTGGATTATCCTTGTAAGCAGATTGATTCTCCTTTTAACAGTGTGATAACCACTAGGCATACTGATCGTATAGATATCTTCTTGTTACAAATGTTTACCATGAGTTTTATGATGAACTTATATGGTATCTCTCACTCAATGTTGCAATATAACTAAATTTAGTTGGCCCAGACAAAAATGTTGGATCTATTTCATCATAACAACTATAATTTTGCATTGTTCAATTACATGATTCTTACCTAACATGTGCTTTGCTAAGCTTCAGGTCATGTTGTCTTTGGCAGTCACAGAAATACTTGTATTTAATAAATTTTTTGCAACATGAATTTTGAGTTCGTACTCAATGGTGCTAACCATTATCATTGCAAATAAATATTACAGTAGTTCTGTCACTCTTGTCTTTATGCTCATATGTATGAGATGACATGGGTATATTACCTTGCTTGTTCTCTGATGGAATTTGTATGCAGGGTGCAGAGATTCCCTGCACAGAGATGTTTGGCACATTTTCATTAGCAGTGGGAGCCATGGTATGTGCAATTTCTTTACTAAGTTGAGCTGTTGGTATTATATTTGGAACTAAATATTCAAAAAATAATGACTCCAAATGTGCTTTTATAGGTTGGAATGGAATACTGGGCTCATTGGGCTCACCGAGCTCTCTGGCATGCTTCGTTGTGGCATATGCATGAGGTATACTACATTACCTAATCATCTAGCTCATCTAGCTCATGCAGATGAGAAAAATACCCTACATGTATACTACATTAAATATATTTTTTAGCAGATCACATAATGGTCCAGTCCTTATTTGCAGGGTTTGTAAACTTTGGTTGAACAAGCAATAACCAGTTCTGAAATAATGCCAGTGTGTTACTAATGAGGATTTTGTTGTAAAGAACCTTTTTAAAATAAAATCACACATTAGAAGAAAACATTGCTGTCTGTTTGGAAAGGACTTTTGGTTATTTATGTATCAGAAACAAGGGTAGCAGATCAAACCATTCATTATGCTTGGTTTTTGAAACTAGCAATAAGTTCAGAAATTATATTCATCATGAAATCAATTCATTGATATTGAAGATGACAGACGAGAATCAGATTGATGATATATTTATGTCCATACTTGGTTTCATGAAGACCTAAAAAATTGCTTTTATTTTGGATATTGGCATGTATGGTTCACATGTTAGAATTTTTACCCCAAAATTTTGAAAAGGTGCTTTTGAGGGACCATAGATGATCTTGGACAGATGGTACTATAGCGTTCTCTTTATCTAATAGAAACTATGTTCACCTTTTCATGTGGTTACTCCTCCTCCAAGAAACTCTTTCTTTTATGTGATTCCCTTGCACCTCCCGGTGCAATTGCTAGTGTATGTTATACTTTGAATCTAGTACAGATTTTAGGATTTTTCATAATTGCAGACTCGAATCAGCTGGAAATTTTCAAACTTCTTATCTCGAAGACCTATAAATTTGTTTTTGCAGATCTTGAGACTTCATACCAAAATTGCAGACCTTAGGCTGAGCTCAATTTTGGGGTAGTTCAGAAAAATTATAAAAGTTATCTCTTGCAAAATAGCGGATCTCAGTCACAACAGGAAGCTGGTCTTGAAGAAGTATTTGAGCAGGAAATTTGGTCTCTTATTGAGCTCTTTTATTTGTAGACCTAAAACCTCAAATTGTTACATATTTTGGGCTATTTTTTGCATATATTGCGTCAAGGAGTTTGGATTTTTGCACTATTTGGAGATCCTCTTAATAGATCTATTTTTTTTAGTAGCCTTACCTTCAACAAGAAGAAGACCTTATTTGGAAGAAGACATTGGGCTTAGTTGAAAATAGAGTTTGGTTCTTCTTGAAGTAGACTTCAACTCATATTTATTAAAGATATTCCTTGCATTATTGCTAATCTATGGATAAAAACATTATTAAAGGATTGCTAAAACAAAGGAGCAAGTAACCCTTATTGAAGACCTTATTGAATATATTGTTGGAGAAACTTCTAGTAAACTTGTTGTGAAGACCTTGAAGACATTTTTGGAGCAACATTGTTGAAGCTGATGGTATATCATTGTTGGAGACGATCTTGAAGGGCCTTGAAGTGAAGCTTTTGGAGAAACTATTGAAAAATCCTTAGAGCATTTAAGACACTTTCTATCTTCCATCACCTTTTTCCTTTCAATATCCTTTAAACGATTTTGTTGATATTTAATGTTTGAAATCACGTTATAATGATTATATGTGTTTAGGGACTTTCCCTTTGAAATTACCCAAAAATACCCTGGCAATTTTATCTTCAGGATGCATGTCTGACCCTATTGTTCAATATTTTGATTGATGGTAGTAAACATAGAGAGTTAGGGGGCTCTTGAATTGGTTTGGTTGGGCCAAAAGATCCCTAAAATATACTAGGGAAAACCCCCCTTGAGTTGGAGGAGAGCTAGCTCGAAGTGAAAAGATTTGGTGAGGTGACAATGGGGCTATTGAATTACACATGGTATCACACTTTAGCTTTAGGAATTTATCTTGCGAAGTGTGAGATTTTGCTATCTCAATTCTTAAATTGTTTACAACACTATTGTTAAGAACTAATAAGAAGTGATGTTGAGGGGTTTTTGGGTATAAGAAACAATACCATTTAAAAACTAGGGTTCTCAATCCTTGGCATTCCTTCACCTGGGCCTAGGGGCACACAAGAATAATTTCACACTAAACCATGCAAACTTAAAAGTAACTTAACAAATCCATAAAGTAATAATAATCATAATTCCTAATTTCCTATTTTACAATATAATGAAAATTATTCAAACATGAAGCAATGAAGACATGCAATATCTGAATTTCAAGATTTATGAACCAATACAAGAAGTTAGAAACTACAACTTTGATTCAATACTCTGTATCCTAACTCCAGGAAGGAATTTAGTTTGTAGTATAGAACATGCATCGTGTATTATCAATTCTTAATTGACAACAACTAAAGGTCATCTACCTCATCAATTCCTTTCCATTTTGTGTTTTTATGTTATATTCCTTATAAAAGTTTCAAATTTCTCTCAAAGTAAGCAACCACTAAATAAAATAAAAAATAGTTGAGATATGATTGAGAAATGGTCATTTATTTCTTGAAAGGATCTTCACGATTTATTTGGTTGTTTTTCATCTCAAGAAACAAGAAATGACCTAATAAACTATCGTGATGTAATATAAGAAACAACATGGTGCAATGGCCATTTTCAAAACCAAATGATGTCCATTGAGGACATGGCCTTTATTTGGTTCCTGTTTCATAGGATTTTCGGGTAGAAATGGAACTTTGTTGTACCATTTCCAATAGTAAAAAGGGAAAACCTTCTTTTTCCATGGGAAATAATTTACCTTTCCTTTTTCAAGATAATCTAAATCACAAAAAATATGAACTATACTGCACACATTCTTGGATAATGTGAAAGTGGAAAAGGAATACCCTACACAAGTGATGCACACATGTACACTTGAACACTATTAGATTTTTGTAGTTGAAATGCAATGCTTGTTTTCATTTAAATGTAGGGTTTTTAAAGCAGGGAGAAATAATAGCTGCCAATTTAATAAGTGTTTCTTTGGGAAAAAAATAAATCTTTTATTGGGTGATGAAGATAATAGAGGGTATTGAATCTTGATTCTTGACATTGTGTTTAACTTGAATAACTCAATTGATTATAAATATAAGTGGATGAGTTCTTTTTTCAATTATGTCACTCAAAACTCTTATGTCAAAGCATTGTATGATGGCTAGCATTTGCTTGTTTCCCTTTCTTCAGTTCAATGTAAAAATTATATTAATATATTGGAGCACGAATGATAACTACAATTGTTTTCTCTGCAGTATATCCAACCCCAAGATTATGAAAAGTTTTCTCAAGTGGAGCTATTGGTTATTGATGAAGTAGATGCAATTCCATTTCCTGTTGTAAAGGCTCTGCTCGGGCCATATTTAGTGTTTCTGTGCTCTACTGTAAATGGGTAATAATTATAAATGAGCCAACCACAATTGCAGATTTTGTAACCATTCGGTTTCCATGGATAGTGATGAATATATCAACCCTATATATCAGTGACCTATATCTATATGAGAATGATCTCAACATTGACCTTGATATGGTTGTATGGATGTGACCTTTGGTATGTCATCAGAAAATCCCCAAATATCAGAAAATCCCCAAATCTGGAGAACTGAAGCTCATCACTTTCGATCTGGAGTACTACCCTTGTGATAAAGTTGATGACTTTTGATCTCCCATTCTCTACCACTTTTCACTTCACCTTCAATATAGATCAGACCAAGGGAAATTCTTTACTGGGTGTTGAGATGGATGAGTTTGTCGAACTAAAATCCATAGCTTAAACTTCATGAAACTGGTGGAGTCAAATTCATGCAAGCACAAACACATCTTACACATCCTCTTTGAAACTCATTCGAAAGAACATTGGAAGACATCTAGAGAGAACCCTACAGCCTAACACAATCCAATGGAATTGACCAAAAAAACCCAAATAGATTCAACCCTACTATAGGAGGAAGGGCCTGCAGTAAGAACTTACCATTTTGCAAGAGCTGAGGGCGAATGCTATTCTGCAAGAGCTGAGGACGAATGTTGAGGGCGAATGGCACTGTTCTACAAGATCTGAGGGCGAATGCTGAGGGCGAATGTTGTTCTGCAAGAGCTGAGGGCGAATGCTGACGGTGAATGATGTTCTGCAAGAGCTGAGGGTGAATGCGCATGTGATATCAGACGTTAATGTAGATTCTAATAAAATCATTTTTATGTAGCGCGCATTTGATTTTTGCATTTCAAATCATTTTTATATACATTTTATTTTTGCATTTCTAATACAAGTGACAAACAAATTTCTACAAGAGGTTGAAATTTTTACTAGAATAGCCATGAAAGACTAATTAAAATGGCTTAAAATGCAAGTGGATCTTCAAAATAAATGTAATTGAAGGTTCCCCCCACTAAATTTTTGCAAAAGTGCTTACATTATTTAAGTTATCTAGGATATTTTTTTGTATTCCACAATCTAAATTAAATAATGAAATAGTTGGGTAGTCTTATTGTTTTAAATTAGGACACAATTTTCAAATGGTGATGAAGTTTCATGTGATGATTAACTGACAATATTCCCCTTTCCTATCCTTGAAAAACTATACAAGGTTCCCTGCTACCACATGAAACCCTAACTCATGTAGCAGCATAGGACCAGTCCTCCATTTTTCCCGTCATAAAGAATTTTGCACGTATTTGAAGACTAGAATTTGCGGATTCTCGTTTTCTGTGATGTGCTACGAAGGATAGAAGACTTAATTTTTACGTTTGAAATTTTTTCAAAAACATTCTTACGCCCTTTGATTTCCACTTACCAATAATTTTTCAACACTAGTCTTCTTCACAATTGCAAGGTTGTACTCAAAAAGTAAGGAAAGTTACTTTTTTGGCTCACTCAAAATTAAAAATTTAATAAAGGAATTACCACTTATCATTATTGATATTTTAAAATTAGAATAAATTTAGTTTTCCCCTTCCTATTACAGAAAGTTAACAAATCCTTTCTTTTACATAAAACACCAAAGAAAGAATAAAGCCCGTTGCCCTGCAAACTTCCAAGGTTGTGATTAGTGAAGCAGTGAAAAAGTACGACTATAGCACTAAAAAATTAGAATGCCAATCTGCCCCAACATGAAGTAGTGTTAATATAGCTGGTGGCTTGGCTTGATGGTCAAACAGTGAATTACACAAGCACAAAATAAAATATTTAGGCATCTAGTTCCTTACACTCGCACTCTCAAGGCATTCAGACTTAGGCCGAGCTCAAGATTGGCTCTGACGAAACTAGATTGGCTCATTAACCTGCCATATTTTAATTTCATAAGGTATGTTCGAAGTTTGAACTACTAGGGTAATTTATTATTGTGAAATCATAGTTCTAAATTATCTCTTATTCTGTGAGCAATGTAATCTATTAATTGTAAGCAGACTCATTAAAAAAATTCAAACTAATTTTAGCATGAATGATGACAATTTATATATTAATTGGTTTTTAAGAGTATTTGTATTATGTAGGAGCACTGGAAAGAAAAATCAAGACTTCATTTTCTGTTTTCCTTATTTTATTGGGCTGAACTGGAGAAAATTGAATATGAATAGTGAGTTAATTGTAAGATCAATGGGCCAAGTCCATACATCAACATTGACCACAGTGGGGAAGTATAGGTGACTACTTATTGTACTTCTTCTTTATAAAGAAAAATTGGTAGATAATTGTATTATTTGAAATCTATAGCAAATCCAGGCAACAAAATTACAACAAATAAAAAATTATGAAAAAAATTCACCAGGGCACTAATGTGTGGATACCCTATCATTTCTTAGATCCTCATAACTTACCAACACCTACTATATTTGTATACACATAATATGGCATTTACCTGAAGTATTTCATATGTATCTAGAAGTAAATAAGTTGTATGACAATTGTTATGGCAGATATAAGATGTGTATTATAGTTTATATTTCAATTTTTCTTAAGTAGCATGCATGTGCGGTTCATATAGTGACTACAATTACCAAATATATTTCAGTGAAGATGTGAAGATGATCTCTCATTAGGTCCTAATTACTTAAATCATCATTAATTAGCTTTCCAAATGAATAAAATATGTTAACAAATTATTAAAAACTAGGAAAACAAATCATGCTTTAAAAAAATATGGCACAATGAGTCACACAATGAGATTTATTTAATTACTCATCAAGTGTGGTTTTTCCAATGACATTCCACATCATGAGCATTGTTTAGGGTTGATTGTGTTGATTTTTTTTAGACAAATCATTTATACATTTTATGGAAATTATATACACAATTTATAATCACATTACAAGATCATGATGTATGGATATTCCTTATCATTTCTTAGATACTCACAACTTACCAACACCTAATAGATTGATATACACATCATATGGAATTTAACCCTAGAATTCCACATGTATCCTAAAACAAATTAGTTGTATGGCAATTGTTATGGTGCATATATGATGTGTATTACAGTTTATCTTATAATTTTGTTGAAGTAGCATACAACAATTTACATATTGATATGAGAACCACTCTCTAGATTATACATCGATTTTGTACACATGGCTTTTCAGTTGCTTTTTAAGATATATGTTAGGTCCCTATATCACTAGTATAGTCCCTTATTATTGTTAGTGTAACCCCCTTATTGTTATTATTGTACCCTTGTAACCCCCATTTTATTATTATTGTGCCCTTAAATTATTATTGTTAGGTCGGCTAGGATTACATTGTGGTCCACTAGGATTACATTATGGCCCCATGGACTCCTATATATAGAAAGGAGGTTTTGTAAATTGTATCATCCAAGAATTTTTCATTCATGTAATGTATTGGAGGTTGCCCCCTCGAAGTGACTTATTTCTAAGGCATTAATATCTCTTTTCTTTTTTTGAGATGGTTTCCCAACATTTTGTATCGTAGCTTTGGATTCTAGGGTGTGAAGTTTGTAAAATCCTGAGGAATATTGTCTAAAAATTTCAGAGCTTAGTTTGCAATATTTTCGGAGATATCATCTATGGAAGTTAGGTCGTTTTTCAAGCTCCTAAACAGGTGATCGTGGCAGTTTCGCTATAAATTTTTTTCTACGAAGGTTCAGAATCTGAAATTCATATGGTGAAAATATGAAATCCTGGGGAAAGTTTTCAAAAAATTTCAGAGCTTGGTTCGCAATATTTTTGGAGATATGATCTGTGGAAGGTAGTGCTTTTCAGGCTCCTGAATTGCATCTCAAAGAGGTGATCGTGGGAAAACTTCAATAACTCTCTCTCTGGGCATTGGATTGAAGTGCCGTAAAAAGTGGTCGCAATTACACAGACTGAAGTTTCTGGGCTATCAATTTCAGAGACAAAGGACAAAACAGTGACACGTGGCAAGTCGTACAAGTTCGCTCTACTAAACCAGTCCAGAATTAGGTCATTGTGGGAGATTGCACACAACTTTGTCTTGGAGAATCCAAATCAGGTCAGACCTATGGAATTCAAAAGAGAATTCAGAGGGATACTTTAGTGCTGAATTTTAGATATATAAGAGCCACAATCACAGAGATAATACAATTTCAATATCGAGCTCCTCAAAAGCAAGTAAAAGGTGTGTATTTGTTTTCCGAATTGCATAAGTTTTGTTTGAAGAATCAAGTTGAATTGATTGCAAGGGAATATTGTAGAATAGATATCAGTATTGGATTATAAAATGGCCCCAAAAAGGAATTCAACACCCATTAAGCCTTTATAAGGCTCTACTATGACTCATGAAGATGAAGAATGGCAACATGACATATCAAAATTACAAGAGCAAGTGCAACAAATTTCGCTCTCGCAAAGAGCAACAAAAACTAAGATGGATGGTTTGAAGAAAGGCATGGAATCTAAGATGGATGGTTTGAAGAATGGCATAGATGGTATGGAATCTAAGATAGATGGCATGGAAGCTGGCATGGAACCTAAGATGGATGACATGGAAGCCAAGATCGATGAGAAAATGGAAAACATGAAGAATGATCTAAAAGCAGACATGGAATGTTTGAAAAAAATTATACAAGAAATGTTTCCTAATGGTGAAAAGGTAGTAGAGACAACTCATGATGAGAACAAAATAAATGTTAATCCTGATTTCATAAAATCTAATGTTGGCAGGAAGAACCACCATATTCCAAAAATGGATGTGAGGAAGTTTGATGGACAGGATCCTGTAACATGGTTACTATAGATGGAGCAATATGTTGATCTCCATAACGTGCAAAACACACAAAAGGTACGCATTGCAACTTTACATTTAGAACAAAATACATTTGTATGGTATCGATGGCTTTGCTCCCGTAAAAAAATTGTCACTTGGTCAATTTTTACGGAGGAAATGATAGCACATTATGAGGATACAAAGAGCAACACCTTCTTTAGCCAATTGATAAATCTCAAACAAAAGGGTTTAGTGGGGCAGCGCATTGAGGACTTCCAAAAATTGAATATAAGGGTAACTAATATTCCAGAGAAACATAGGATTGATCTCTTCTTAGGTACTCTAAAGGATAACATCCAACATGAAGTTCGTGTTTTGGAACCTGATTCATCGGAGAAGGCATTCAGGTTGGCAAGAAAAGTTGAATGTAAAATTATGGCGACAAGGAAGCCTACCACTCAATTCTATAAAGAAGGAAGTGTTGCTACGCCTAGATTTCCACAACCTACAAGGTTGAAACCACAAAAATTGGAAGAAAAAAGAGAAAAAGGGCTTTGATACAGTTGTGATAGCAAATACACCAAAGGTCATAAGTGTGCTGAAAAGAAATTATTTTACATAGATTGTGAAGAAGAAGAAGAAAATGAACAAGAAGAGGATACACACCAGGAACTAGCCATAGAAGAGGAAGAAATGAATCTGACCATATCATGTAATGCACTAGCAGGAATTACCACTCCTCAAACTCTCAAGATAGCAGGACAGATCAAGAAGAAAAAGGTAATAGTGTTGATTGATTCAGGTAGCACCCATAATTTTATTCATTGTAAGGTAGCCAAGGAATTAAATTGTTTCCTATACCTAGCACCAAAATGTCAAGTGATGGTTGCAAATGGAGGAACTATAAATTTCTCTTGAAAATGCCATAATATCAAGCTAACCATGGGGGAATATGTATTGACTAGTCCAATGCTTTCCATTCCTATGGGAGGTGCTGATGTTGTACTAGGAGTACAATGGTTACAATCTTTGGGGATCGTAGCTTTTAATTTTCAAGAACTTTTCTTGAAATTTTTTTCAGAAGGAAAGGAAGTCGAATTATGGGATATTGAAGGGAATATGGGAAGGATAATAAGCTCTAATGTCATGAAAAAGCTTCTAAAGAAAGAACAACAAGGCGTAATTGCACAATTATGCTCACTAGAAGTTCCGACATCAAAATCATCTATTTCTGCAGATCTCCAACAAGTCTTGGACAATCATTCCAAGGAGTTTGAAACTCCCAAAGGACTCCCACCTATTCGTGATCATGATCATGCTATTCATTTGATTCCAGGAAGTGTTCCTCCAAACATCAGGCCTTATAGATATCCTTACTTCCAAAAGAGCGAAATTTAACGTATGATTGCAGAAATGTTAGAGGCAGGTATAATTCAACCTAGTCAAAGTTCTTTCTCTGCTCCTGTAGTATTGGTACACAAGAAGGATGGATCATGGCGAATGTGTCCGTATTATAGGGAGCTCAATAAGCTCACCATTAAAGACAAATTTCCCATTCCGGTGATTGATGAATTATTGGATGAATTACATGGAGCAATTTATTTTACCAAGTTGGATCTTCGTTCAGGATATCATCAAATTAGAATGAAGACTGAAGATATTCCAAAAACAAGATTTCGAACTCATGAGGGTCATTATGAATTTTTGGTCATGCCTTTTGGCCTTACCAATGCACCTTCTACATTTCAAGGGTTGATGAATTCCATTTTCAAACCCTTCCTTAGAAAATTTGTGCTAGTATTTTTTGATGATATACTAATCTACAGCAGGTCTTGGAAGGATCATGCTGAACATGTTGACAAGGTGCTCAAACTATTGCAGGAGAAACAATTATATGCAAAAAAATCCAAATGTTTCTTTGGAGTACAAGAGGTGGAATATCTGGGTCATATTGTATCTCACGAGGGTGTTAAAATAGACCCTAACAAAATTAAAGCCATTAAGGAATGGAAAGTCCCCACAACCATAAAGAAGTTGCGAGGATTTCTCGGGTTAACAGGGTATTATCGCAAGTTTGTTAAGAATTATGGGAGAATAGCAGCACCTCTAACAACATTATTGAAGAAAGATGCATTTTCATGGACTCCTGAAGAAACTAAGGCCTTTGAACATCTTAAGGAGGCAATGTGCTTAGCACCGGTCTTAGCTACACCAGAATTCACAAAAACCTTTATTATGGAATGTGATGCCTCAGGAAATGGAATTGGTGCGGTTTTAATGCAGGAAGGAAGACCCATTACTTTTGAAAGTAGTCCAATCCAAGGAAAGTATTTACAGAAACCTATTTATGAGAAGGAAATGTTAGCAATACTGCATGCACTAAATAAATGGCGAACTTACCTAATCGGAAGACACTTTAAGGTAAAAACTGATCATGATAGTCTTAAACACTTTTTGGAACAAAGACTATCGTCAGAAGAGCAGCAAAAATGGGTCACAAATGTTTTGGGTTATGACTTTGAAATAATCTACAAAAAAGGGAAGCTTAATCTTGTTGCAGATGCACTCTCAAGAAAGAATGAAGAGGTGGAAGCATTGCTTTGTGCCATTTCTATTATCCAACCAGATTGGATAACTGAAGCAAGAGATGAATGGAAGAAGGACAAAGATGTATGGACACTCATTAAAAATTTGCAGCAAGATTCTAGTACATATGATACATTTAGTTGGAAAAATGATTCCTTATGGTACAAAGATCGCTTATATCTTTGTAAGAATTCCCAACTAAAACAAAAGATTCTTCTGGAATTGCACACTTCTCCTTTAGGAGGACACTCGGGATTTTTAAAAACTTACCACAGGGTGAAGAAAGAGTTTTTTTGGGATGGCCTTAAATCTGATATTCAAAAGTTTGTGGGGGAATGTTTGGTTTTCCAGCAGAATAAAGTGGAAACAATTAAGACCCCGGGACTTCTACAACCTTTATCCATTCCAAGTCAACGTTGGGAGGAGATTTCAATGGATTTTATCACAGGTTTACCTAAGTCCGAAGGAAAGAGTGTCATCATAGTGGTAGTTGATAGACTTACCAAGTATGCACACTTTTGTGCATTATCTCATCCATTTAAAGCAAGTACAGTTGCTACTACATTTATGGACAGAATTCAAAAGCTACATGGAAGCCCAAGGGTTATTGTGAGCGACATAGATCCCATTTTTACTGAAATTTTTGGACGGAGTTATTTTCTTGTTTGGGTACTCAATTAGCTCATAGCTCATCTTATCATCCTCAATCTGATGGTCAAACTGAGATAGTAAATAAATGTTTGGAAGGATATCTTCGTTGTTTTGTATCTGATAAACAAACACAATGGGTCAAGTGGTTACCTCTTGCCGAATGGTGGTATAACACTTCCTTCCATACTGCAGCAAAAATGACCCCATTTATGGCACTTTATGGATATCATCCACCATCCATCACATCATCTTTAAGGGAATATTCGAAGGTTCAGGCAGTGGAAGATCACATCAAGCATCAACAAGAAGTTCTCCAACTCTTAAAGGATAACCTAAATTTGGCACAAAATCGAATGAAACAACAGGCAGATCAACATCGCAGCGAGAGAAGTTTTGATGTAGGAGATTGGGTATTTTTACAGCTACAACCATACAAACAAATGTCCCTCAAGCAAGCTAAGAAGGATAATAAATTATCGCCAAAGTACTATGGTCCTTACAAGGTGTTGCAAAAGATTGGTACTATGGCATACAAATTGGAGCTTCCTGCTTCTTCGCGAGTACATCCATTTTTCCATGTTTCATGCTTAAAGAAGGTTATAGGTGAAAATATTCCAGTTCAAACAATATTTCCAGAACTTGATGAGGAAGGAAAAATCATATTGGAACCTGAAGCGGTCATGGAAACAAGAACTCGACAGCTACGGAATCAATCAATTTCAGAGTAT
Organism: Pinus albicaulis; assembly: GCA_034641835.2. Taxonomy (NCBI): domain Eukaryota; kingdom Viridiplantae; phylum Streptophyta; class Pinopsida; order Pinales; family Pinaceae; genus Pinus; species Pinus albicaulis. The sequence continues at coordinate 1,488,198,776 of CM076582.1, forward strand.
CTTATCAAGTGGAAGAACTTACCCACTGAAGATTCTACATGGGAGGATGAGAATTTTATACAGAAGCACCTGGAGCTACTCAAGCATTGAGGAAAACACTTTTTTGAAGGAGAGGGGCATGTTAGGTCCCTATATCACTAGTATCGCCCCTTAGTATTGTTAGTGTAACCCCCTTATTGTTATTATTGTACCCTTGTAACCCCCATTTTGTTATTATTGTACCCTTAAATTATTATTGTTAGGTCGGCTAGGATTACTTTGTGGCCCACTAGGATTACATTATGGCCCCATGGACTCCTATATATAGAAAGGAGGTTTTGTAAATTGTATCATTCAAGAATTGTTCATTCATGTAATGTATTGGAGGTTGCCCCCTCGAAGTGGCTTATTTCTAAGGCGTTGATATCTCTTTTCTTCTCTTTTTGGAGCTGGTTTCCCAAAAATATATCATTGGTGATGATCACATGATTATATAATGAACCATTAAGTTGAACTATGAAATTATTCCTCACAACACACACACACACATATTTATGAATTAATCATTTTTCTCATATAATTTTTTTAATCTATTTTGAAAAAAAATAAAATTATATATAATTATTTATAAGAAGAACAAGAGAGAATTCCTTACCATATCTTCGTAAAACATATAATAGCAAGAAAATTAATCTATTGAAATTTCATTTCCAAACATATTCATGGAGTAAAATGAAGATTGAAAGGAGATATTCATGGATTTACCTATAACATCACCTCATAAGAATGTAAATGTACAATATTGATGATACATAGGTTAGGAGAAAATTAATCTATTGAAATTTCATTTCCAAACATATTCATGGAGTAAAATGAGGATTAAAAAAAGATATTTATGAATTTACTTATAACATCACCTCATAAAAGTGTAAATGTACAATATTGATAAAATTTATTTATATATGATAAATAATAAACCTTTATCTCACATGTATCATATAATCCTATAAACAAACACATTCTATAATATGAAATAAAAGTGAAATTACACAATCCACATGGAAATAAGACTTAGTTCAAGCAAAAGAAAATAAAAAATAAACCGTAAGTGACATAGATTTTACAAAGAGACATATAATTGTTGTTTATTGCATATAAGTGTTGTTATACCGACAGCGGCCAAAGCGTCGCTATTGCAACGACTACCTCCAAACATCACAATTGTGACACTTAGACATTCTGTCACAATTGCGACATTTGGAGGCATTCGTCGCAATAGCGACGCTTTGGGGCATAGTGTCGCAATTGCGACGTCTTCCTCCAAAATTCACAATTGTGACACTTTTTCTAAGTGTCGGTATTGTGACATGTTTCTCTAAATGTCGGTATAGCGACGGTTTCGGGCGGGATTTGAACAAGTTGAAAAAATTTGGGGAAATTTTCGACATTTGGTCAAAAGTGTCGGAACCAAGTGTCGGAATTTCCACCAAATGTACTAGTGATGTAAAGGAGCCTTCAAGGGGATTGAGATTTGTTACTCTACCCTTGCATGTTTATCGGATCGTAGACTGTTCCCCAAGGTATATTTTTTCATGTTGGTGACCTTAGTGGCCATAAAATTTAGGATTCTTTCCCAAGGTGACAGTGGAGGAAAGATCCCACTGTACCTGGAGTAGAAGTCAAATAGACTCACTTGGACTCTTCGGAGGGTTATCTTCACTCGAGATGGTTTAAGTGGAGAAACTTGCACCGATCTGTTTCATTAAGCAGGTTATTGGGGTAACTTTTTCAACTGCTATTTCTGCATTAAAATACTACGATGTTGGATTTCATCACCAACTAGTGTTTTTAGTGTGGGAATCTACTGTTTGTGTGTGGTTTTATCTCTTAGATTTTATAGGCATGTGATCATTTTTTTGTTTCTTAACGACTTTAGGAATTTTTTATTGAGATTTTCTTTGATTGCATTTGTTAAAAGTTTTAATCGTGGCTGAATTATCGAGACGATCACGCAAAACTCATGGGAAACCCGCTGAGTACACACAAAGCCAACTAAAAGGACTTAAATATTCAATACCAAATGTTATCAGTAGAAATGGATTAACGGAACAAGGAGAATCATCTATAATCACTCATCCTAATTTCACAGTAGATAAATCGCAAGTAGCAGAACATACTCCACAGACAGTTTCAATTTCCGAATTAGCTGAAGTTGCTTCTACAACAAGTGAATTATCACCTGAAGAACCTGAAATTTCTGAACCGGAAATTGAACTTGCTACATCAAAACCTACTTTAGAATTCACTACTCCAACTCTTGACTATCCTGATTCACCCAGAGTGAGGAATCGGATCACAGAATATCTTCCTCCTGGTCTCATTAGTATTGAAGAAATAAATGATATAGAAGAAGAACTAATTCTCCCTTCAACTCAGGAAAATTTAGAACTTAGAGAATGTGAATCAATTTTTTACAGTCCTTTTAGAAAAGATGCATGGTATTCTTCATTGACATATTTTCTGCCAAACATAGGTCTTCAGTATTCGCCACCACGAATACCTTTTTACTCTACACCAATAGGTTATAGACCTCAGATAAACATGTCAAGTGAGTCATCTATTTTTTCTGAATCGCCAGAAAAATTTCTCTATGGTGGTCCATTTGTTCCTGTAGGCTATCAGTCGCTCTCTGGTACGTTCTCAGGAGAATCTCCTTTTCCAAGCAAACCAATTTCATCATCTGGCCTGAATGAATCAAATACTATAACTTTGATAAATGAGCAAGTTTATATGATGTCTGGAAATATTTCGAACCCCACATCTCAAGGTAGTAATATACAGCCTGGGAGGCAACCTCAAAATAGCCAAATATAGCCTGGGGGGCAACCCTAAGGACAATACATACCTCAAGGTCAATATCAACCACAGGGACTGTACGTACTTCAAGGCCAATATCAACCCCAGGAATAGTACATACCTCAAGGTCAATATCAACCCCAGGGATAGTACATTCCTCAAGGTCAATATCAACCTCAAGGGAAGTATCCTGCTCAAGGATTGCAACCTCCTTTAGCACAATAGTTCTATCCAGAAAAAAAAATGTTACGAGGAGGTGGAAATTATCCAGCTAATTATCAGCTGTTTGTTCAACCCATTTATGGGCCATCTTATGTACAACCTTCAATGGGACCCTCATATCCCGGAATGGTGTGGGATCCATCCCAAGTCCAACAGAATTTACAACCAAATATGCAAGTACCTTATTATCAAGAAGGAGAACCTGTTGGTTATAATCAACCCCAACAACCAGTCCATCCTTCAATTCCAACACCTGCATCTGGTCTTGTTTAACAATCTAGTCTGAGTTCACCTAGTACTCTGCCACAAACATCTGTTCAGACTTCTGATCAACCTATCACACCTATTCCTGCAGTGTCTACAGTTCATGTCATATCTGCCCTCAAACATCGATACAGATTCCTCAAGTTTCTATTTTGCAGTTTGGATAAAAAATTCAGACTATTGTTCAGAAACCTGCAGGAAAACCTAGTACAAGTACAGTTATAATGATTCAACCTCAATTTACTTATCAACCATATCAGGGGCCATACCAATATGGACCTATTCCACAAACTCGAGTCTATCCGCAACAACCATACCCTGGATATACATATCAAACACCTGTTCAACCTCAGTATGGTCTGGTTATTCCTGGTTATCCAGGGGGGTAATCTGATTCCAAATGCACAACCTATTCCAGGTTATCTTGGATATCCTCCTCCTGGGACTGGTTTAGTTTCACAAGGTTATCCACAAGACCCTACCCGTCGATTGATGTTCATAGCAACTTTGGATTTACCAGATTTATCTCACCTTACGAATGATACTATCTACTATCATCTGTATTGGCCACCAATGCCTCATAATTTTCCCAGTGATATCCCAAAATTTTAAGGAAAAACGGGAGAGGATCCTTCCGACCATGTTATGACTTACCACCTTTGGTGCGCATCTAACTCATTAATCGACGATTATGTTCGACTTAGAATTTTTTAGATAAAGGTAATAGGATTAGCTACTAAGTGGTATATTGAACTGCCACGAGGCTCGTTTAACAATTTCAATGCCCTAGCAAATGCCTTCTTAACTCATTTTCAGTTTCTAGTCAGATACGACAATGGCACGGAATTATTAACTTCACTAAAACAATCTACGTCTACATATATATCAGATCATATTCATGAATGGAGACTTAGAATACATTTGGTAAAAGTTTTTATCCCAGATCAAATATTAGCAGAATGGTTTTTTAAATCATTGCTACCAAAAATCACTGAAGATGTAGCCAAAGCAAAATTTGTCACCAAAGAACAAGTTATTTCTCAAGCTCAATATCTAGACTTGGTATATACCCAGTCCAGAACTTTGTACGAGAAAATTCCTGATTTACCACGTCCTGGTCATATAACAACAACTCCTTCAGGGTCTCATGCTGCTGATGGTGTAATCGGTTCAGTTACTACAACTAAGAATAAGAAGAAATCTTCAAATATTTCTTCTCCTATAATAACTTTACCTGATTCACCAAAAGGAGAATCTTCCTTGGAAACTAATGCTGATATTCACATTGTAGATTCATCTACTAGGTCGAAATCCAGAAACAATAAAAAGGGAAAGAAAAATAATAAACAAACCTCATCTCCTAAATAAAAAACTAATAAAACTGAATCAACTAATGACAAATGGAAACCGTGTTATCCTTGTCTTATCTGTGACGAGGATCATTTCACCAAGGAATGTCCACATAGGGCTAAAGTTTCTAAGTTCGTTAAAGTTTCACCCACTCCCATTGTCTTAAAGGATCCCTTTCCAATTCAAGATAGTAAAATGATTGGATCTTCTTCTAATACATCAGCAGATATTTTTATTATGTCACAAGTAATGGTTGCGACACAATCGCAGGACTATGGTAGTAAAAATCCCATTACTGGTAAATAAATAGAAAATTATAGTTCAACACCAGCTACATCTCCCTTGGTTTTTTATTCTCTTCATATTGAGAAACCAAATCCTGACTTAGTAATCAAACCTCCTACTAAAGGTGTGCTTCGTAAATCGGCTTTCAATCCACATGCGAGGGCTACTCAGAAATACAACATTGTTGAGGATTTGGCAATTTCCCCTTTAGCAATGTCAGCCTTGGAAGTGCTACAATCATTTCCAGCACAAAGAAAATTAATATTGTCAGTTTTAGGAGCCGTAGATCTGTAGGATTCAAACCTTATGGTCTTTGATTTAGAAAATTTTACACCTTTCCTACCCCATCAAATGGCTTTCTAGGTTCCAGTGTTAGTCAAAAAAAGACATTGCTTTCATATTGTGATTGATGAAGGGGCTTCTATGTGTATCATGTCGTTGAATTGCTGGAAATTGCTTGGTTCTCTAACGTTTAACCAATCTCTGACCATCCTCAAAGCTTTTGATGGAAGAGGATTCCATCCATATGGTATTTTAGAGGATCTACCTATAGAGGTCGAAGGAAAAACTGTTAATCTAGATGTGGAAGTAGTTGATGCCCCTCTAGATTACAACCTTCTCCTGGGTCGAAGCTGGTCTTATGCTATGAATACCGTCATATCATTGGTATTTCGGTTAATCATGTTCCCTCACAAAGGAAATATCATTAAAATTGACCATCTTTCATATTATTCGTCTGACCCAACTTCTATGGATAGTATCCAACATGTTGGAAAATTGACTATCCCTTATGAAGATGTTAGGGTAGGTTTAATTAAAGACTTTGTTTTATTAGGGAATTTTTCTATGCCTGCACCCAACATACCGTATACTATTTCTAATATCAATATGAGTACATAAATCACTATTTGATTTGATGATCCTTGGATAGTGCCTTCAAAATAAAAGTTGGATTCTTTCTATGGAAAAATGCCTTTGAGTCCTTTTGAGATAGCATATCAAGTGGTATAGTCATTTTCTGATACCCCTTCAACTGCAGATGATCCATTGAATGTGATCAATGAATAATTATTTTTTACATCAAGCTCAGCCTTGACATCAATTCCTGATCCTTTTCAACAAGTATTCAATACTGTAATATTCTAAATTTGGAATATTACAGTGATATCAGAGATGCTTTCTTGGCTCAACCTGTGAGTCTAAGCCCAAGAAGATCGGAATATTGAATAGGATGGGTTTTATCTCATCTAATTTTAGATCCATGAAGAACCTCCCCAAGGAGGATAAGCAGAAAGAAGAGGAAGCACCCTGCAATTCCTATTCTCATCAAGAAGACAAAGAAATAAGCAGGAAAAAGAATCCATATTTTGGAGAAAAAAAAGGGGATAAGCTTACCAAGCTTCTTCATAAATCTGTACATATGATTCATGAAGATTTCAAGGATATTAGGAGGAAGATGCATGGAGAATCTCCTGGAGGGTTTGATTCTAAATCAGAATCTAGATTTGAGGATTGTGAGCATGCAACTACACATCCTAATACTCAGTGCAGTCACATGCCCAAGATTGCCGGAAGAGGGATGGAAAGAGAAGAAGAGGTTTCCAGGAGGGAAACACTTAGTTATTTCTTGAAAGAGTATGAGTTTCAAACTCATAAATTCCGAGATCACCTCAGTTTTTCAGAGTTTTGCAAGATGAAGGTGAAGGGAAGAGATCAGCAGGATAGATTTCATTTATCTACCTTTGAGGGTTCACCTGTATGTTCAGCCAAATCTTGGTTGGAGGAGTTAGAGACATTATTGAAGTTGCACCACATTCTTGAAGATTAAGCCATCAAAGTTGCATTTCTCCATTTGAGAGGGAAGGCTTTTGCCTAGTGGATCTTTGAATCTTTTTCTTTGAGAAATGTAAACATTGCATCTTATGCAAATTTCACTAAGGCATTAGTGAAAATATTTGATAAAAAGATTCATGAGACACACATGGTGGGAGTAAACTAGAAAACTCAAGTAAAATCCTTGCATGCAAACTTGCACCATACTTTTTCGGGAGAAAGGTTTTCATCTCACACCTTTGATCAAGGGAGCATGGAGATCTATTTTTCAAGAAGGGATCCAATTATTGGAGAGTTGCCCACTCATGTTGCAGAGATTGAGGGAAACAACACTGTTAGATCTAGAGTTGATCTAGCACCTCAAGCAGAGGAAGGAGGAGATCTTGCTCCAGATAGAGGGATGCTTGAATCTTTGCAAGGAAGTCCCCAGGATCTCATGTGTGGAGATCAAGGCATAACACATGCTCTACATGTGCCATTGTTGAGGAGGTGTGGAACCATGGAGACACAAGGAGAAGGTAGGGAGGATACCTAACATCGTGAGATGAGGAGTACAAATCCCTATTCATTTATGGAGGTTGATGCACCTAATAAGGTGATTGGATTGTGCAGTGGAAGCATGGATAGCTTTCTCCATTCATCTATTCATTCATCTCTTGTTGAGGATCTCTCATTGCATGGAGACATTTTGTCGGGGAGACCACTGGATCAGCAGAGGAGGATGGATGCTTCACATGTTGGGACACCACTCATGGATTTTAGGAGGGTGGAGACCTTGGTAGAGCTTGATGCAATGCTTGGAGTCTTGGGTAGACTCAAGGAGAGAGAGAGCATTCTCTCAAAATCATCAACACTCACTTCAATTTCAAATTCTGCGTTGTGGCAGGAGCAGCAGGGGAAGGACAACAACCTTCCAACTTGCATCTTTGCCATGGGAGATGTCAAAGAAGGTGATGACCATATGACGGATGTTATTCATGAGAGATTATCAACGCTGTCACTATGGAGGATAGATCCATATTGGAGCTCCCAGCTATTGGTGGATTATTCCAAGGATCTTTTCACTTGCATGATCTTGGATGACCAGTTGCATGAGGAGGGATATTTAGTCAGAGATGTGGTCATATTTATCATGGTAGGATCTTCTTTCCTAGAGCTTCCAAGCTTAAGGAGAAGTTGCTACAAGCAGCTCATGAGGATTTCCTTTTCAGCCATACTTGTTCTTTGAAAGTGCACCACACCATCATGGAGGGGTATTTTTGGATGGGCTTTGAGGAGGAGGTATATCAGCATGTGAGTAGATGCATAGACCAGATGGAGATGGAGGAGAGACATAACTCTTTGGAGGAGTTATCACAGCCACCTCCTTTCTCTTTGAGGATGAGAGGAGACTCACTTATGAGCCACTCCACTTGTATGAATATGAGGTATGGTAAGGGTATTAATTATTGTTTACATGATTATTTGTATGATGTATGTATGCATCCCTTAACCATAAATGTGCAGGTTGATGCTCCAAGGAGGAGAATTCTTTTTCTAGACCACATGGTTTAGATGAGGCCATAAGCATGGTTGATGGCCATTCCCTTGGAGGACTTGGGGAAGAGATGTATTATGGAGGACATGCTCATTGTACACCTTACATCATTCACTTCCTCTATACTTATGAGATCAAAGCAACAAGAAAGTGGTTGAGAGGCCACTTATTTTATTAGTCTCTATTGTAGTTGAGGGTCAAGCTGAATTGGTTGCACTTGAGGGACCATTTTCCTTTACATTTGTTGCATATGGTAGCAAGCATGACTCTCATCTTTGCTCCCTATGGCTCTATTATTTTTTTATTTATGAGGAGCATGCTTGGGAGGAAGACACATTGGATGGATGTGTCCTTTGAGGGAGAATTCTCCTACACTTTTTGCACTACATGTTCTAAGGGGAGCATGGGAGATGGTATGGCCACTAGAGCTACTCATTTGTTTCCATATGAGGTGAGCCATATGATAGATGACATCCCATATTTTGATGACTTCCAACTCATCATATATGGAGATACTTGGGCCAGCATGATTTGCAGCGTTAGAGGAGAGATCCTTGGAGATCTAGTCTTCATATTTCCACTTGAGGGCAAGTATTTTGCAGCCCAGGATCAACACTTTCTCTACACTTATCATAAGTTGGGAGATGGACAGCGTGGGGTAGGCTACATTTTCTACCATGAGTATATTTTCATCCCACCTACTTTGCTGGAGCCAAAGGTGGAGGACAACTTTCAAGAGTTGCCTAGTTGGGAGGTGACTCATTTTACATGGCTCATAGCTTGGAGATCGAGGATCCATATGGGAAAGATAGTTCCCATTATATTTCGGATCCCATTCTTTAAGGGGACCTCTATACATCACTTTGTTATCCTCTTGAGTATCTCACCCTTACATGATGATGGCTTGATAGCTGAGTTACATCCTAAGGGCGAGCATTGGGGAGACTTGATTGATGAGATAGCATCACTTCACTTGGAGGAGATCATCATATAGGGATGCTACAGGGAGAGGAGAAAAGAATTCAGTCTATCCTTGCACTTGCTTGAGGACAAGCAATCTTTGAGAGGGGAGGACTGTAATATTCCAAAATTTCCCTGCAGCAAATTGGAATATTAATTTTTGCTTATTTCATCTAGGAGGTGAATAAAATGGTTAAAAGTCCCATGAGTAGGAATAAGGTCCTTCATAGTGTGAAAAGGATCATTGGAGCAGCTTATTTTTCACCTTCTAGTGTGAAAAGGGGCAAGTTGCATGAGGACAAGGTCAAGTTTGACCAAGTAAATAGCGATGCCTAAGAGGTGTAGCTTGCTTGGGAAGACAGCGCAGTTTTGGAGGGAGAAAGATTTTTTGTGGAAGAAACCTAATGTGTGGGGTCTAGGGATAAGAGACATTCACTTGCATAAAAGGAGGAAGAGGCAGCCATAGTGAGACATATTTGAGAATTTGATCATTTGTCTGCTTAGACATATTTGTAGTCCCGACTGTTCAGTTGAGTTGCAGTGCTGGTTAGCATGAGGGATTCCTGTTTAGGATTTCCTCTCCTTATTGAGGGGCCTCTTAAAGGATTACACTTCATCTTCTTCACATCTTGGCTCAAGGCCAAAGCCACTTCCACCAGTCACTGCGTTATTTCTGCTGAAGTATAACGTAGTGTTGTTGGGTATTGCAGTGGAGGGTTCCACAACACCTTACCTTGGCTTATATTTCAGAGGATGGAGTTCCTATTTCTTCGGGAGGTCAATGAAGGAGGTTTCAGAGCTCTGTGTCACATATTTGCATCACGCCAAACTTCTCCCATCATCAGCAGTGCAGTCCATCTCCTTGACTGCGTTATTCTAGAGTGCATCTGCAGTGAGAGGTTGCACCGGCATTTTGGAGGGAAATATTTCCAGTATTAGGATCAGCCTTGTACTTAGGAAATCCATTGGAGGAGGTTTGCTACATATCGGACATCTTATTCAGCCATCTCCATATTGTATCAGTTTTGACTTACATCTTCTACCCAGTAACTCCGGCATTTCTGCAGATTTTCCATTTGTACTTGTATTCCAACTAATACTTCTTAGGATTGTTGTATAGTTATTTTTAGGGGTTGAGAGCTTACTCCCCCACATTACTTGAGCTATCATTGTCATATCATTGTATTTTCATATTATACGTTTCAGTTTCTCCTATAGACAGCGTTGTCATAGCTAGGGCATATTTATGTAATAGTGTTTTGTCACATTTGGTGTACATGTCTCATTGAGGCTTTTATTTCCGAGCTTGAGTGAGTGATTCCTAAAAGCATTGTACTCCCCTGCTGCTATATTATAAATTGATCAGCTATTTTCATCTTCATGTGTCATGGCTCATTAAAATAACGTTGTGTGCTCAATCCTTTCTCAAGTATTGTTGTAGTCCCTTCACCGGACACTTTCTAAGGACATCTAAGTGTGGGAGATCTATTTAACCACCTTAGAGGGATTTCTTTGGAACCTCATATTGTATTTAGCACTTAGACACTTTGTTCTAAGGGATCTAGGTCTTGATTTCAATCCCTGTAGCAGCCATTACTGGAAAATGCATTTTCCAGTCATGCCTTGCTAGCTGTTCCAGATTTGGAATATTAAAAATACTGATGAAAATATTCATGATTTTTTTTCTATGGATAAATTACCATGGGGAGATCTACATCATAGATCTTCATTTCTAACTAAACTTGATAGATTTGAAAATTATTTTTCGTCGATTTTTACTACTGAAAATATCGCAGAACCTCATAATCCTATATCGAACACAAATTCGGATTCTAAAATGAATTTAGAAAATATTTCTACAATGGTTCCCATTGACATCTCAATGAAACCGGGAATTTTTAAAGAAATTCATATAGGGGCTTCTTGTACAAAAGATGAAATTGATATATACAAAGCCTTATTTCAAAAATTCTGTGACATTTTTGCCTGATCCTATGAAGAAATGCCAGGAATTGATCCATCCATTGTCGTTCATGAAATTAAAACATACCCAGATGCTAAACCTATCAGAAAAATATTACGTCACATACATCCACGAAAAGTTGTTGCAATCAAAGCTGAAGTTGAAAAATTACTTTGATCAAGATTTATTTATCCAATCCCTCTCACGGATTGGGTATCTAATATTGTTCCTGTTAATAAAAAACAAGGAACAATTAGAGTATGTATCGACTATAGGGATATAAATAGAGCTTGTCCAAAAGACAATTATCAAACCCCTTATATCGATCAAATCATTGAAGATTGTGTCTGAAGCGAAATGTTTTCATTTATGGATGGATTTTCTGGTTATAATCAAATAAACATACTCCCTATTGATCAACCAAAGACAACATTCATTTGTCTGTGGGGAACTTTCGCTTACCGTAAATTACCATTTGGACTTAAGAATGCTAGTGCAACTTTTCAAAGGGCAATGTCTTATGCATTTCATGACATTAAACACATTGTGCAACCTTATCTCGATGATTTACCTGCTCACTCATTACACATGAAAGATCATCCTACTCATTTACGAGAAATCTTTATGATATGTAGGCATTATAAGATTCGTCTGAATCCTCACAAATGTGTTTTCTATGTAGAATCTAGATGATTGTTGGGATTTATTGTTTCAAAGGTAGGAATTCGTGTCGATCCGTCGAAGGTTGAGGCCATCATCAGTTTACCTCCTCCTTCCACACTCCACCAACTCCAAAGTTTGCAAGGGAAAGCAAACTTTCTGCATAGATTCATTCCTAAATATGTTGAGTTAACCAAAGGTTTTGCCAGGTTGTTGAAACAAAATATTCTTTTCATTTGGGACGAGATCGCTGATAGATCTTTTGATGCTCTAAAACATGCATTGACCCATGCACCATTATTTCATCCACCCAATTACAACCAAGATTACTTTTTGTACTTAGCACCCTCTAATTCCACGATTGGAATGGTATTAGTTCAGGAAGATGAATTTCACAATGAACATGTGATTTACTATCTCAGTCACAATTTGAATCCGACTGAAATCAAATACTCACATGTGGAGAAATTGGCCTTGGCAGCAGTTCAAGTTGTCCAAAGATTTTGTCATTACATATTGTTATGAAAAACAATAGTGATCTCTGATTGTAACCCTATGATGTATATTTTGACTAAGCAACTACTCAGGGGAAAATAATATAAATGGATAGTAATCCTTCAAGTGTTTGATTTAGAATTTGAAAAATCTAAACCAAAGAAATCACTAGTGTTCGCTGAAATGATGTGTGACTTCCCAAATACTGAGACAGAAACTGTGGTGGAACATCCAATCGCTGATGAATCTTTGTTTCTTATCAGTACTTTAGATCCTTGGTATGGAGATATAATCATTTATCTCTAAAAAGAAACTTTTTGTCTTTAGATTTTGTGTCCACAATGATGAAAGATCTGTTACCAGTCTCAGTAGTACAATATTGTTGGAGACACGCTTTATCATCGCGGTGTGGATTATGTATTTCGACGACGTTTAACCCACGAAGAGGTTGAACAAGTTTTAAATGACTTTCATTCTAGAGCTTGTGGCACTCATATGTCTGGGTATGCCACAACCCAAAAGATATTATGCGCTATTTATTTTTTTCCTTCTCTATTTAAAGATTGAATTCTAGCAGTCCAAAAATGCCACAATTGTTAGATCTTTGATTGTAAAATGCGTGCACCACCAGCTCTTCTTCACCCCATAATTGCTATCGGTCCTTTTTTGAAATGGGGCATTTGATTTCATTACAAGTAACCCTCACTCGGTTGAGGGGCATGGGTATATTATTCTCGCATTAGATTATTTTACCAAATGGGCCGAGGAAATGCCTACATTTGCGGCAAATGGAAAAATTGCAACTACTTTGGTATTCAATCACATGATTGCTTGATTTGGTGTACCCAAAGCTATCATTACTGATCATGGGAGCCATTTTCGAAACATTATGATGACTGAAATTTCAGACCAACTTAGCCTTTGCCATGATATTTCTACACCATAATACCTGCGGGCTAATGCTCAGGTTGAAGCTGTAAATAAAGGTTTAACCACTATGATTAAAATGACAATTGGAATTCATAAATCAAATTGGCATACTATGTTTTTCTCAACACTTTGGGCATACCGAACCTCAGCAAAAACCGAAATAGGTTTCACTCCTTTCAATTGTTCTATAGTTTAGAAGATGTGTTACCGATTGAATGCGAAATACTGTCACTCCAATTAGCCATAGAATTACTACCAACTACCTCTAAGGAGGAGATACGCTTTTTGTATCTGGCACAATTAGATGAGACTCGACGCACCGCTGCATTGGCAGCTGAAGCTCACAAAAAATGTGTTAAAGCTCAGTACGATCGAAGTGTTACACCTTGTGTCCTTTCAGAGGGTGACCTAGTATTGGTATAAAACCAAGCTAATGATAAACTAGGAGCTGGGAAATTTGAACCCATGTGGCACGGTCCTTATATTTTCAAGTGAGTGCTTGCAAAAGGGGCCTATGAATTGACTGACTATGATGGGGTCTCTTTAGACAAACCCATAAATGGGCTTTATCTGAAAAGATATTATGCTTAAATCTTGTGTGGAGATCTTACTTGTATATTAGTTATTTTCGTAGCTAGTATGCCTTAGATTAGAAGAGTGTGCCTAGTTTAAGTTTTTTTTTACTACTATCCCTGCTTATTTGTATTACTCTTGATATTGCAGATGTCGACATCCCTTCAAACATATATTGATTTTGCTAATGGTGCTTGTCATATTACATGGAAGATTTCTTCCGCATCCTGGGTTATTTATTCACCCACTGATGAGTTAATATCTATGCATGGGGTAAGCCTTGGCCAAACAATGAATATTATTGCAGAATATAGCACAGTGATTGAGTTATTATCTGAATCCATTTCATTTGGAATTCAACGTTTGATCGTTAGGTTAGATTCTGAACTCATTGTATTACATTTAAATCGAGTATACGCAATTAAAAATCCAGAAGTATTATATTTTTGAAGGTACGTCTCTTGGAACGAGAGTTTGATTACATTGAATATCAACACATTCCGAGAAATTTAAACACATTGGCTAATGCATTAGCTACTAGTGTTATAAACATGCATTTTCAACATTAAAGCAATAAATCAAAGCAACATTCGATAAACATGTTGAACAAATAACTGGAAATAGTAGTAATATCATAGAGTAAGAGTAATGTTTTCAAAAAATATTACATCGTCCTCGATTATAGGTTTAAAACACCTTATGATTGGCAAAAATAGTGATACAAAAAACAAAAATTTCATAGTCTGCACAATCATCCACTATCCGTGGTGATGATCATGATAGTACACAACAGCTCGCTCTACTCTATTCAGGAATCTCCTGAACTGACCAGAAAATCCAATAACATTTCTCTAAAGACAGAGAGGGATATCATCTATCGAAGTCTCCAGGATATCCAAGGTCAAATGTTCTAGGTTGTGTTCTAGGTCAGTAAGAATCTCAGTTGCTTGATCCTGTGGTGCTGCAATGGGCTCTCTTTACTTCCTATTGAAGCGACGGAGCGTGGCTGACCTACGTGGACTAACATCTGCATTTTAAAAAAATTTGTCATCAGTATTGGACGATTTAAACAAAAGAAAAATAAAAGTTAGAATTTAGAACATGTCAAAATGATTCTTACCTAAGTCATCCCACTATGTTCCCAGAGGAAGGGACATATCTTGATCACCACAGAAGTCCATCCCGGCATATGGTAAATCTTCTATGGCGAAGATTTGGTTCTCCAACCAATGGAAATAAGTTAGAGTGAAACAAACAATCTCATAGCCCTCGCTATGACGAGCCATCACTGCAACCCATCAGACCATCCGAGGCTCCCTGAGTGTACCAGGATCAACTGAGATAAGCTGCGGGGCAAGTGAAGGAATTATCTCTAGAGAAAATGTTGTTGAAAATGGCAACAAGAAACAGTGAAGGAGGCCTCCTGAAACATCTTTCCTGATCCTAGTTGGAAAGTGATCACCTAAACTAGGTGGGGACCACACATGTGATTTTTGTCGAAAAGTCTATTTTTAGACTATGTCTATTTTTAGAATATGGAGCATGGTTCGGGGATTCCAGCTTGAGATTCTTGAAGTATGTGTCATGTTGGTAAAAATAGATGAGACTCTATTTTTGAGGTCAAAGAGGTCGAAGTCTATTTTTAGACTGCCTCTCCTTAAAACAGGGAAGTCAAATATTATTTACCCTTAATAATATTTAGACTATAAACAATAGTTTACTTTCTTGGAGCACTTCAGTTTGACCCCTGCAGGTGGGGCATGCAAATGACATAAGGAAATTCACTTTGGTGAGTTAAGTGAGCTATTGCATGTTAGACTTCAGTTAGACTCATGTGGCAGAGTTTTGGTGGAGTTGATTGAGGAGTTAATGGAGGTGGTGTTCTGGTTAACTAGTTGAACTAGTTGTATTTAGTTTAACCGGCTAATACACTAGAGATGAGTTGTGTGAATTAAATATTATTTAATTCACTAATTATTAACTCATTATTCAACTAAAGAACACATCAGTTTAATTCAGTGCATGGACAGTTCAGTGGAGACCAGTGAAAGAGGTAGATGAAAGGGTGAGTATAGCTATCAGTTGGAGGATCAGTTTTGCATGGGATTTGCATTACACTTGGAGGAAATTACCAATGAAAATTGCGCAGTGAAGCCAAGGAGATTCAAACCTTGGATCTCTATTTAGACCAGCCTTGATTGCGCAATAGAGGCAGAGAAGTAGTGGGTGTGTTTTGAACCTGTGACTTGTTCAAAACCAAGCTAGTTTTTGTGTAGCTTTGGGAGATAGTACCGAGTACTTGTGAGGAGTTTGTACTATGTATTTGCTGCATGTTCTCTCCATTTATAATATACTATAGCTGGGGGTTTTCAGCTATAAGCTTTCCCCATACATACTGTGTTAATGTGTGTGATGATTTGATGTGCGATCGCTTCTATTATTTCCGCATGTGACAATTAATTGTAGAAGAAGGTTATGTGTTATGCATGCAATTCGAAATTGATGTATGATCGGGTTAATATTCATTGAATAAGTGATTTATTCAGCTAATTTTTACATGGTATCGGAGAAATATTAATTGTCGAGATCTATTACGGTGATTGCAAACTTATTTCCTCGGACAGAGCCTGCATATGGGCCAGATAGCCTCCGGATTCATCTTTCTTTGGAAAGTGAAAGGTCTGGTAAAAGCCCATGCAGTCAATCTCTGATTTGGAAATAATTTGTTCTCAAGTGTAGATCGGAAGCGATTGAGTTTTAGGATAAACTCAAGAAACATCAAGATGGAGAAAGCCGGAAATATACATGCATATTGTATATAATTTTCTACATGGAATGAGAGCGAGAATTTTTGGGTGCGCGAGTTTGTAGGGAATATCTGAAAAATTTTGGTGAAAAATTTTCAGAACCAAATAGCATATTTGGATTCCTTGCGAAAAAACACCCAAATTGAAAAAAAAAAATCGGTCGAATCGGAGCTCGGATGAGGGAGATATCATCGATTTAAAATCAGCTCTTTTGTTAGAAAATTTTGCGATGGCGGGACAATTGCAATGTGCGCGAGCCAAGAATCTACATGCACTGAGGTACAAGATGCATGAAAAGCTTTGAGGAGAAAAGCAGAGGTTAGTGACTTGGTGGTTGAGAGGGAGCCTCTCAATATGCAGCGTGAGGACAAGTCAAGAAGGTTGGGATTCGGGCAAAGAATCTCTACAGACTTGGAGTAGATGGGATGTCTACGGAGCTTCCTGCTGATGGGAAGTGCATGAAAGGCATGCAACTGATGCTTGAGAGGGAGCAAGTTTTGCATGCATGTATTGAAGTAGATGGGATGTCTACGGAGCTTCCTGCTGATGGGAAGTGCAAGGAAGACATGCAACTGAAGCTTGAGAGGGAGCAAGTGTTGCATGCAAGCGAGAAAGACATGCAACTGAAGCTTGAGAGGGAGCGGGTTTTGCATGCAGGTGATAGTGAACCTCGGAGTGTGGAGCAGCCACAAGAGGATCATGGAGTGGAAGAGACCACTCATGCAGAGAAATTTCATGCCAGACGGGCAGAGGGAGTGCATGCAGCTATACCACCAAGTATGAGGTGGGGCGACATGCATGAGTAATCCCATGAGGAGATTTCTGGGCAGATTCATGAGATGGTGTGGATCTCATGAGTTGAACCTGGCTACGAGGTGCCCACAGCATGGTCGTAGCAAGATCAGTTGGAGTGATGCAGGCAGATCAAAGTGACAGTGTCGGATACTGGAGCGCGGATCAGAGTTGACAGCAAATGCAAGAGTGCATGGGTGCAAGATTTCAACAGCGCAGTAGTTCCTGATGACATGTGCAGTTGGTACCAGCAGAAGTCGAAGACTTTGATGATAGATGCTAGATGCATCAAGACTGATTGAGTTGTTTGGAGCCTATTCAGTTTCAGAGGAGTTGCAGAGCAGATGCATGGAGTTGCATGGTGCATGCATGAGTTTGCATGGCACATGTAAAGGGTGCATGGCGAATACATGGAGTTGCATGTCGCATGCATGGAGTTGCATGGCGCTTGTGAAGGTTGCAGGGCGAATGCATGGAGTTGCATGTCGCATGCAATGACAGTCCTTTCTTGTTGAGAGGGAGTGTTGAAAATGGCAACAAGAAATAGTGAAGGAGGCCTCCTGAAACATCTTTCCCGATCCTAGTTGGAAAGTGATCACCTAAACTAGGTGGGGACCACACATGTGATTTTTGTCGAAAAGTCTATTTTTAGACTATGTCTATTTTTAGACATACTGAGCATGATTCGGGGATTCCAGTTGGAGATTCTTGAAGTATGCGATATGCTGGTAAAAATAGATGAGACCCTTATTTTTAGGACCCAGGCTATTTTTAGACTGCCTCTCCTAAAAATATGGAAGTCAAATATTATTTACCCTTAATAATATTTAGACTACAAACAGCAGTTTATCCTCTTGGAGCACTTTAGTTTGACCCCCAGAGGTGGGGCATGCAGCTGACATAAGGAAATTCGAATTTCCTATGAGTTAAGTGAGCTATTGCATGTTAGACTTCAGTTAGACTCATGTGGCAGAGTTTTGGTGGAGTTGATTGAGGAGTTAATGGAGATTGTGTTCCGGTTAACTAGTTTAACTAGTTATGATCAGTTTAACTTGTGATTATACTAGAGATGAGTTGGGTGAATTAATTATTAATTAATTCACTGATATTAACTCATTATTAAACTAAAATAACACATCATTTAACTCAGTGCATGGACAGTTCAGTGGAGACCAGTGAAAGAGGTAGATGAAAGGGTGAGTAAAGCTATCAGTTGGAGGATCAGTTTTGCATGGGATTTGCATAACACTTGGAGGAAATTACCAATGACAATTGCGTAGTTGAAGCCAGTGAGATTCGAACCTGGATCTCTATTTAGACCAGCCTTGATTGCGCAATAGAGGAAGAGAAGTAGTGGGTGTGTTTTGAACCTGTGACTTGTTCAAAACCAAGCTTGTTTTTGTGTAGCTTTGGGAGATAGTACTGAGTACTTGTGAGGAGTTTGTACTATGTATTTGCTGCATGTTCTCTCCATTTATAATATACTATAGCTGCGGGGTTTTCAGCTATAAGCTTTCCCCATACATACTATGTTAATGTGTGTGATGATTTGATGTGTGATCGCTTCTATTATTTCCGCATGTGACAATTAATTGTAGAAGAAGGTTATGTGTTATGCATGCAATTCGAAATTGATGTATGATCGGGTTAATATTCATTGAATAAGTGATTTATTCAGCTAATTTCTACAAATGTGACAACAATAGCTCCATACCCAAATTTTTTCAACTATGAGTTCTTTGCCTGGGTCAGTTGGCCTTTTACATTGGCCAATACTGCCTCACACCAATTGAAGATGGTGCCTCTAAAACAATCAACAACAGTCTGCATCTGGGATCTAGTAGCAACGTGTGGAGCTGCGCTCCCACACAATTGGGTTACAGTAAATGCAACCACTTTGAGTTCAAGAAGGATGATTGCTTTTATATCAATGCGTTTGTCTTTGGGATCCGCTTCCTCACTACAGAACTCTTGATGAAGGCTAGTGACATATTGGCCACCTGCCCTAGCCCCAAACAAAGAGATTGGTTCACCTCTCTTTGATAAACCAGTAATAAAATATATATCTTCCAGCTCGATTTCAAGCCAGTGATCTCTAATTGTGAAGCACTGTTCCTGGACGTCCCACTTGTTTACTAGCCATGTGAGTAAGTCTACTTGGGCCCTCATACCCTAAATAGCCAAGAATTTATATAAAACACATTCCCTCAATAAATGCAATGTGGGTGCATGTACCATTGCGGCCTCATCAACCTCTTCATGTTCATGTTCCCTCCACTCGAGCATTGTAGATATTCTGCAATGGGAATATTGGAAGATTAGAAACAATTTGAGTGAAAAAATTTGGTTTATTTTGGGAGAGTTTATCATTTTATTTTCTTCACGGCACCTCTGTACCTTTTTCCAAGAGACAGTGCGGAGGTCCACACGCATCCTGTAAAAAATTTGCGAAACCACGACAATTTTCCCTTTGAAAAATTGTCGAGGCCCGCAGGTGTCATGTGTATTACCTGCGAACCCCCGTGGGCAAAATTTTGAACATATTTTTCTCCTAAAAAATGAATTTAAAACCTAAATTAAGAAATTGAACAGACAAAAATGAAGGCAAGGATGATGTGGATTACCCGGAGCTGACGATTTTCTATTCTGACGATCGAATTTTCCGTAATCTCCTCTGGAACGTTTTTCACCAAAAGCTCTCAACTTGCACTCTGGAATCAAATGGTAAAAATGATTTAGAAAAACTCCTTTTTATAATATTTTTTTAATAAATGAAATATAATTTTGTTTATTTTCCACTTTGAAAAGTTGTTTTCCAAATTATTTTTATTAATCATAAATAGGTATGTCTAAATTTTGGGTTTTTGTGCAGAATACAGGATGTTTTTGGGTAAAATTATCGTTTTGACAAAAGAGTATACTTTTTATCACTTTTTCGAACTCGGTAAAAATTATGAAAAAACGAAACCTATGAGTACATTTTTATCCCTTTTTTGAACTCGTTAAAACTTACGAAAGAAGAGAAAACCATGAGTACATTTTTATCTCTTTTTTGAAGTCATTAAAACTTACAAAAAAGTGAAATCTTGAGTTCTCTTTTAAGCCCTTTACAGACTCTCTAAAAATGAAAATATTTCTGAGTACTTGACTATTCAAACTCGTTAAAGGAAATGAACAGTCGTCCCTTCAGTATAAGTTTACCCCTTTTCCAGATGAAATGGACTATTTACGAAAAAGGTATACGTTGACTAATAATGGTTAATAGAGTTCTCTCCTATATTATTTTATCCTTTTTCGGGCTTGAGAGACTAAATTACGAAAAACTACACCCACGAAGTTTTCTTAAGTTTTTTCTTCTGACTCCCTAAAATTGAAAAAACACTGAGTTTCTCCTATATTGGACTCGTTAAAATTTAACAGTAAAGGACCTGTCAATTATAAACGGGAACGAACCACTCCTTATTAGGGTTCAATTTTAAACTAAGTTGGACTCATCTGAAGGATGAGCTTATATAACAAGAAAATGTTATCCTCCTCAAGCTTGTCAAAAAATAAAGAGGTACTTGCCAGAAATGGTGGGGAAAAAAGAGAGAAAATGGATCCAGTTGTCACACTTTGATTAAAATCAGTATACCACTCTTGAACATGACACTTCTTGTCACACTTCTACCTGGGTTGGGAAAATCCTTTGCTTATCAGTTAATCAAACCACGTTGAAATTCTTCAGCCAGTTTCTGGGTATTAGCTTAGGTCAATTATTACCAAACCATCTGTAGTATCATTATGTGTTCAAGAGGACAATTCAAACAAACCATTCATCTACAAATATATGTCTCCATTCACGTTGACCATCCCTGAGTCAGTCCTTGCAAAATATTTCTTCAAAACTTGATCTAATGGTTTCGTGTCGTGGGTTTTCCTACGACGGATCACTTTCTATCGATGACAGCTCATCCTCTAGAAAGTTGATCTAGAATCCTATCAGTACCTTGGAATCTACATGCCCTAATGGAATATTCTCACCTTCGATGATAGGTTACATCATTGACCTCCGATCGGATGATTCTATAAATTTTTCAACTTCAAATCATTTATTCACACTTCATGGATTGTACTGAGTACTTTGAGATCCATTGTCATTATTGGTGGTTTCTCTCACACTTGCTAACAGTTCACATCATTGACTGGTAATCAAGTGGTTTCTACCATGTTCGACTTTGACACAATCAATCGCATGGATAGAATCATACTAGTTCGGGAAGCATAAATAAAGACCCTGGATATAGTTTCCACCATCCATGTTGCGAGGAGTTTTACTGTTCATTATGAAGTATACTATTCATGGTAGATGGTTGCATCCATACTGTGTCTACTATTGATGTAATATTAGAATCATTTCTATATCAAAACATTTTAGTTAAGTTTTGATTTAGTTAGTTTTTGCTATGAGTATGGGAATGCCTACCTCAGTGATGATATATATATATATATATATATATATATATATATATATATATATATGTTTGCATTGAATTTTTTTACAGGTTCCAACCGGCGTCCACAAGCCAATCCTCGGAATGATAAAACACTTCACTCTTTGAATTATCTCAGACTTCGCGCTTTAGGGGGAAATCTGTTACACATTATTTTGTCACCATGACATTTTACTGTCTATATGGGTTCATCAATACCTATATAATGCTCCCTTATAAGTATACAACCCTAAATTTCCTAAAACAAGTCCTGAATTTGGAGAAAAGCTTGTAAAAATCATAAAAACACTTGTACTGCACTTTTCCTTAGACTTGCCTATTGCACTGCGCCCTTTTGCTCTAAAAACTGTGGAGCCGATCGCACATTTTCTTCATTAAAGGTGTGGATCCCTGTAAAAGGTAAATTGAAGGTGAAAGTAAATTCTAGAAGCCCAGCTGGTCGAATATTCTGCCAGATGGAAGCTTCTAGAAGGCATTATCCAGTCGAAGCGTCACTCCCTCCATTCATGAACATTCATCCCTTCATAAAAGGAGCCTATTCCTTGGTCTTTGGAACTTAATCCCTTGATAAGAGGACTCTATCCCTTCCATTTTGGAGTTGTAACCACTTTCCTTCTCCTATAAATTGAAGCTTTGGTTCAGTCTCAAGGGCACATGCTCATATATGTAAAACTTCTCTATACATTTTGTATACACTTAGTACTTTCTTTGTACTTGGTAGCTACAATAGAGAATGGAATTTCTGAAGAAGCATACTCTTTTTGCTAGCTGTTATCCATGTGAGAACGATTACATACTCATATTTAGGCTGGTTCAAAGAGTGGAAGGGCTTGTCAAACCAAAGGAAAATGCTTGTTCCAGACCCCGGAAGGACCTGTACGACATCAAGGTGAACGCGGTTATAAGACTCCTTATTTTATTTAAAGATAATACAAATGGATCCTTTTTTCTCAATAAGTTGTTTATGTGTTTACTTGAATGACTTATTTCTTAAATTACTTGATCATTAAGATAGATTTGTGATTTTTGAATTAGTATATGTTGCAGGTGCTTTTGATTCTCTTCCATGTCTTTGTTTTCAGGTCTTAAGAGGTGACTTCTTGGAATGAAGAGAAAGAAGAATTCAACTAACATTGGATCACAAGTAGGTCCTTTCTTCATCATAGGAAATTTTAAATCATATATAATCTAGAGAAAGTAGTTTACATTTGTTCTATTTGTTTCTAGCTATCCTTGTGATACTAGGGAGATCTTTCTTATCCGCAAGAACGATTTATCTACCCAACATGGGCCCTACATTATTAAACGTGTGTTGTAGAATGGGGCCTATGAGCTCATTGATTACGAAGGTCATCCTCTAGAACAACCCAAAAATGGGTTGTATCTCAAAAAATATTATGCATGAGTCATTCATCCATGACTTGTGTACATATCTGTCATTTTTATTTTTTTACATGTTTTGGTTTGGTGTGCTTTGCGAGCATTTTTCCTACTTATTGGGTCTCTCTTATTGCTCAGATTTCTACTACCTCCTATGTCATTTTTGCAGATGGTGCTTCCCACAGTACTAGGAATTTGTCTTCAGCAGCCTGGGTAATTTATGATACTATTGGTGAGTTGATAGATCTGCAGGGTATTTTTCTAGGACAGACTACAAACAATGTCACTGAGTATAGTGCTATCCTTGAA
This sequence comes from Pinus albicaulis, assembly GCA_034641835.2. NCBI lineage: Eukaryota > Viridiplantae > Streptophyta > Pinopsida > Pinales > Pinaceae > Pinus > Pinus albicaulis. The sequence goes on from CM076582.1 coordinate 1,488,222,464, forward strand.
CTATTAGCCAAGGCAATCAACCTCGGCATACACGTATTTCTTGTAAATCTAGATTCATAACACGTCGCTTTTCAACTCAATGATCATTATTCAGTCAGAAACCCGTAAATTCTGAGATTGTATTTACATGTTCGTTTGCTGGAAAGACATTTTGATTTTATTACATATCAACATATTCCCAAGAGAATGAATGCATTAATTGATAGAGTGGCTAACATTGTATTAGATAGAAATTTGCGTAATCTGTAAAATCATCATCATATGTAAAAGATCCATGTAGGAAAATAGATGTGTGTGTGTGTGTGTGTGTGTGTGTATATATATATCGAATGTTTGCATCAGTGTGCGTCATAAATTCAAAAAATATGTGTGTTTCTATTACACCGTGAGACATCATGTCTCTCGAAATATGCAGACATAAAACCTAAGTGTCGAATCTGTGTGATGCTCATGGTAGCATGTCATTTCCCGTATGAGTCGCATCAGCAAGAGGTGAATTTGGTTTGGCACCCCTACAGTATGTCTCTAGTAGGCATGAGGAACATCGTCAAATTGTGCATATTCTGGGACTCCGCGTGTGATTCCCTCCAAGTTGCACATGATCTCCTCCTCCTCACCTCCCTTTCCATGAGGGTCAAAATCGCGAGGGATTCACCTTGCTCTTGGAGACATGCCTGTGGGTCTCTCTAGGCCAACATCTGCAAGTGCATGGGTTTAACGTCGTAACATACATAATTAAAAAAAAAAATCATAACACTCATGTAAATTAAAAATTAGTCATACCCAAATCTTAATCCCAATCCTCTCCCTCTAGGAGTGGGAGGTCCGGATCACCAGTAAAATCTATACCAGAGTAGGGCCAGTCCTCCACGACAATCAATTATCAACAGAGTCAATCAAATAACTTCGGTCTCTAGGACATTTGTTGACTTCCCTTTGCCCTTAGCATCAGAGCTACCCATCGGGCCATCCGTGGTTCCCTCGCTGGTGGTGTCGGGACTATGACCTCTTGACGCTAAAATATTGGTAGTCGTTCTAGGAAGAACGACACCAGGATAAACCTGTAACCAAATTGCTTCAATTTGGTCTTCTTGCACTTTTTCAGCTGGCGTTTCATGTTGATTGTCACGGCCTCTGCCCAGTTGTAGATGGTCGGTGTCAAGCAGTCTACAGCAAGAAGTAGCTATGTCTTTATTTCTTCTTGCAGTGCTTTTGATCCCACAGCTCGTGTAATGGTGTGTAGCACTACTTTTAGTTCCAAGTCTGGGATAGTCTAGATATCCACTTTTCCGCTTCCTGATCCCTTCCATGCCCCTGGACATACCCTGTCAATCACCATGGACATGTTCTCCATGCAAGGTCAAGTGTTGGTTAGAATTGGTGCTACTCCCCTCCATCACAGTCCTATTATGAAGTAGACATCAGAAACATCAATCTCGAGTTCCTGATCTCGAAGGAAGAAATTTTCCTGATCCTCATCCCATATGTTAATCAAATTGTAGTAGCTCCGATTGAGCTTGGAGACACGGTGTCAAGAAGAACTTTTTCAATCCACAGTCTCTGAGAGCTTCCGTGCATCTCTCATTTTCCATGGCAAGCTCAGCTTCTTCGTTGTGTTATGTTCTTTCCATTCGATCACCATTCTGCCACTTTATACCTGCAAACATGTTCATATGAATGGTATTAGCTAATTTAGAAGCTTGAATTTGTGAAACTTTGGGCCATTAACTTTCATTTTCAAAAGCTAACATGGTCTGCATGGTTGGTGCGACTATTTCTAAAACAATCACGCCAATGGGCACACTCCAGTTCAGAAAAATGGGTGATTGGCGCGAGTTCATGCTCGAAACTCGTCCCAACCGCCATGCCTTAAAATTTGCATTTTCCTCCTCATAAATAAAAATCAAAGGTTGCAAGCAATAAAAGAGGACTTAAATGGAATGGAAGGATGTCAGCTCTTACCTAGAACTGACGGATTCGAGATTGGTCTGTCGGATCATCTTCTATCGTCACTACACAATAATAGTGTAAAATGGGTAATTATTTTTACCATTTTTTGGCATTTTATAACTTTTCACAACCCTAATTAGGTTCTAAGACATATTTTTTCAATTATTTTATTATATTATTTTGAGAAATTGGTTTTACACATATCTCTTGTGCAGCGACAAGTTTTCACGCGATAATGATGAAGTAACGAGTTTTGTTTTATACTTTTTAGGACTTAGTAAAACATGAAAAGGTCACTACTGGAGTCATTTTTTAGCTCTTTTCTGACTCTCTAAAATTAAAAATATTGTCAAGATTCTTGTCATTTTGAACTCGTTAAATGGCTGTGAAGCGATATCTACCCAGTATACATTTACCCCCTTTTTGGGCTAGGATGGATTATTTAGGAAAAAGGAATACCTTAGCCTATCACGACTAAGAGGTTCTTTCGGATATTTTTTTCTACCTTTTCAGATCTGAGAGACTATTTATGAAAAGGGCCATGCTGGAGTTTTCTTTTCCGCCTTCTTTTCAAACTCTCTAAACATGAAAAGATGCTCGATTTCTCCCTTTGTCAAACTCGTTAAACCCTAATGACATCGGACTTCATCTCCATGATGTTACTCGAGTTCCTCCTTCCTAGGGCTCATAAAATGTACTAGGTTGGATTTTTCTGAAGGATAAACTTACATTACAAGCATATGCTATCCCCTTCAAGCGTGTTTTAAAAAAATAATTGGGGTACTCACCAAAAATGGTGGGGGAAAATGGAACCAATTTTTAGTTATGTTGGCAATATGTCACTCTTGAACATGGCACTTGTCTACATTCGTGTCAGTTTGGGGACATCTCATTTCTTCATTTTTGCATCCATGGGTTTGGGTAACCACTTTTGACCTCTCATTTTTCTCTTTTCCACGTCATCATGACCTCAGATCCCTTGATGTCAAATACTTCCAAATCCAGTGTCATGTCACTGATATGTTCAAGAGAAGTTTGCCACTATATTTTTCAACCTCCCTCTGATTCTTTGTTGGTCCTGATTCACTATCATCATATTCCTCTGTCTCATGTCGATGATGTAGGAAACATTATGGCCCTCCATTAACCAAGTCACTTCTTGTCGACTTTAGCTCATTATCCAGGAATATGATCTAGAGACTCCCTTCCGGTACCTTAGAGCTTACAGGCCTCAATGGCAGGTTATTCGCATTCGACACAAGGTCCAAATCATTGGCCTTTGATCGAGTGATTCTACGGGTGTTCGACGTTAGATCATTGTTCACATTCCGTGGATTTTACCTCTCGTACCTTAATGGCCATTGTCATTATTGGTGGTTTCTCTCATGTCTGTTAACAGCTTGCATCATTGGCTGGTAATCAGATGATTTTCTTGCATGTTTGACTCCAGCTCATATATTCGCATGCTTGAATTTGTACTTGTTCGGGTCAAGATGGAGTGCAAGACCCTGGGTTTTGTCTGATAAAATCTAGGCTGCGGGTTCTTATGGATTATCATGACTTATTGCATGACTTTTTTGATTGGATGGTTGCAACCATACCTGAGTCTATTTGTTGATCCTTACTGCTGGACTGCTGCGTCCATACTTCGAATCTCAGTTTTTATGTACTCTATTATGGATGGTTGCGCCCATACCACATGTTCATGTATCGAAGATATCAGTTGTATTTGTAATTGCAGGTTTTCTGACGGCGGTGTTTAGTTTAAATGCATTCTCATAAAGCATTTTTCCCCTCCCTCTCCCTCGGACCTCATGCTTTAGGGGGCATCTGTTACACAACATTTTTTCACTGTCCCTGTAATCCCCATATCGCACATTGGAGGGTCATTTCTGTGACTAATAAGAAGTGTCGTGCCTTGAAAATTTCATCATTGCATCCCTTTACATGAAAGAAATATTCCTTCTATTGACAATTCCCTGAGCAGAGCTTCAGAAACCCCTGTTTTTGCCTTGACGCAAGTAGCTATTTTTTCCCTTGCACCAATGAGGGAGATTAACACTAGACCCCATGCCAGTGGGTGCTCTGTCCCAATTAGCCACCCACGCCAAGTTTTTTATGGAATGTATTTTAAAAATAGAGGCGGAGATTCCACTCTAACAACTTCGAGGATGAGTCATTGGGAGTGGTTGGACTGAATAACCACAGACTCCCTCCTTTAGTTTACGGTTTCCACCTCTTGTGGGAACCTCTTAAAGGATAGGTCTCCTTTCTACCTTTTTAGGGAACCCAACCTCCTCCTTTTCCTCTATAAAAAGAAGCTATCTCTCCTTGCATAAGCTAGCTGAACATGGAGAATTGAGTATAATATAGCTGAATTTTTGAAGATATAGAACAAGAAGGAAATTCGTTGAGAGAGCTTAATTCCATGCCCTCATCCCGTCCGAGTCCCCTGATGAGCATCTGAGACGCGCTTCGGCTGAACCCTACTGGAGGAGACTGTGACGTCAAAGCTTTGGTTGTAACTCTTCCTTCTATCAATACATATACGTGACTATTGTTTGGTTCCAATTTTGTGTTATGTTATTTGTTTAATGCAATATTCTTAGCCCTCTTTGACTGGCTAGTAGTTATGAATGAAGTTATTATGTCGTATGTTGTTCTTGTTTGTTAATCTATGTGCAGGTATCCCAACATGGTTGCAGAATGATTGTGACTTGTCGAGGCAGGAGTGAGAGACCACCACCACTACAATCATGACGACAGCATTGGACTCCAGGTAGGTCGATCTACCGTGTCCTCTTTTCATTTAGTAATTAGGAACCTACACTCTAGCATGTCTCTTTGTTTCTAGGCCCAATCTAGGGCTAGAGGGATCGTCTCTATCCGTAGAGATAATTTACCTGCTTAACACCTGGCCCCACACTTTCATAAAGCATAGGAATATGGTCTATGCATGGAACCTTGCTCTCGGAGGAGGTGGAAGTGAAAAAAGATAATTAATCAACAATGATGATATTTCCTTGGTGCAGAAACTAAAGAACACGAAAGAGATTGGATGGGACGCATAGCATGGCGTGAGTCCAACTGCAACCAAGAAGAAGATTATAATTGAGCTTGGCGTCAACTACTTCGACCTAGACATTAACCACTTTCCCTTCCAACATTATAGGTAAGCTAGAGAGAACACCAAGAGGGCGAGATTCCTTTCTGTCGAAGGCTTATAAAGTGTTTGGAGACTAGTTAAGAGCTGGAGAACCAATGGCCTTCTAGCATTCAACGAACATGATGAAAGTAGATGCACATTCGTCCATGATCGCTCGATGGATATTCTTACCATTAATCCCAACTTGGAAAATCAAGGCAAGCTAGTGAGGGAGATGTGGAACAAAATTTTCCAAATCAAAAGTGATAATGCTTGAATCGTTGGGGTCCACCCCTTTGATAGCAGTTAGAAAAGCCTTCCGTTGTGACGAAAAACTCTGAAGCACCTCCAATGAGGACATGGCAAACAACGCCTGAGCCAAATTCTCAACAATACTGTAATGTTGAGTGGCACGAGCATTTAGGTTATAGGAGGACTTACGAAGCATGCCTTTAGAAGGTGGTCATACAATGGGCTCAAGACTGGGCCTTTCGATGTGAAGAGGGCGAGAAGCAGATGAGGGAGGAGGACAATCTGCGATCTCTTTCCCTGCTACCTAACACAGTTCGGTATAATCTTTTGATCTTGTAGCAATAAATATGGGTGCGGCACCATTCATCATGAAAACCTGAGATCTAAAAGGGGCGGAGGACTGAGGTTGCTCCACCATCTGAGTTTGTTGCATGGGAATGGGTACCTTTGAGCAGCCGACTCACCTCAGCCCGTCGTGGGCAGTCCTTGGTGTAATGTTCATGATCACATATTAGACAAGGGTACTTCGGTTTACATTTCGAGCCATCATCAGCATTGGATTTAAGAGAATCCTACTTCAAGGTATCGACTTTGTCCTTGCCTTTACCCTTTTTCTTACCTTTGAAAGCTTTATCCACCGAGGTAGAGTGGATAGCATTCAATTTTGCAGTCTTTCTAGGATTAGGAGGTGGCTAGGAATCATTATCAGTGGAAGAAGTAGATTTTTGCTTCGCATAATTGGGAGAAGACTTACAAGAAGTCTGAGACACAAAACCAATGACACCATCGACGGATGGCATCGTTGGTACTTTAGAAGTTCCATGTCGCAGAGCATCAGGAAAGAGTTTATAAAGCATGCCAGATTTAAAGTACACGATATCAAGGTACTGGGAACAAGTGATGGCTTGTTCCTCAATAGCACATGCCCCCATAGTGATGTCCTTAGCAATCAGACCGATTAAAGAGGTAGTGAACCAATCAGTCAGAAGTTGATCAGGGATCTCAAACTTGATCAAACAATGACGTTGCCTTCATTCATGAATATGATCGGAGATATGAGTGGCCTGATCCTGTTTCAAGGATGTTAGGAGGTGCATCCCAGTTTCATAATGAATTGGTAACTGAAAGTGTGTGATAAGTGCCATGGAAAGAGAGTTTAAATCTTGAAATATTCCACGAGAGATATCAATGTACCACTTTGCAGCAGCACCAGTGAGAGTCCTTTGGAGAAGACGTAAATGAACCAAATCATCAACCCAGGAGTTAGAGGAGCACCATAGATGGTATGTCATAACATGTGCCTGGGGGTCTTCTCTAGACTTGCCTTCAAACTTGGGACAATCACCAGGGATCTTGGTAGGAACTAGGGGCCAATATGGATTATGAATGATGGGATCATTCGTTAACTTCGACACATCAGGAAGTTCCACCGTAGCAAGGAATGGAAATTTCATATTAAAAGGCATTGTAGGCCTTTGATAGAGACTAGTGTTGGGGTTCCAACCTGGCTGGGAGAAATTTTGAGCGCATATGTTCTGTCCTAGAGGATTTTGTCCATGGGCGCTATAATTTTGATAATTCTGCACATAAACTAGTTGATGACCAGGGCATTGATTCTAACTGAACCATTGAGGTCATGTTTGAGCAACATATGGATTTTTCTCGGGATGTAAGCAGTGCCTTGGGGAGGACCTTGTACCATTGAAGTTTGATCTTGAGGAATGAAAGGTTGGCCTTGAGATTTCATAGGCTATCCCTGGGGTGCAGGTTGGCCCAAATACTAAGGTTGAACAAGTTGCCCCTGGGGTGTAGGTTGGCCTAAAGGAAGTGGACCGAGTGGCCCCTAAAGAATAGGTTGACCTAAAGGTTGAGATGAGCCAAGTTGCTCCTGAAGACTAAGTTGGCCTGACTGAATAGTGGAGGGTCAGCCTTGTTGTACAAGAGATGGGCCTTGTTGAACGTAAGGTTGGTTCGGTTGCACAAAAGGTTGTCCCTAAGGTGGATATATTTTCCCCTGAGGAACATAAGGTGCTCCTTGCTGAACATAAGGTTGACCAACATGACCATAGGGTTGTCCCTGTTGGATTGAAGGTTGTCCCTAAGAGGTTTTTCCTTGTGGACCATAGGGTTATCCCTGTAGGTACGTAAACTGGTTGTGGTTAATCGGTAGTTGTGGCATTTCAACATACAATGGACCTTGCAGAATGGGCCCATAGTAATATATGTGATTTCCAAACTCATCATAGTACTGCAGTGGGTTGTTCTGAGTTGAAATCTATTGAGAACCCTGAGGGAGGTAATTTTGATGTTGAGCCAACATATACTGGTCGTATGTCAAATATCCTGGAATAGGATTGGAGGAGATAGGCACAGTGCCAGTAGGTTGATGGAATCCCGATACATGAGGTTTTGATCCACTCACAATGGGCCTAACAGACACTGCGGAAGTATTTGGATGCATCCTGTGAACAAAATAAGACGATGATAATGATGGAATCACACTACCAGATGGTTTGGAGGAAGCCACACAAACAGTAGTCTGGTTTGGGACAGATGTAACCATCGTTGAAACAATGGGAGTCGAAGAGGATGGACCCGACAAAAATGACCCCACAAAATAGGTTGATGTACTTGACCACATCATATTTTGATACAAAGATGTAGCACCAGATATTAACTGACCCAAAGAACGATAACTAGCCGAGAGGTTTGAAGGTTGAGAGGAAGGCTGAGTTGTGACATGAGGAAAATTCTCTGGAGGGAACTAATATTCTCCAGTAGAAACATAATTCTCTTCACTACTAACAGGACTTGTGGCATCCATATCGGATGAAGACATGTTGTCAGCGAAAAGGCGATGAGCAATGGCAATTAAAGCATGTGATAATGGTGACACAAGTGGTTATGAGGGTAGAGGAGGATCTTCCCTTAAAAAGGCCCAAGCGTCCAGAGGTTGCCAATTGATATCAAATGGTTCCTCCAGGGGAGATCCAGTGGTAAGAGGTTGAACACTTGGAACAATGGCACGCCAAAAGCCTCGAGTCCCAACAGACTGAGATGTCTCTGAAGAAACTCCGAGGGAAGGTTCTTCACTATGAGGTAATGTAGAGGATGACAAAATTGGTGGTTCTGCCACTGTGACTTTGTCTCAAAGAGAAGGAGAGAAAATAAATTACCAATTCGAGGCTTTAAGACCAATCACTAAGGAATCACTTATGAACAGGAAAAAAAAATAACTTTAATGGTCGTGTGATCGTGGGTAATTAATTTTATGACACTGAAACAAAACTCTACCTTTTCATATTTTAAGAGTAGAGAAAAGGAAAAAATATGAATCTAGTCACTTTCAGTTTGGACAAGCTTGAAAGGACAAGTGCTCAATGATATTTTCAAATTTTAAAGAGTCACGGAAAGTTCAAAATGGCTACTCAGGAAATATAAGCAAGAGGATGTACCAAGCTCCTGTGAACTGTAATATACACCTTGGTGATCCAATTAAAGAGAAATGACCAAGGGCTTAATGTACGTGTAGGCAATCTCCCCGAATGCTGTGTTCGGTGTATCATGATCATAGGGCGGCAGACTCAGCTTCCTATGGATAAAGGATTGCAACCTATGAGGGTCTCCCTTTATATACGCGATGGTATGAGGAGCACAAGTCCATACCAGTGTTTTATAATGCCAAATGGAAAACAAAAACTACTAGGTTTAACGACACCAGAACACATTAACAGCCTTGACCTATAAATGTGAACGTTAAGTTTCAATGCTTCCTTAAGTTGATTGAGTTCATTTTAAAGTTTATCTTGAAATTATGTTTCAATTTCAAGGCCTTACCGAATGTAATATCAAATCTCTAATGCACAAATACATGAGAAATAATAACATTTCAATTCAATGAATAGCCAGCTAAGAGAGGGATAGAAGTTCACAAAAAAGAAACAATCAATCGAATGCAAGAATGAATTTTCCTAATGCTACTAACACAACTAAAGAAGAAAATGAAAGGATTTTCTCTTGTTGTTCAATTTTTAATGAAAAAGAAGGCTACTAATGCAAAAGAGTATTTTTCATTTTCAAATAGAGAGAAAAAATGCAAATTTGTTCTTTTGGATGAATGAGAAGTAATAATGCAACGTTACACTAAAAGGACAAAACAAACACTAGCTTTGAGCAACTCGAATGAAATGATCAAAACACAAAGAGACAAATCCAAAGATAATATAGAACACACTCAAAACTAGGTAGGAATTCCTTCATGCAGAGAAAGGACTTTCAAATCGACTCAATGGGCAATGTGATCTATTCTCAAGGTGATAGATGGAGGGTCAAATAGAAACCAGGATGACAATTCAACAATCCTACAAAATGTAGAATCGAAAGAAAAGACCAAGAAATTAGAAAACAAGTTGAAAATATGAATGACTAAAATGACTCATACACAGCTCAGAGACTCAACGAACATGTGGCTACACAAGCATTCAAAGTCACCTAGAAACCCTAGGATGAAAAAGGCACACCGATAATCAACTGAAAAGAACGAGACAGGGAATTCAAAAACAATCCAAGTGGATTAATCCAGGGAGAAAAACCAATCCAAAGGGTAATATGTACTAGAAAACTCAGAAAAAAGGCCTAAAATCAAACCTACAGGATTTGGCGTGTCTGTTCAATATTAGTATGCGCTGAATAGCGGAAATCACACCTATAACACAGGAAACCAGCGCCAATCGGTGTGAATGTTAGGAAAACAATAGCGTCGAGTAAAGAAACCAAAGAAAGGAGAAAAGGTAGCTGATAAAATATGAGGATTATCACTCTAAGAATAGATGAGATGGCTTGAAACAATCAGGTAAGAAAAACAAAGATGAGAAATGGAAATACCACAAAAGTCAGACAGACGATAAAAAATCCAAAACGAACAACAAACAACAAACACACAGATCCCCAGTCGAGTCACCAAATTTTTTAGCATGAAAATCCCCTCCGCGGACAAAGGTGATCCCTCTAGCCCTAGGGTGGGTCTAGAAATAAGGGAACATGCTGAATTCCTAAATTCCTAGCTTATAAGAGAAATATGGACTGGAACAAATATCCTACCTTATTCCACTGCTTTTTTCGTGGCACACAGCAGTGATCCTTTGATATTTTTCCTCATGCCTTGTGCTCTGTTGGTGACGACTTTCATGCACCTGCACAAAGATCAAACAAATGATGACAACATATAAGCATATACATTCATCTACAACTATTCAACTAGTCAAGGAAAGCTAAACACTTTGAATGTAAATGGAAACAAATTTGGAACCAAAAACCAGTCATGTATTATTGATATATGAAAAATAAGTTTACAAACTTATGCCTTGACGTTTCGTATCTCCTTTGACATGTTCATTTAGGCACATCTCAAGCATTCGTTCGGAATTTGACTCAATGAGGCAATGGTCTTAAACTGTCTCTCAACAATGGATTCTTCTCTACTTTCTTCAACACACCAGCTATAACTAATGATTGTTCAGCTAGCTGAATCAATGTGAGGAAGAAGGATTTATATGAGAGGAGGAGGAGGTTTAGGATCCACATAAGGTGGAGGAGATGTCTAGCCCTTTGGGGAGTTGCACATTTGTAGGAACTAATAGGCCAAAGGGAGAAACTTGACTTGATCCAGTCGAACAAACCATCATGACTCCTCTCATGAAGTTGTAATAACATGGAAGCTTCATTTCTATTTTAAAAAAATTTCCAAAAGAAGCTCGGTACAGGTACCCTTCTGAGACAGAGTGCCAAAGGGTGCGAGGCCCAGTGTTAATTTATGGGTGTGAGGCCATAACTGCCTACCAGCGCCGGCCCAAAAACATAGGTTTATAAAGGTCTGCTTGAGGAATGATCAACATAGATTATATTCGTGACATGCCAAGGGATGCAATGAAATTTTTGGAAATGTATGACAGTACACAGGGATCACTGAAATGGTCCTCCAATGTGCAGGATGGGGATTGTAGGGACGGTGACAAAATACTGTGTAATAGCCTCTATCCTCCAATACAGCTACAGAGATCAGGTTCTTCCATTCGGTCCTTCCAAGCTATGAAAATTTAGATACCCTCCAAGGCATACTCTAATCTCAGTTCGTTGAAATATATTCTCTTGAATCTGAAGAAAAGCTTCTACACTGAAGGTGAAAATTCAAAATTCGTGAGGGAGAAATTTAAAATATTGGTTCTAATGTGATTTAAGAGCTCTTAAATCATGTAAAAATTTGATATAAATTTCAATTTCTCAAGAAATTGAAATGAAATCAGTAAAAACAAATTCTACTCTACTAATCTGCGGAACGAAAATCACAATTTAGAACAACATGCATAGACATGCAACAAGAAAAACCATAAGTACACGGTGATTTCTAAGGGAACCCAACTGGGAAAAACCCCTCAAGCCTCTTTGCATTAATCAGTTGAATAGAGAAACTATTACAATTACATTCTCCGTCTTTGAGCACGACCTACAAAATAAAAATCCTTCTCTCTACTAAATGGGAACCTTTGGCTGAAACTTAGCCAATTTCTACATCTTCCAGCCTCTTATTTCCTTGTGTAATTCTCAGCTAATTCGAGCTCCTAATGAAAATTTAAGTGCATATCTCCTTGCACAATTCCCAAATAATTGATCTCCTGACTGCATGCCAAAATTTTACACTCAAATAGTATACAATTAATGTTACACGGGCCTTTGTCTCCTCTACTGCAGCTAAGAAATTCAAATTTCATGCATGTCTAGGCTATTTTGGGTTGATTGATCAGTTAATTGATATATCTATGAGTTAGAATGTTGTCTCACTACACAAATTACCTTCAACTAACTTCAATAATTTTTAGAGGTCAGTTAATTGAGTACAACTGAAAATAATTGAACTAGATTGCTACAATTTAGCAATCAACACATGCATGATTGAAATCCAAGCATGCTAACTCAAATTTTTTGATCTAACTGAGTGAAAATATCCATGTTAATCTAGTTAACTGCCTCCAAGTTTTCTTGCCGATGTGGGAATTCAATTTACTCAATTTGACTAAGGTGAAAGTCAAATTGAGCCTTTCTTGCTACACTTCATAACATAAATTCCTTCATCTTTTCACCAACTTGGGTGATATCTTGCCTAGAATTTACAATGAATGGGTGGATATTAATTTTCAATTTAAACATGTACCCTCTACACCTCAAAAGTAAATGGAATTGGTCCACATGCGAGATCTGTCTGATAAAATCCATGGAGAAATTCCTTATAGGCATAAAAGTAGGCAATGTGTATGTTTTTTATTCAAATCCATATATAATGATCTCTTTAAAACCTTCAAATAAGTACCAATACTCCACTCTGGTATCAATACTAATATACAACAATTTTTTCTATTGTGGTAGGATTCTTAGAGGTGGTGTACCATTCAGGATTATATAAGCGGTTTCCAGGTAGGTAGATAAGAACTAAGAGAGCCCTTTATTGTCCTAATTTATCTTAATTGTATCTGTCCATTCAACTTCTTACTTCCTTTGGTTCTTAGAATAAAAATTACTGAGACCTAAATACTCAAATCTATCAATATGGGTGTATAAGTAGAGATATACTATGATATAGGGGTATCGGAAAATATTAGCAGCAGGAAACTTTTCAAACTGGAGACTGGTGGACTTAGTTAGGTATGCGGGAATATCAAAGTTCACATTTTGGTTTATCATATGACCCAAAAACCCTAAGGCTAATTTAGTTACCTTGCTTGTATAATATTCACCAAGTAGTACTACTATTGAAACTAAAAATTTCTAAGCATATTGAGAAAAGATGTATATAGGGCATGTTTCCACTAGTAGAGCAGTGGGTGTCTCTGGATGTGAAGTCATTTTAAAAAGGCTACTATGTTCTTCTTTGACAATTAAGGGAAATATAAAGACAAGTATTATTCATTAAATGATTTTGGGTATTGAACTTCAGGGATATAGAAAGCTTGGCAAAATAGGTTGGTCATAACCTCAAGAAAAACTTCCCCTTTAAAAGATACAACACAATTTCTTTGAGGGACATATGCAGATACTAACCATGTTACTAATTCTATAAATTAGTACTTAATTTGGGCTATCACATACTACAAACCAGAATTCACGACTACAAAATAATATTGCTTTTTGAGGAAATGAACCCAGCACTCAAAGAATAATTTCACAAAGTCAAGAGGACACCATGGGTCATGAATTTCAATTTTGGTGTCCATTAGAGGTTCATGAGTAGAGGTATTTGACATTATAGGCTTTGGGGCATATTTATAAGGTTTGTTGATATTTAACATGATGAAATTAAGGTTTGGTTCAACATGTAAATACCTAAAATCAAAGAAGAATGGTGGAGGTCGAGTTGTACCTTTTGTAATATGACATTGATGTTGTGTAGTAGGGTTGTTTGCATAGAGAAAAATATAGGGAACTAATGGGCTAAAAACCACAAAAAGGCTTCTTTAAATCTTTGTATTCAATGGGAGAATAAATTTTAATGGAGTATACAGAGGAAAAGTGGAGTGATATAACATGAGGATCATGTAAAGGAGTGAGGTGGAGGAATAAGTTGGCAAGGAGATCCGACAGACAAATTGTGGTTGGCACGCTCACTTGATAGGAGGGGAGACCATATGTTGGCCGTTGGAGCAGTTTTACAAAACTGTTCACCGTCTTGTGTTAACCCCGCTGGTAGTTTTGGGGAAATGAATCGAGGTGGCATAAATGATTATGGCCATTGATCGATTGATTTGTGGGATTTTAATTCCACTTTTCACTGCCCCAACTTATTTTAAATCTCGTTCAAGTTGGAACAATGCAATTGCATATGATGAGACTAATTTATAAATATTTCTAATTTTCCATTAGAGTTGCATGGTGATTAGTCTTGAATAAATTATTTTGGACCCACATATTCTAATTATGCTTCAAGCCCTGAAAGGGTTAGGACAAAAAGTAATAAAAATGCAGTGTATTCTAACCTTGGCATGAACTTTTTTCATCCTTTTTTTCATTTTGTTTTTTGTTTTTCCCCCTCTTGTTTTATTTTTGTCTACATATCTTCTAATTTTTTTATTTTTTTTTATTTTGCAAAAATAAGAAGAATAGTTACAACAGGGAGGATTACTTATATCTAGTGGATTTTTCTTACAACAATGGATATGAAATATCCTTAAATATGAGTCCCTTTAAAGCATTGTATGATATAGAATTAACAACTCTAATCAACTAGGATAATCTAGTAGACAATATTTCCCTTGGGCCAAACATGTTAAAGGAAATGGAATAGGAGGTGATTAAATTAAGACAATAATTGAAAGTAGCTCAATATTAGCTTAAAATGTATGTATAACAAGGAATAATTCATACAGATATCAAATTAAGAGAGCATGTGTATCTCTTAATCAAACTCAAGAGAAGTTCATTAAAAGTGCGATCATGTGTTAAGCCTTAGTATTGTGGACACTTTTATATTTTGGATAGAGTGGGGCCAGTAGTATATAGACTTGAATTTACTCCCACAGTAAAGGCATATGATGTATTCATTTTATATCTTTACTTAAGAATTATATACATGATGTTAATCATGTTATTGATTGGGCTTTGGTACTGGTGGAACCAGAAGGATAATTTTGACCAAAACCCCAATGCATACTACATAGGAAGGAGAGTATGCTTTGGAATTGAACCATCATGGAAGTCAAAGTGTAATAGAAACACTCATAGTAGATGAAGCCACCTAGGAGATAGAAGATGTCATGAAAATGTCATGTCCATCTTTGTTTTTGTATAGAGTTCAGTTCTTTGAATAGTAAAACACCGAGAATGGTGTTCCTTTAAGGGTAAGTGATTGTAAGGTTACTTTTTAACTCCCATATTTTGTAAATGGAATTAATATTACTAATTTTGGATAATCAACATGGATATTATGTCGAAACTTATCATGATATAAATATTTCCTTAAAATATGTGTGTGTGTGTGTTATACTAAAAACTTAATGGGAGGATAGCCTACACATATCTAAATTTCTAGGAGAAGAGTTCCATTAAAGGAAGCCTATGAGGGAGATTTAGAACTTCCTTTCCTTATTGAACCTAATTGTATCATTTTTTCCATAATTTATTAGTTGGGCTACCAACTGCTAGTAGTTACGAGATAATGGGGGAGGTGGTATTGGAATGAACCAAAGCATGGGATATGTACCTTCAAGAATATTCCACAAGTTGATGACATAACCAAACAGGGGAATATAATTAAACACACACACACACACATACACACACACTAGTAGTATATATCGTTGAATTAAGTACACGAAGAGAAAACACAAATATGAGAGAGAACGAGAGGAAAATAACCCATATCATAACACTAAGATATATGAATTGAGTGAAACAAACCTTTCCACATGTGAGTGCAAGGAAGTTACTCTGAGTAGGAGGTGATTAGAATCCCATTGAGTCATCTCCACTTAGTTTGTAGGCAAGTTTTGAAATGCACTGGGTAGGAAAGAAGTGATAATCCTTCACCTAAGTTCATGCCTAGATGAACTATTGAACAAATGTTTGAATTGAAGCATGAAAGGAACTAAATAAGGGAAGCACTAAGAGACTAATAAATCATTAAAGGGCTCCCTTTTGTGTTGTGTGGACCTTGGATGGCCATATTTGTTGTGTTAATAGGTCGAACTCAGGCACTAAAGTGCAATACCTAAATCCTACAAGTGAAGGAGAGTGGCCCTCACATTTTCCACTTGACCATGATTTATGAGTAACCTAAGTGAAGTTTTTCCCAAGGTGTTGAGCAAGAAAATCCTCTCTGTGGATAGAGGTGACCCCTCTAGCCCTCGGGTGGGTCTAGCAACAAGGGAACATGTTGGAATCTTGAATTCCTAGCTTATAAATGAAATATGAACTGGAACTAATATCCTACCTCGGTCCAATGCTTTTGTCATGGAATTTGGAAGCGATCCTTCAATATTTGTCTTCACGCATTATGCTCCGTGTTGGTGGAAATTTCACGCATATGCACAAAGATCAAACAAACAATGACAAAATACAAGCATATGCATTCATATACAACTATTCAGCTAGTCAAGGAGAGTAAACACTTTGCATATAAATGGAAACAAAGTTGGAACCAGAAACCAGTCATGTATTATTGATAGAGAAAAATAATTTTACAACCTTATGCCTTGACATTGTGGATCTCCTTCGACGGGTTCAGTCAGGCGTGTCTCAAGCATTAGTTCTGGATTGGACTCAATGAGGCAATGGGCCTAAACTCTCTCTCAACAATGGATTCTTCTTTTCCTTCTTCTACACACAAGCTATAGTAATGATTGTTCAACTAGTTGAATCAATGTGAGGAGGAACGATTTATAAGAGAGGGGGAGGAGGTTTGGGATCCCACATAAGGTGGAGGAGAGGTCTATCCCTTTGGGGAGTTGCAAAATTGTAGGAACCAACATCCAAAGGGAGAAACTTGATGTGATTCAGTCGAACAAAACATAATGACTCCAGTAACGAAGTTGTTAAACATGGAAACTTTGTTTCTATTTTTAAAAAAAATCCAAAAACAGCTTGGTGCAGGTGCCCTTCTGAGATAGAGCACCAAAGGGTGCATGGCCCACTATTAATTTCTCCATGGGAACGAGGCCATAACTGCCTACCAACATCGACCCAAAATCACATGTTTTTGAAGTTCTGCTTGAGGAATTATCAACAGAGAATATGTTCTTGAAATTCCAAGGGATGAAATGACACTTATGGAAAGGTATGAGAGTATACAGAAGTCACTTAAATGGTCCTCCAATGTTCAGGATGGGGATTTCAAAGACGGTGACAAAATATTTTGTAACACAAGGCATTGGATCTATAATATGCAAGGCCATCTATAAGAAATATTGTAGTGAAGTTGAGCCTAAGGTTGGGTGGATAATGGCTCACCCTTCTTCAATTTTTAACAACTTAAGTTCACCAAATAAGTGTCATTTCCTTTTATGAATGAAAATACATTTTTTCTCAACTCTTATGAATTATTTTTATATAGGATATTGTGTTTATTTGCACTCATAAACTAATAGATGAATGTGAACATTTGATAAGTGTAAAAGAAATAATAATTTTGTTCATTATTTCTTGAATGTGCCTATGTTAATATGTTGGGTATAATGTAACAATGAGATAGTGTCAAGGGAGAGGACTTTAGATCCTTCTCGATTTCAGGGATTTTTCTTCCTTTAGCAAATAATACAGAATATTGGTTCTTATGTGAGATAGAGGAGAATCTCTTTAGCCGAGTGGAGTAATTTTTTGACTATTAGCTATCCTTCCACCTCTTTCTATAATTTTTTGGATTTAAGAAAGTCCCCTTGAAAGGCCATTACATGCTAGTGAAGAGTTTTCTGGGCCTTTATATTTTTTTGGGTATATTTTCCCCTATTAAAGTAAAATTCCAAGCTTAGTATGGGTCTCAAAATCCTTATTAAGAATTATAGAAATTTGGAGAGGGAATCCTAGGCCCTAGCCCTGGTCACATGACCCTCTAGAGCTATGACTGAGATCTAATGGATGGTCAAAGCTATGGGGACTTCAAAACCCTTACTGGCAAGATACTCTTTGAACCTCCTAACATAAACCATAATCCGACCCCTGACAAGTTTTTTTATAAGCATGATTGTTCTTTGGAGGTGATGGTATGTCAATTCATTAGGCCATTGACATTGGGACATCAAAGAAATCAAAACCCTTTAATGGGCCCTCAAAAATGTTTGAGAATCTATTTTCTAAGTTGGAGGGTATGAGTGTCTTATCTTAGCCCCTAATCAAATGACATATGAGCATGTGTTCAGGAGGAAGTCCACATTTGGTTATTAGTATATTGAGTGTTGGAATGGGTGATCGGACTATCGAGCATCGATAAAGTTGAGAGTAATTGTCGGCGTGATCTCCCTATATTTTTGGGCTCAATACAATTCAAGAGTGAAGTTGAAATTAGATGTCATGTCATGGTGATGTGGTATGAGGCATGTTCTATCATTACATAGTGTTAAGTAAATTTCCAAGTGGTAATCACATTGGTGATGATGTGAAGATGATGTTCCAGCCAGATACATTAACATGGTTCTAACATGACCATGACATGGCACTGATCCAAAGATGACATGGTGTTGAGGTGGTAATGTGACATGGCACTAGAGTGGTAGCCAAGTCAAATCCAATCTTATAGTGGTGTGGTCATCGACCTATCGCATATTGAAGCATCAACCCATCAGTAGATCAAGCATCGAGTGGTCAGGCTATCAGTTGTCGACCATCAGTCATCCCATATAATAAATTTAAGTATTCTTGGGGATCTAGGGATGTTGATTATCCGATAGATGAAAAAATAATTATAGATACATGACCTATTTTTTTATTGTTGTTGTTCTATCGAGTAGTTAGAATAGGTGCATTTATTGATGAATGGTTTAGTCTAGGACCAATTGCCAATAAATTGAGTTGGTTGTCCCCACCACGTGGATATAATGCCTTGCTCGAGACTCGGTTTTGGGAAAATTTTATATCATTAGAAAGCTATCGCCAAGAAAAAGACAATGGAAGTATCATAATAAGTTTCAGAGGTTAGAAAAAGTGGAATTTTTCTCCTAACCCCATATCCATAATTTAACCTTGGATATTGGGTTCAGATACCCCACAACCCTAATCAGGTATTAAGGGGTTGGGTGTTTTACAAAGTCTAATAGATTCAAACTAGCAAACAAAAGCCAAAGACGAGAGAGGATACAATAGGTGACACTACCTGAGGACTAGACATCCTAAGTATGTCATACATCTATGAAATAGTAAATTGACTCTAGGAAGACTAATCTAGCACAAAAAATCCTTATAAAAAATGAGATGTAAAATCTCATCAACTAATGATCCATGCATCGAGAAAGTGCAGATGTATGTTATAGCTCAAGAACTCCAAGTATGTAGGTTCATGTGAGTATTAAAATTTTAAATACACATACTATATAGATACAATTGTGTATACAATTTTTTATACCACAATTTTTAGTTAATATAAGCAACCATTTTCGAAAAAAAGATTAATATCACTCCAAAACTAACTCAAATGTAAATTATCTATATTAACAATGATCTCATTATTGTGAAAATCATATAATCATGTACATAATAACTCAAATTTGAATTAAATTATAAATCATGGACTTTTTTTAAACATATACATGGTAAGAAATAATTTGAGATTTTTTTTATATAAGATAAAATTAATATAAAGAATAACGAAGTTACATCTTCTTTATTCATTATTTATATAACCTTTAAATTTGGATGGCATCTACATTGTTCTTATACTTTTTTTCTTTGACTTCACACTAAAATGTTTATCAATTAGGCTTAGATTTATATTTTTATAATTTTAAAGACATGATAAATTAATTTTAATATTTAAATAAAATAAAATAGTAACTAATAATAAAGGAAATTTTTTTATTAATTTTAATATATATATATATATTTTAAAATAAGCAAAAAAAAAAAAAAAAAAAAAAAATGAAATAAAATCAAATCCATTACCAAAAAAAATTTACTTTTAAAAACATCCTTCTCCATTTCAACTCATAATTTAAGTGTGTCTTTATGTGTCTCATGAGGTTGAAGAAATAAAAATAAAAAATTAATTTTAAATAATACCCTTCAAACATTCTAATAATATATCTAAAAATATTAGATGTCTAATCAAATCCACAATTAACCACATGCATAATTTGAAGAAACAAAATATTAAGTGTGTCTCAACTCTCTATGTTTCACATTAGGTTGAAGAAATAAAATAAAAAAATTAGCTTCAAACAAGTGGGATAGTTGCAATGCAGCATAGTCCCTGCCTCTATCGCTAATTAAGCGGGGTAGTGTTAATTAAGTGGGTTTGCATTTCCATCTCCACACATACTTCTTCCACATAGCTTCCCCCCACAACCATTTTCACACATCTTCCATCACATTGATACTTCCACACACGCTTCCTTTGCACAATTCTGCACAACCACCTCTATTTTTCCTAATGAAAATTCTGATTGCAAGCTCGTCGACTAAAATCTATAAAATACATCTACAATAGTTAACAAGGAACTATTGCTAATTAACTCGGGTCCGCATTTATATCTGTGCACATTCTTCCTCCACATATCTTTCCCCACACAACCACCTCCACACAACTTCCTCGATAATGCTACTTCTGCATACGCTTCCTCCGCACAACTCTACACAACCACATCCGCACAGCTTCCTCATACATTTGCACTAGACTCCACTAGTGCGAGTATCTATGCTACATCCTACTCTATTTTCCCATCAATTAATGTTGTTTCGTAGTGAAAGCTCCACCACCATGTATGTATCATATTTATTATTAATCTATTAAATGTTGAAAATATTTCATGCTCGGAAATGAAAGTTTTTCAGTTTCTTTATTCTGCAAAAAAAATTCCCTTGAGCCTAAATTTTGCATCTAGAATATACAATAAGTAGTAATGTTCTATATAAATCATATACAATTTATCATTTCCACTCGCTGATGAGTTGGAAAATAACAATAATGTCAAACTCTTTTCAGAAACAATACTTTGATTTTTTTTCATTTTTTTAATGACTTTTTCATTTACCTAGGATGTTTTCCTCTTGGATTTTAATTATAAATAGATTCAGTGGAAATCTTTGCAAAAGTAGAGTTTTTCACACTTCTTATCCATTTTGCGGAAGAAGCTTTCATCGTTTGGACCTCTACGCCATAAAACAATTGTATGCACAGTGAAATATTTTCATACAAAGAAAGTTGGCATGCAGAGAGATAGGTATGTGTTATAGAACAAGGATGCATAGGGAAATTTATTCGGCAAGGATGAAATTGATGTTAAAAATTTTACATGTGCAGAGCGTTTACTGTATGGAGGAAGAAGTATGTGTGGGAGAGTATTTGCGTAGAGCTCCACTTTTAGAGTCATGAATATTTGTGGAGGACGAGGTATGTACGAGAAAAAAAAATAATTAATGTTTTTTATTTTCATTGTGAGGATATTTTACTGTGCAGAATTCAGGGTTTGTGTGGGAGAATGGTTAGCGCATAGGGAAATTAATGTTAAACTATTAATATTAATCTACGATATTTTTGTGCAGAATGGATTTGTTGTGAAATGTGGTACATATGCATTTGTGTTATATTTAAAGTATATGAGTTTTCTATTTATCTAAAGATGGAGTGTGTTATTGCTCTAAGCATTGGTAATAGGATTGAATCAAGGTTTGTGCGGGAGAACATAATAATATTACTATGTTTTATTGTGTGGAGTTTTTATTTTTTATCGGAAAGAACAAAATTAGGATGGTGTATTTTTGGAAGAACAGAGGATGCATATGGAAATTAATGTTATATTATTAATTTTAATATGTTATTGTTATTATGTTTCATTGTGTGTAGATTTGGTTGTGCGAAATATGGGATATGTATGTCATTTTCCTGAATAAATGCTTACATTATCCAAAAAGGAAAATACACAAATATGCAAATTAAGTTGCGGAAATATTTTGAGATTAGTTTATTGATAATAAGACAACAACTAAATCATTAACACAAATAAATGTCATGCATGGAAATTAATTTTGTTTGTTTCAAATTCAGACAAAAATTCGTATTTTAATGTTCAAAAACTCGAAGAAGGATTGATACGGTTCACAATTATGCTATAGAAGTTATTCTAAACTGATTTTCTTTATTAACAAAGCAAAAAAAAAAAATAACGTCTTTCTAAATTACTACATATCCTCGATATCAAAAATGGTGGGGGCTTCATTAACATCTAGCTCAAGCTCAGAAGGGAGGGGAACCAATAACATAGTAGTTGGGAGAGAGCACAACCTTTAATCAATTGATTAGCAAAGTCTTTAGTGTAGAAGAAATTTTTTTTACTGGAGTGTGGAAACCATACTCGGTCTATAAGAGGTTTTGTTTGATATTTGTGCTTAGGCGGAAAGTTTCCTACATATATATTTGACTAGATGGAGAGGTTTCATTGGGGATACAGGAAGTCTAATAAACATTAAATAAGAAGAATTATTATTTTCTTTTAAATAAGAAACATTAATTTATTTCAATAAGGAATTTAATAAACATTAATTAAGAAACATTACTATATTGTTTTAAATAACATAGAAATTATTTATCATTAATAAGATTCAAATTTGTAAAACTTACTTCCATTCAATCAATATCATGGATCATTGAAAAAATTCTTCATTTTGTCGATTATAATGTTATGTGTTGAGGAGATGGAGATATAATATCACCATCAATGACAAGTGCATCATTTCTAGTGTGTTGGCAGTGCATCATTTCCCCATATTTCCAACACAAAATATTATGATCGATTAGGGCCTCCTGGTAATCGTATGGCATTTATTCAAAGTGTGTTGGTTCATTTGCATCATAGTGCATTGGAAAACAATATAAGATATTGTTCTTTGTGATGCAGGAAGAACCCTGCATCCCTAGAATCACAAATTTCTAATGCATATAAACATGCATCTCATCTGCTCACCAAATAAAATTCAATGTCTGGCAATCTCAACATTTTCTATATGCGGCAACTTGAAATTTCACACTTCAATTTACATACATGGTTACAAAACCATAGTCGAATACCATACTCAGTCTTTATTCAATAAGTTCTTCTTATAATTATTCGATAAATATTCGAACTTTTCATACAAGTTAATAATGGACCATAGCTTTTGGAATCTCACCTTTAAACTGAGATACATACTTGCAAATCTGGATATTAACAAACATCTGCCAATGAATGATCTGCCCACAATCTCACAATAATCTATGACTCTACAAAACCCATCGCATTCGATCACAGATTCACAATGTGCCTTCGCCCATTTCCAAGGTTCCGTTCCTCAACTCGGAGTGTTGTCCTTCTCCATTTTACTGCGTCCTTCATCAATTCTTACTGAAACAACCTCATCGATTTCAATAAAGTCTTCACACCTGTAATTATGCATCTGCCTCTGCGCCTGAACTCGACATTTATTACAATTTTGTTCCAACTTCAATCATTCGACCCAGCTCAAATCAATTCGCAAATCACTATGACCAAGCACTTTAACTGTTGATCGCAAATCGCAAAAATGAGAATTCACTTGTCTAACGCCCATTCCACAATGTCGATGCGATGGATATCGAAGATCGCAAATCACACTTTCAACGCAGACTTCCATTTCCGACACTCCACAGTTGTGATGCGATAGATGTCGGTGATCGCAAATCGCATTTTTCACTTTCTCTTTTGACTTTCCAAAGTTGCGATACGATATCCGGACCCAATCTTTCTTTAAACCGGTTTATAATACATTGCGTCCGATTTCCAATGCTATATGATGTAATATGGAAACCTTTCTAGTGCGATGTGCTTTGAATCACATTCAACCCGATCCAATGAGATTTTAGAACCCGATGCCAATTCAAACTCATATCTCTTAGTTCTTGTTCAAAAGATTTGCGGAATCAATTTATACAAATTCCCTGTGTTAAAGGATTTTCCAATTTGCAATCTCAGTCTACTGTCCGATTTACATAACACTGAATTTCTTTCAATTGAAGTTAAAAAAAACACAAGCCGCGCACTATTTCTATCAATTACTCAGACAAACAATACTCAAGACTTCAACTAATTATTCAATTTGTACAAAATATGATTTTATCTATAATCTTCAGAAAACCAAAACAACAGAGTCTCGGACTCAGGCTCCATTAACAGATAATTAATCTCTGTCAACACACAAACACAATCCACTCATAGCTTTGAGCTTACGCTCCACACCAAAATCTCACTCTAACTCTCCCCCTTTCACTCTCACTCTCTCCTTTTAAAAAAAAAGGAGATTACATGTATCTAAATTAACCATCTCCTCCACATTTGGAGGAATAAATTAATTCATACTTTATCCTAATCTAAGAAAACTAGGCTACTTGGCTTGATCTCCACGCAGGGAGGGTCACTTGCCATTTATTCCCAATTTCTGTTCAGAAATAAACCACTATTAACTACTTACATTTAATTGAAATTAATACAAATTTAATAACCAAGTCTTCCTCCAAACTTGTATTAGCCACAACATGTGACCATTCCATCAAATTGCTGGCTAGGTCTAGATGCTCCTGCATCAGACTCCCAAATTTTAAATTAAACATGATCTTCTGATCATGCACTTCATGTCTGTGTCCTCCTGGATCCCATATAAAGAAGCGTAGTCTGTCTTTGGTTATTATTGTTGTTTGTCTTTCAAGTCTCCATCCTTTATGCTGTAATGTCTTACTATCTGCTACTATCCTTTTCACATAATTCGCTGTTGTTTTTCTCATTCTAATTCGTAGTTTTCCATTCCTTTCACCTGTACCATTTCTTCCAGCAAATCTTCCTTTCTTCTTTTGTCCT
The DNA here is from genome assembly GCA_034641835.2 of Pinus albicaulis. Lineage (NCBI taxonomy): Eukaryota > Viridiplantae > Streptophyta > Pinopsida > Pinales > Pinaceae > Pinus > Pinus albicaulis. Next base: position 1,488,247,361 of record CM076582.1, read on the forward strand.
GTATTTGTTTTACTAGAATGTTGTAGTATGAGTTTCCATAACTCATCCAATTCTTTGTCCAATTCGTTTCCTTGCAACTGATTGTGTCCTTGAATTAGAACATCATAATCTCTGTGCCAATAATCTTCCATATACATTTCTAAAATGTACAAATGCCTTTTCCCAGGTTCTTCTTCTGGTTTCTCATTCATGACTTCATCATTCCTTGCTTCAAATTCCAGCATACCTTCCACTAATCTGATCTGTTCTTCTTGGTTCAGATTGACTTCACATTGCTCTTTTCCTGCATGTAAATCTTCATCAAAATTAATCAACTCAATAAACACAAATGCTTTACCTGGCTTCCTCATCAAAAGATTCGACTTATACCACAAATCTGCCATCTCATCTGGAAGTTCTCTCAAAAGTTCTGCACAGTCTGCAATATATGTCTTTAATCTTTCTTTACTCTGGCTTTCTTCAAGGTCAATGATCTTCAATGACTGCTCAATCTGTCCTCTTTTAGCTGTAGTTTTAAACAGTTGTCCAATATCTACATAATTTACTACAGTTATGTTTAACAGCTACTTTTTCCTCTGCATCACATAATTATGTGAGTTTCCTTTACTTATGACAGCACGAAACAGTTGCCTTACCTCAGTGTATCCTTGGATTTCACTAATTCTTTTGCCATCCTCCTTTTGGCTTATTCTTTGAATGTCATCTGAATGGACATCTTCCTGCACTTGATTGTAACTTCCCTCCTTATTCTGCATATGACTATGAGTATTCATCTCTTCATTTGTTAATACAACAGTCTTCAATAACTGTTTGTCTTTCCTCAAGTTGATATGACCTGCAAACATACAACAACCTTCAGTTTTTAAAATACAATACCTTTCATTTTCTTTTAATTCTTCAAGCACCAATCCTCCATCATAGATCTTTTGAATTTCAACGGATCCTTCTTGCTGTGACTCCATTTCTATGAGTCTTTCCTTTTTTAACAAATCAATATGAATTTGTTCAAGTTTCCCAAACTCGTTCATCAGCTTGCCATTCCACCTCTGTTGCAATAGCTTCCACTTCACCGTTTTCTTCAGTCTCCATCTGTATCTTTGGTCTTCACTTGTCTTTCTTTGTACTGCCAGACCAATTTCTGGTTCTTCATTATGTTGCCAGTTTCTATACTTCTACAATTTTATGCCTTCCTCAAATTCATTCTCATGTAGTTGATCATTCCTTCCAAATTTCTAGTTACCTCCATATTCATCTTGCTGAGTTAATATTTCTGTCTCCTTCATGCCTCTGAGGACATAAATTCCTTGTTGCTCCTGATCTTTCACCTCACCTCCAAATAATAGCTGCTCAATTTCTCTGATTTCAGCATCATATTTATTAATGCTGTCTTCCACACCTTTTCCTCCATCAGGTTCTGTAAGCTTCGTTTCTCCTTTAGGTTCCTCAAGTAATCTCTCCAAGAATTCTATTTCCTTGTGAAATCTCTCCAACAGTTCATCACAATTTCCATTCTCAGCTTCATTCTTTTTCTGGCAATCCTCTTGAGTTGACCTGTTTTCCACATTATCATATTGCAAGCATCTTTCATCAATTCCATTAAATAAATTCATTGGTTTACCTTTTTGTAGTCCCACGATGGAATTATCATTAGTCTTCTGGTCAACCTCATCTGACTGTTTCACACCAAACAGAATTTCATCTATGAACTCCTTCTGTTGTAATAGATCAACGCCTTCTTCCTCTAAAAGGGATTATTCATCATACTTCACCTCAAGAGCTTCATTCTTTTTTGTGACAATTTCATCCGACTGTCCATCATCCTCTGCATATCCTGCAAACATACACAAACTATAAGAATCAAAATCACAAGGCTTCATTGCCTCATCTGCTTCCTTTGTCAACATATCTTCGAATTGTTCTGAACTCTGCCAATATTCCATGAGATCTTCAGCTGACCTCTCATTATCCTCTTCCCCCAACATTTCACCTTGTTCTGGTCTACAAATGGAAACTCCCATTTTTTATTCTGCTTCTTTGAGTTCCTCTGATTTCTCTTGGGCACTCAATATCTGCTCAATCTTTCTCAATTCTTATATTATCTCTAACTTCACTTGCTGATTTCTCCTTTATTGTAGCCTTTGCCACTTTACTCTTTTCTTCGTGGTCCAAACATTTTTCTGCAGCATCTTCATCAATATTCCAATCTGGAAATCTATCTTAGCTTTCTCTCGGTCAAACTCTTCTTGACTCATCCTCATTCCATTTGCTTTGGCATCTTCCCTTCTGCTGTGGCTTCTTTTTGAACTTCTGCTATGACTATCTGTAGTCATTTCCTTCTCCTATCTTTCCATGAGCTCCTCAATTTCTGCAACAAGCCTCTGCAACAGTAAGTCCTTCTTACTGCAATCTTACCTCACTAATCTCTCCTCACTCAGTCTTTTGGTAAGCACGATCCCCTATCTGGAATCTTCTCCTGAGCAACACCTTTGCTCCCTCTAGGCTTCTGCATCTCTCACTCTCTCTTTCGAAGACACTTCAATTGTCCTCTCTGTCCAATCTCTTGTTGGATTCTTCAGTTTCACTGCCACTTCTAAGGACTTTCCTTATTCTTCTTTTTAAGAACGCATCTGGTTCTTCTCTTACAGCTTCTCTTGATTTATATTGCTGCAGTCTTCACTCTTTCAACATGCTACTGTTTCCATACCTCTGTAGTTTTAAATCTTCATCAGCAAAAATTCTCTTCAATTTCCACAGAGCCAAGCTCTGATACCAAAACTGACGCAGGAAGAACCATGCATCCCTAGAATCACAAATTTCTGATGCATATAAACATGCATCTCATCTGCTCACCAAATAAAATTCAATGTCTGGCAATCTCAACATTTTCTATATGCGGCAACTTGAAATTTCACACTTCAATTTACATACATGGTTACAAAACCATAGTCGAATACCATACTCAGTCTTTATTCAATAATCTATTCTTATAACTATTCGATAAATATTCGAACTTTTCATACAAGTTAATAATGGACCATAGCTTTTGGAATCTCACCTTTAAACTGAGATACATACTTGCAAATCTGGATATTAACAAACATCCGCCAATGACTGATCTTCCCACAATCTCACAATAAGCTATGACTCTACACAACCCATCGCATTCGATCACAGATTCACAATGCGCCTTCGCCCATTTCCAAGGTTCCATTCCTCAACTCGGAGTGCTATCCTTCTCCATTTTACTGCGTCCTTCATCAATTCTTACTGAAACAACCTCATCGATTTCAATAAAGTCTTCACACCTGTAATTATGCATCTGCCTCTGCGCCTGAACTCGACATTTATTACAATTATGTTCCAACTTCAATCATCCAACCCAGCTCAAATCAATTCGCAAATCACTATAACCAAGCACTTTAACTGTTGATCGCAAATCGCAAAAATGAGAATTCACTTGTCTAACTCCCATTCCACAACGCCGATGCGATGGCTATCGGAGATCGCAAATCGCACTTTCAACGCGGACTTCCATTTCCGACACTCCACAGTTGCGATGCGATAGATGTCGGTGATCGCAGATCGCATTTTTCACTTTCTCTTTTGACTTTCCAAATTTGCGATACGATATCCAGACCCTATCTTTCTTTAAACCGGTTTATAATACATTGCGTCCGATTTCCAATGCTATATGATGTAATGTGGAAAACTCTCTAGTGCGATGTGCTTTGAATCACATTCAACCCGATCCAATGAGATTTTCGAACCTGATGCCAATTCAAACTCATATCTCTTAGTTCTTGTTCAAAAGATTTGCGGAATCAATTTATACAAATTCCCTGTGTTAAAGGATTTTCCAATTTGCAATCTCAGTATACTGTCCGATTTACATAACACTGAATTTCTTTCAATTGAAGTTAAAAAAAACACAAGCCGCGCACTATTTCTATCAATTACTCAGACAAACAATACTCAAGACTTCAACTAATTATTCAATTTGTACAAAATATGATTTTATCTATAATCTTCAGAAAACCAAAACAACAGAGTCTCGAACTCGGGCTCCATTAACAGAGAATTAATCTCTGTCAACACACAAACACAATCCACTCATAGCTTTGAGCTTACGCTCCACACCAAAATTTCACTCTAACTCTCCCCCTTTCGCTCTCGCTCTCTCCTTTTTAAAACAAAGGAGATTACATGTATCTAAATTAACCATCTCCTCCACATTTGGAGGAATAAATTAATTCATACTTTATCCTAATCTAAACAAACTAGGCTACTTGGCTTGATCTCCACGCAGGGAGGATCACTTGCCATTTATTCCCAATTTCTGTTCAGAAATAAACCACTCTTAACTACTTACATTTAATTGAAATTAATACAAATTTAATAACCAATTCTTCCTCCAAACTTGTATTAGCCACAACATGTGACCATTCCATCACATTGCTGGCTAGGCCTAGATGCTCCTGCATCACTTTGTAGCTTCTCCTTTAACTCTTATTTGAATTAATAGCATGGTATTATCCATTTTTGGTGTGATTATTGTGCTACTCATTTCTTTTGTTGGGTTTTTCCATTAGTTTTTGTTTTATCATTGTAGAAAATTCACAGGACTTGCCATTTTCGATAGATGATTATTACACTAGTTTTATACACTTATGTGTGGAAAGTACATAAAATATTTTTTAGTTCACTTTGAAAAGGATAACTTACACATGTCACCTCTCAAATTTATATCAATTCCTGTTAAAGCAATTGATATGCAGGAAAATCCTCTCTGCAGACAAAGATGATCCCTCTAGCCCTCGGATGGGTCTAGTAACAACAAGGAACAATATAAAGCCTACTTTCATAGATTGAAAATGGACACAGATCGTGAATAGATCACTTACCTCGATTTGATAATGTTCCTCGCTTGAATCCCTTGATATTTTGCGCTCCGTAGTCATATCCTCGATGTTGCCAATGCTTGGTTACCTACCCAAGAGATCAAACAACAGCAAACGTGAAAGCATAACATATATCTCACATAAACAACCTACCTAATTGATCAAGGAGAACTAGAAATCCAATCATACATTAAAGAAGATAATGGAAAGCAAGAGTCAATTGTATTATATTAATATATAGAGGGGGAGTTACAACCTACGCCTTGATGTCACAGCTCTCCTTCAACTAGTCCAGATCCAGCCACATCTCTAAAGCGCTCGTTTCAACTTGATACAAAGGGGCCGAAGGTCTCAATTCTTGCTGAACACTTATAGCAACAAATATCTCTATATTTTTGTTCTCTATCTGCTCTAACTAGAAGAGGTATGGGAGGATGTCCATTTTATAGCAAGGTAATAGGGAACATGGATCCACTTAAGGTGGGGAAATGGGTTATCCCTTTGGGTGGTTCCACTTTTGTAGGAACAAGAATCCCAAACAGAGAAGCTTGGCTCTATCCTCAGGAACAAATAACCAGCTCTCTGCCATGAAGCTTCTAGATTTCGAAGCTTCACTTCCTTTTTTAAAAAAATTTCTAGGAGAGGATCGACATAGGTATGATCCTCATTCTAGCACCGATCGGCATTGCCCCAGGCCAAAAATTAGCAATCGGTGAGAGCAAGACACGCAGAGGGCACACCACTCCAGATAACCATGTTTTTAAGGAGCTTCTTTAGGAATAATTTGCATAGAGTTTGTTCAATATGCTGCACGGGATATCATGGCACATTTTATGATAGAAAATAGACACAGGGGTCACTGTTAGGGGTCTCCAGGATCAGGAATGGGGACTACAGGGAAAGTGAATTTTTTTTGTGTAATATATGCCCCCTAAAGCATGAAGGTCAAATGAGAGTGACGGGTGAAATTATTTACGATTACGTTCCAAGGCTAAGATGACGTCATCGGAAAACCTGTGCAAACAAGAACATATATACACAACTGAAATCTCTAAGATAATCACATGACATGAGATATGGGCTCAACCATCCAAAAAATAGATCATGAAACAAGATCTAAGGTATGGTCGTAGCCATCCAAATAAAGAGGATCACAAATATAGACTTAAGGAATGATTGCATCCATCCAAATGAAAGAGTCATGTGTAAAATCATGAATAATACATATCACCTCGTAGCCTAGGATTTATAAAAAAAAACCAAGGGTCTTGCACTCCGTCACGACCCGATCAAGTACAAATTCAAGCATGTGAATAAATGAGTTGAAGTCGAACATGTAAGAAAATCGCCAGATTACCAGTCAATGATGTAAATTGTTAACAGGCGCAAGAGAAACCACCAATAATGATAATGTCTCTCAAGGTATTAGCAGTACAATCCATGAGATGCGAGGAAGGAGCTAACGTTGAACACCCATGAAATCATCTGATCGAAGAACAATGATGTGAGCATGTCGTCGAAGGAAAACAACCTGCCATTAAGGCATGCAAGCTATTAGGTACTGAAAAGGGATCTCTAGATCAACTTCCCAGATAATGAGCCAAATTCAATAGGAATAAATCCATTGAATGAGGGCCATAATGCGTCCCACATCATCAACATGAGATAAATGCAATAAGATAATAATAAAAGTGATCAAAGAACCAGGCAATGAATAAGATGTAGAAGGAACTTCTCTTTAACATATCGGTGACACGACTCCGGAGTTTTGCATTATTTGACTCAAATGGAATCAAAGGTCATGTTAATGAAAGTGGTAATGGCATGAGAGGCAAAATAGATTTCCCAAACCCATGGAGGCAAAGTGACGAATGTAGGATGTCCCCAACCCGACACGAAATAGAGGATGTGTCATGTTCAATAGTGACATATTGTCGATACAACTGATTAATACTTTCCTTTTTCCCCCACAATTTCTGGTGAGTACCCTAATTATTTTAGAATACAAGCTTGAAGGGGATAGCATATGCCTATCACATAAGTGTTTCCTTTAGAAAAATCCATCCTAGTAAATTTTACGAGCCCTAGGAAGGAGGAACTCGGTGTCTTCATGATAATGGATCCAATGTTGTTAAATTTTAACGAGCTCGACAAAGGTGGAAATCAATGTCTTTTCATGTTTTGAGAGTTTGAAAAGAGGCAAAAAGAAAACTCCAAATGGACATTTTCGTAAATAGTCCCTCATACCTGAAAAGGTAGAAAATCAATTGCGCGATAACCTCTTAGTCATGATTGACAAAGGTATTCCTCTTTCGTAAATAATTTATCCCAAACCAAAAAAGGGGTAAACATATACTAGTTAAATGACATTTCATGCACTTTAACGAGTTCAAAATGACAATAAATTGACAATATTTTCACGTTTAGAGAGTCAGAAAAGAGCTGAAAGATGACTCTAGGGGGTTACTTTTTCATATATTTTTAATCGAGTCTAAAAAATTAGTAAAATGGAACTCATAAATATGTCATCCGTAAAGAAATTAACCTTATCGCTGCGCAAGAACAAACCCATATTCTGTTTTCGAGGTAAAAAATATTAAAATATGATAAAAATCCCTAAAGTGACTTTGAACACTTATAAAAATAGGGAGATTAAAAAAAAATTCACTTTTTACCTTCACACTCTTTGGAAGAAGTTTTTTACCATATTTTACCTTAGTTCTTTAGGAGCAGATCGCGGGAGATCTGGGAGGCCAATCAACAAACCATCAATGCCAGGTAAGAGGCGCACTCATTCCCTGAATTTAAATACATATTTTTTTGGTTTTCATGGCATGATTCATTTTTGGGAGGATGATTTTAAACTGTTGTAGCGGTGAATCGACACAGGGGTCCCATGTTGAGATCGCATCTGACTATCATTTTAAAACAGGCAGGGCGCTAATCGATGCTGCTATTTTTAAAATAGTAGCGCCACCCATGGAGTGAAAAAATGTGAAAAAAACCTCTCAGAAAATCCATTTAAAGTCAATTTTTGAAGCGTGAATACTAATAATGAATCATGTGAATGTTGTTATAGGAAGGAAAAACAAGCAATCATGGTGATTGAGTGGAAAGAGAGAGAGCATGATGATGTTGATAGAGCAGCCATGGAGGAAAAATATTGTCTCACTACATTAAGGAAATGTGGGCTCCTCAAGTTCTTCATGACTTCAGGCCTAAGAGCACAACCGGATCTATTGAAGTATTTGATCACCATTTGGGATATAGATTGGGAGATATTTTTCCTTGGTGATCAGGAGCTTGAGATTGAAGTGGAAAACATTTACTTCATTACTGTTCTCTCACATAGAGGGGCACGAGCATGTCATATTGGGGCTTAAATCATGGGTGAAAGCATGGACATGCTCATTGGGAGAGCATGCTCCGAGGCAACGAGATCTTCGAGTGGGAAGATAAAAATAATCATTATGGGAAATATACCACTCAAAGTGGTGCTATATACCATTACACATATGGTTGGGGTGCAAGCATTGCGTGAGGCCACCATGGTTCAGATAAAAACTATGGTGGATTGTATGGCACCCGCCATTTTTAACTGGTTAGAGGCCATGGTGGAAAATATGAAAAAATAGCTCACAAAGTGAAAAAACGACAAGTTGAAGCAGTTCAAATACGGATCCATTTTGATGGAAATCTTCCTGGAACGGGCACCACCATTCCAATACCAAGGGGTAGAGGTAGTGGTGCCGACACCACGGGAGCCATGACTGACGAGGTGGGCGTAGTTGATGCCTTATTGATGCAGGAGCATCCTGCTTAATTTTCATTTTGTATCTGGATGATTTAGGGGGTGATGTTTTTTTTAATTATTTTATAAATTATGCACATTTTAAATAAATTAAGAGAAAAAAAATCTGAGTATGAGATTTATTGTAAATATTATCTTAATTAATTGAGAATATGAGTGGATTTGGATTGGATAGATATTTTAGGGATTAAGAATTCCTTAAATGGAACTTAGTTAAGCCAAAGAAGGGGTAAAGATATTTTAGGATTTGGTTGAGATATTTGTGAGTGAATCATGGATTCAAATTAATCTATAATTATGTATAAATATGAAGATTTGTGTGAGGATGTAAAGAGGCATAGAGAATGGAATAGGATAGAGAAAAATGTAGAGAAGGATAGTGTGTGGTGTGAAGAATGGTGAGGGCCAAGAAGGAAACAAATGTATATTCAGTCAAAGAAGGGTTTGAATTAATAATTTCTTACTGTATTTGATGCAAGTATTTTGTTTCTTGTTCGGCTCTCTCTTCATATATATTTTTGAATTGATTCTAAATGGTTTTAATGAAGATTTTAATAAGGATTTTGTAAAAAAATAGGATACACTCTATTGTGGGCAAGTATATGATTTTATTACATATTTTCTGCATCATTTTGGTATCGGAGAAAAGGATATGATGGTCATAGGGCTCGATGTTGAAAGTCTTATGATTGTTGAAGAACTAAGTCTGAATATTGATGCATGAATCAAGCAGAAAAATAGTCGAAGGCCTTGAAGCATGGATTTTTGATTTGGATGGCTTTCAATGACATCTCTATAAACTGGAGCTTCCATCGAGAAATGTTTGATCATTCATCTCTCCAGTTATATTACCGCCTCTTGTCTCATCTTGTGTTCTTTGTAATTTTGATGTTGCTTCATATCATCACACAAAATAGTGTGTGTAATTTTTCACTGTGCGCAAAATTTTTAAGGAGAAACACGGATATGTAAGCATGCCATCTATTTCTGCATGAGATGAACATCTGAATGCAAAGGAGAAAGGTGGAGAACTTGTTGGAATTTTTTGATGTCTGTGGTGAGGAGCGTTAGTCCAATGACTTGATGAAGGCGATGCATATTCATGTTGTGGATTTGGTAAAGTGTGGAGTTGGTAAGAGATGTTGGCTTGCGTGAAAGCAGTGGGAACGCTTTGGTAAGGAGTGGTGGATTGGTGAGTCGTCTATGATTTGTTGCATTTAGAGAGTCGATCTATCACAGATCGATCAATGTTCTTGACCAATTTTATTTGTGGATCTACCTTATATCAAAAATTCGATCTGTGTGGAGAAGTTAAGCTTTCCTCCGTGCAGTGTTGTTAATAGATCCAATTCTTAGAGCTCAAGGCTCGTCTTAGGCTTGTAATATTCACTAGTGAGGCTACATGTGTGTTTCAAGTTGAATTTGGAGCTATTCCATTGGATACTATCTGATCTACCTCTGCATGGAGCCACAAATTTGATGGAGAGATCTGAGCGCTAGGGTGGAATTTGACCGTGGCATGGCATAGTAGAACAGACCGAGCTTTTATGACATTGTTGGTGTTTGACTTCATATGTTGAGTACGTGAAGCTGCATGTATCAATGGTGAATCGAAAAAGGTCTATATCCTAGTAGAAAGAGTTAGTTAACTGAATATTATCGACGTTTTGGAGTTGGTTGTTGTTTGATTTTGAATTGAGAAAGCGTTGTTGAAAGGTAAGGGATTACTGTCGAAGTCTTATTTCCATGTTGACATTGCAGCCACCCATGAATTTGTGTGAGGGAAATCCAAAATAGCGTTCACAACTTGATTGTGCATATGTATCTGTTATGAGCAATGTTGAACTGCATTTCTTGTAGTAAGTAGCAGTGCTTGAATCTGAGAGTCTGGCATCCGAGGAAGTGGATTTTGACAGAGGAAGAGTTTGGTTCTATTCATGACTAAATTTTAACACTTTTGCTATGTGTTGAATGGTCCATCGACTAGTCTGGATGTGTGTGGCCAAGCCATCAAAGCCTGTGTGAAGCCACCTCGGTGAAGCCAAATCAATGGAATGCGTCAATTGTGTGAATGTGTTGTGCATATGGATGGTAGCTTCCAGTGTTAATTGGCATTTCGCCATTGAAATTTATGAAAAGAAGAAAAAGTGCACATAAAGGAGTTGTAGGGACATCATTATTTGAATCGACAGAGACAGAGCGCGTAAGAAGATGCTACAGACTCTATAGAAAAGAGTGTGCATACTTTAAGGTGTCTTCTAGATGCCATCATTTTTCTCAGGTATTTATTCAGTGTTCAAAATTTCTGATGAAAATTTGAAATACAATGTGGTATGATGAGAAGAGAATAGATACGTTTTTGAAATAATTCCGTTGTCAGTAAAGGAAAAACTGTGAGACCACCCTGGTTGTCACAAATCCTCTACAAATTATAATGAGGATCTTGCTATGAATGCAAAGAAAAAAGGAGCCAAATTCTGCCAGGAATACAAGAGAGAGGGGTTAGATTATTTCACCCACAAGGAGACTCCACGGTAAGTGCTCATTGAATGAATCAATATTCATTGATTAAAGATATTTTTAAAATTTGGAGGATTCAATTCCCTTTCCATACTCAAGAAGTTAATTTTTTTTTGTAAATTTTATGAAAGAGTGAAATCAATCCAAAGTTTAAGGAATGGAATTGGAATCTATCTCAGAAATTGATGTGAAAATGTGGTTCGAGTGTGGTTTGTGCTTGTTGCTGCCGGATAAATATGTTTATGCCACCATATTAAAAGAAAATTTTTGGAAAATTCCTATGAAGGAATTTTTTTGCGCACTGAAGAGAGATGGTGTTTCATGAGAACTGTCACTGCAAAGAAGGAGCTGTATGGATTTGTAGGAAAACTGTCTGCACTAATATGATGAGTGTGTTGAATAGGTTATGGTATGAAGGGCATGCAAATATTCACAGTGACAAGAACGACACAGAAGAGTGAAATCTGGAGAGTTGAAATTGCAAAGAAAGGTTTATTAAATAACCTTGAAGGGAGCATAAGGTATGAAAATTCATTTCAAATAGGTATTTTAAATGTTGAAAATTAAATGGGTTATTTTATTTTCATCATAAAATAAATCTTGGGAAAAGTGGATTTCATTTCATTCAAAAGCTTAAGTATCATGTGAGTAAAAGAAGGTGATAATGGGAGATGATATAATTAGTGACTTATGATATTACCATAAGAATGGAGTATGAGAGAGAATTGGTAGAGTGAATATTTTACATCGTGAGAATGTATTAAGGGTGGATGTTCATTGGTATATTATATAACTTGAATTAGAGTCAAAATATCCACTATTATAATTGTTGGGTCAAGCTTTGAAGTCAAATAAGATGTTAAGGTCAAATGAAAAATTTGGATAGCTTGAGTCAAGTTAAACCATTGAATTATTGTACAAAAGGATGCATTTTCATCCAAGATGAAGATTTGATGTCAAGTATGGATTCAAAGTGTCATAAGCTAAGTCAAAGGTTTGAATGTAATTGGGCGCATGATCGACGGAGCCTGGCACCTAAAGAGTTTGGTCATTGTAACGCAAGAATTACTGTAGTTGTTCTTTTCAGCAAAGAGGAGCAAGAGAGTTGCCCAGAAATGATTCCAAGATAGAGAAATGCAAGAGTTCAAGAACAGGAAGAGAGCTTGTATTGTTGGATGGCAGGTATGAAGGCTTGTTGGAAATGGGATTGAATGAAATCCATAAGTGAACAGATGAAGTTCGCAAAGAAGGAGAAGATGATTGTTGATATTCATTTTAGAGGATTTGACAAAGACCACAGCAGAAGAAAGACGAAGGAAAATTCCAAGGCAAATGGCATATGGAAGCAGTTGACTGATGAAGAATATGAGAGGGAAAAGGCTGAGATAACAGTTCACCTTGAGTTATTGATGGAATTTTTGCAGAGAAATAAAGACCGGAGACATGGTTGGACCATGAGGAAGAAAGTTAAATGGCAGAGACTACAAGTAAAGAAGGATCAGGAGGTAAACATACAATTAACAGAAGAGCTGAGGAAGCTCGAGTAGATGATGAGTGTGCAATTGAGATGTGAAGAACTTAGAGAATCTGAGTTGAAAATGGAAGTTTCCATTTTTCGCCTAGAAAAGGGTGAAATTATGGGTGAAGAGATTAATGAGAAAGATCTCACGGACTATTGGAATAGTTCAGAATAATTGGAAGATATGTTGACAAGAGAAGCAGATGATGCTATGAAGCCTTGTATTTTTAAATCTCATAGTTTGTGTATGTTGCAAGATGTGCAGAAGATGATGGATATTCTATTGAAACTATCACAAAGATGAATGAAGACCTTGAGGTGAATTATGATGGAGAATTCCTTTCAGATGAGTAAGGTACTCATTTGTTGCAGTAGAAATAATTCATAGATGAATTCTTGTTTGGTGTAAGACAACTAGTTGAAGCTGTTATGGAGCAGAAGCATAATGAAAATGCTGAAGTGATATTCCAAGGAGGTAAACAAATGAATTTATTTAATGAAACTGATGACATAATTTTTCAATGTGATGATACAGACAACAAGATAACTCAGGAGGATTGGCAGGAGAAAAATGAAACTGGGAATGAAGGTTGTGATGAAATACTGGAAGATTTCAAATGGAAATAGAGTTCTTGGAAAGATGACTCAAGGAACCTGAAGGATAAATGAAACTTGAAGAACCTGATAAAGAAGATATTGTAGTTACCATGCATGATGAGGATTAAATGTTTCTAATGTTTATAGAGTTAAGTGAATGTTTTTTTTTATCAGCGGTTGTCATTGTTTTTAACCCAAGCAGCACCAGGGGCTAACCCAATATTGAATGGGAATTTTGACCTACAAAATTAGTATATTCTGGGTCCATAATGCTTTTGATGGCTTCTACTTGTCGAGATGTTTCCGTTGATATATGGCATGCCATGTAATTCTTCACGGTTTGAGAGATATTCATGTTTGAAGTTCGTACCCCCAGTTAGTGGGCTAAAACCTCATGGGGTTGGGGCATGGGTCATTGAAAAGTCATAATTAATATTTTTTAATCTCCTAAAATCCCTCCCATGTTCACTTGTTGAAGCCGCTCTCAACTTAAGCATTTATATAAATTGTGATCTTCATTTCCTCCTTAGGCTAGGGATTCAGCCATCTGAAACAGGTCATCGTGGAATTTTCACTCTAAATATTTTTTGTGAAGTTTCAGAAGCTAAAACTTTTATGAGGTGAAGCTGAAATCCTGAGGAAGCTTTTGTTAAAATTTCAGATCAAGGTGCACAAAATTTTTGGAGATATGATCTTTGGAAGTCAGGGTTTTTGCAGGCTCCTAAATTTCATCTCAAAGAAGTGACCTTGGTAAATTAGTCATAACTCTCTCTCTAAGTATCAAATTGGAATTCCATAAAAAGAGGAAGATAGTGCACAGTCTATACTTTTCACTCTATAAATTTTAGAGCCAAATGAAGAAACAGTGACACATGGCACGTCGTACAAGTGCACTCTCCTGAAACAGTCCAAAATTAGGGCATTGTGAGAGATTGGGTATAAATCTCCCTTGAAGAACAAAAATTGGGTTAGACCTATGGCATTGGAAAGATGACTCAGAGGACTACTACAGGACCGAAAATCAGATATTGAGGATTTGAAATAACAAAGATACACTAGATTCAATATCGAGCTCCTAGAAGGCAAGAAAAAGCTATATCATGTGTTTTCAAGGGTTGCAAAGGACCAGACTTTCTATGGAAGAAAAGAAAGGAAAGGTGCAGCAGGGGGTAGCATGACAAGAGTAGCAACCAAGGTGCATAACAGTAGCAATAAGTTCATCATATGAAGTCTTCAAGTGGGCAGCACTGCATACAATCATCATAAAGGTATCTTTGTATTAAGTCATTGTAAATAAATTATTGTAAAAATTGTACTAGTATCTATCTGCCAAGGGTTGAAGAGGCAGTGTTGGGAGGTCTAGGATCATCATTAGGTGGTTGTGTCAAAGTCGGGGTTATGGTCTAGTATATCTTCTTCTTCTACATCATTCTATATCATTTTAAAGTGGACCATTTTCCCTGGTACGAGATTCCATTCTTATTTTATTCTTCTATAGGGTGGTAGGGTGGTGCTAGGGTGAGTTGTAGCTCATTGGGTGTTGGGTCATCCATTCAGTTGACTACTAAAGAATCTCAGGCGTTGGAGCATCCATCCAGTGGGAGCTGGAGAAGAATTCTTTTCTAGATTCTAGGAAGTTGGAGCTTTATTTTCAATTGGAGTTGAATATTAAAGAATTATTAGAAAAGCATTAGGTGGTTTTTGTCCCGGAGTGGGTTTCCACCTTAAAAATTGTGTGCATTTATGTTCCTCTTGTTTGCTGCTATCATTGTACAAACACTGATAATAATTTGGAAAACCGAAATTTACATTCGATCATGTTGTGAAAATACTATTCTGGAAATTATGTGCAACCTTACAAAATGGAGTTGATACTTTAACAAACCGATGGCAAATAGAGTTTGGAATCCTGGAGGTAGCAAGTCATTGAGACTTGTGGTTGTCACATTATTACAGAAAAGTAACAGACCTCATAGACAAGAGTCTATGGAAACTTCTCTATATGGGGAGTCTCATGCAGGAGCATCTTGCTTAATTTTCATTTTGTATTTGGATGATTTAGGGGGTGATGTTTTTTTTAATTATTTTATAAATTATACACATTTTAAATAAATTAAGAGAAAAAAATTTGAGTGTGAGATTTATTGTAAATATTCTCTTAATTAATTGAGAATATGAGTGGAGTTGGGTTGGAATATTTTAGGGATTAAGAATTCCTTAAATGGAACTTAGTTGAGTCAAAGAAGGGATAAAGATATTTTAGAATTTGGTTGAGATATTTGTGGAGGGAATCATGGATTCAAATTAATCCATAATTATGTATAAATATGAAGCTTTGTGTGAGGATGTAAAGAGGCACAGAGAATGGAATAGGATAGAGAAAAATGTAGAGAAGGATAGTGTGCGGTGTGAATAATGGTGAGGGCCAAGAAGGAAACAAATGTATATTCGGCCAAAGAAGGGTTTGAATTTGTAATTTCTTGTTGTATTTTATGAAAGTATTTTGTTTATTGTTCAACTCTCTCTTAATATATATTTTGAATTTATTCTAAATGGTTTTAATGAAGATTTTAATAAGGATTTTTTAAAAAAGAGGATACACTCTATTGTGGGCAAGTATATAATTTTATTGCGGATTTTTTGCATCACTTACGAAGGAGGTGGGCAGCAGATGCCATTCAAGCCCTCCTTATTTACACAGCTGAAGTGTAAACTTATTGTGTTGGAGGATTGGCCATACTCCGGAATGGATTTGCAGGGTGATCCTAATTTATCACGTCTAGCGGGTGAACACTGGGATGATAGAGGTAAACCTGTTTTTTGTTATCTTTTTCATGTTTATATTTGTGGTCCAAAATATGTGACACATAAATTTTAAATATCAGCACACACACACACACACATGTGTGTGTGTGTGTGTGTGTGTGTGTGTGTGTGTGTGTGTGCTAACATTTAAAATTTATGTGTCACAGATGTTGGACCACAAAGGCCACCAAGATGTTGCCTATTGCCAGAAGGGTGGTGAGAGATTTTAATGCCTCTCCATATGTGGAAGGAGCGAATGCAAAGGAAGAGATTGCTCAAAACCTGGATGCTTTGACTGTCGAGATTCTAGAGTATGCTCGAGTGGGAGACATTCCCTGCTAGTACCAGTGGCATACTATAGGAGTATTCGATCACATTCATCAACTATTGACTCGAGTTATTCGAGCGGTAGCTTGCTATCATGATCATCACGCTGATTATTTTAGTTTTTCTTTCTACGGTTGTAGTTTTTTATGAGACCTACGAGTCTCGCTATGTACCAGAACATATATTATTTTTTGGGGTTACGATGTACTTTAAACACTATTTTCAAGCCAAATCGATATATATATATATATCTATATATATATGCTATCTTCTTGTTCCATGCATGGTGTAATGATTACAAATTTTGCAAATTTCTATCTAGAACGTAATTAGCCAATGCATTTGTTAATGTATTCATGTGTCATGGAGTGTGATGATATTTAATGTAATCAAAATTTATTTCCAAAAGACGAACATGAAGATACATTCTCAAAATTTGAGGGTGTCTGACAGAATATTTCCCATTGAGTTGTAGGACAAAAAGCTATGAATCCAGGTTAACAACCGGTTCTCTAATGTCGAGAGTGATTTCTTCAAACAGAAGCTCAATAACCACATTGTATTCAGCAATATTATTGGTTGTATGACCTAAACATATACCTTGTATATCTACTAACTCACCATTAGGGTCATAGATAACATAGGCTGCAGAAGATAGATTTCAAGTACTACGGCAGGCACCATCAACGAAATTGACATAAGGAGTCAAAGACATCTGCAAATCAAGTAAAAGAAGATAAGCAGGAAAACTGCTTGCAAACACACACCAACCCAAAATGTATAGAAATGAAAAGCACACTAATGTACAAGAGTAATTACATGATAAAATCACGCATAATATTTCTTCAGATAAAACCCATTTCGGTGCGTATCCAAAGGATTACCTTCATAATCAATCAGCTCATATGCCCCTTTCTATAAAACACGTTTCATGATGTATGACCCATGCCACATAGGTTCAAATTTTCCTGCCTTCAACTTATAGTGTGCTTGGTCATATATAAGGACAAAATCTCCTTCAGAGAAGGCACGTGGAGAAATCGTTTGATCAAAATAGGCTTGATCCATTTCTTCTATACTTCAGTAACTAAAGCGGGAAAGCATCGAGTTTCATCAAGCCTTTCCAAATATAGGAGACGATCCTCTTCTCATGAGGTATTCAGAAGCAATTCAACAGCTAATTTGAGCAAAGGAATTTCACATTCAATCGGCAAGGTTTCTTCAAGTCCATATAATAATTGAAACAGAGTGAATCTAGTAGCATTCTTGGGCAAGGTTCGGTACGCCCAGAGTGTTGAAAATAACATGAGATGCCAATTTGACTTGTGCATCCCAACAGTGTGCTGAAGCATAGTAACTAAGACTTTATTTACTGCTTCAACTTGGCCATTGACCTGAGAATAATATGGAGTTGAGTTGTCATGATGCAAGCCCAACTAAGAATTCAGCTCACCCATCATGTAATATTGAGTTGAGCTAGTCGGTGACAATGGCTTTAGGGACACCGAACCGAGCGATAACATGATTAAAGAGAAATTGAGCTAGATTTTTACCATCAACAGTATATGTAGGCATCGCCTTGGCCCATTTAGTGAAGTAGTCAATAGCAACGATGATATCAGCATGCCCCCTAGCTGAGTGAGAGTTACATGTCATGAAGTCAATGCCCCATTTGGAAAACGGGTCGACAATAACAACTAGGTGTAAGGGTGTGGGTGGGGCATGCATCTTTCGCTAGTAAATATGGCAAGCATGGAATATACGGATGGAAAGGATGTAGTCTTTGAAAATAGAAGGCCATAAATAACCAGCATGAAGTATTTTATGAGTTGTTGCATAACCAAACATATGACCTCCGCATGCTCTGGAGTGGCAGTCGTTGAGCTCTCTCTAATCTTCTTCAAAATTCAAACAGCGATGAATAATCAAATCTATGCCAATGCGATATAAAGTATCCCCAATGATACGATATTGTTGAGAATGATGTCAAATACATCAATGATTAGACTTGGTCAACTCAGATCAGAAGGTTTGGATTTGGAGATACATGATGATATCATCGTACCATGGATCGATAGTTATGATCATGAAGAGAGTGTCATCCGAAATGTGCTCATTAAGATCGGATGGAGTGGAGGTAGAGGGAAGGGAGCATATCAATTCAGTGAAAACCAATTATTTCTTTGATTTGGCAGCAGTGAATTCCAAATCAAACTCCTGTAAAATGACAATCTATTTTGAATATTTTCCCCCCAGTAACTAGAGGGTCAAAATATAAGTCATAGGATTGCAGTCGAAGATCAAGGTAGTTGTGTATAGAATAATGTAATGCCAAAAGCGCTGAACATTATGTACCACAACTAAATCTAGTTTCTCAACATGGGCATATCGATTCTTTGTATCCATAAGGTTACGACTGAGGTAATAGATGACATTTTCAGTACCATCATCATCATCCTGGACTAGCACCATAGAAATGGTACCATAAGCGGTTGCTAAGTAAAGGAAATAGTCATGATGATAATTTGGGGGATGCAGTAAAGGAGAGTTAATGAGAATGTCATTTAAAGCATCGAAGGATCATTGAGAAATTTCATCCCACAAAAATGGGATCCCTTGTTTAAGTAATCTTGTAAAACCCTTAGCAAGCTCTGCATAGTTGGGAATGAAACGACGTAGGAAATTAGCTTTCCCTTGTTGATCCAAATTTATGCAGGAACACAATAAAATACATAAATAGACATAAACACAGAGATGCAGTGGAAACAATACTTCATTTTATTAATAACAAATGACTGAAATATGCTTACAGACATAATGGAAATAAAAATAGCTAGGGTGCTAGTAGCATATCTCTGAGAAGAGATGTGGCAACTGCAGACCTCTGAACTGAGTTACAATGAGGCTCGAGGGCCTATTTATTATTTAGAAACAATTGAAAACCCTAAACATCCAAAAAACTAACCCTAGGAGATGAAGCGCAAAAACTATGGGCCCCTTTTGGGTAAACTGGTGTTTCAACTTCCTAGGGACGTAACTTTGGCATATTAGCTCTGTTTGATGCACATGATACATCATTAGAAATATCTATCTAAGTACTACAACTATTGCTACAAATATCAATTTTCAAAACGAAATCATATTCGCTAGAAAAACGATGCCCAAAAAACATCGTTTAGGGCCTCAAAACGACTCTCGAAGTTCAGGACCTGAAAAACTTCTAAAAATAGTAAGTTGTGCTGAAACTGAAAAACTGAAAGAGACAATGGTGGGGCCCCAAGTGGAATAGGTGGGTGGCCACCAATATCCACCTGGATCATTCCTCCCTCCTTAGGAAGCAATGTTCCCCATTGCGTTGAGATCCTCCATGGGATGAGGCAAATGTTGTTTAACTGGGCAATAGATTTATCGGAGATGTCATGGACCTGCAAGAGGACATGCTAGATACGTTTAGGAAATTTGGTTTCTTTATCAGCCTCAGATAGTACATGTGTGGATTTTGTATGTGTAGTTTCTAGAGGTATGGAAACATCAGGCTGCAGTGTGTTGGGGGTCAGTTCAATGGAGTGCTTGTTTTGACAATGTAGAGGAACCTCTATGAGTGAGGAGAAAATTTCCTCGTATTCCTCCATGACTTCATCCATCTGCTGCAACCATGTAGGGGAGCCCTGTTTCAAGTTTGTGGCCACAATTTTCTTCTTTCCCTATGAGCGAGTTGTAAGGAAAATAAATTTCCTGGTTTGGGAAACAATCTTACTGGATTGGTTTGCAGTAGTCAAAGAGATGACAGGAGGTGGTACTACCTCTGGTATCTTGTACAAGTTATTTCCCAAAGTAATAACAACAACACGAGGCCTAGACTCATACATATCATGTCGCCTCCCCAAGTATGGTTGGCCCAATAATACATCAGCTACATCAAGAGGAGCAACATCACACAATACCTCATCCATGAATGACTTGATACTATATGGAAGGCGACACTATTCGCGGATGCAGATATCTCTCCCTGGGTGAAGCCACCCGATGTTATACGACTACGGGTGTGCTATGGTCGTTAGGCTGAGCCACTTCATGACCTTTGCTAAGATGAGGTTCTTTTGGTTTCCACTATCGACAAGTAATTACAGTGGAGAACCCTTCACCCACATCTGTGAATGGAAGAGGCGCTCCCCCTCCTCTGGATCCTCAAGATCCTCCCTCTGGATCTTGGTGGTGGAAAAAATCAAAGTGGGATCCGCATAAATGATCTGTTTCCCTTTATCATTTCCTTTTTATGGTTCTGACTCAGGATCAGAAAATGCATCTGATTTGGGTGCCTTTAATTCGGCCACCAACGACTGTTTCGCCCGACACTCGTTTGTGCTATGAGAAAGGTTGTTATGAAATTCACACCACTTCCCTGTGTCCTTATTTGGATTTGTGGTGTTGTTATGAGTAGTACGATTTTGTCCTTGCCCCTTGTTCTTCGGTTCGGGGGCACCTTTCTCTGGATTCGGATTTGCAGATCCAAAGTCTCGCTTCTTCTACTTAAATTTCTACTCGATATTGGTGGCATAGCGATATGTCGTGCTAAGTGATGTAATGTCGAGGAACTCCATTTCCTCCTGAATATGTTTGTGCAGACAACCAAAATACTTGAGCACCAAATGTCTCTTTGAATCTCTAATACCCAACTTTGTGCATAGGGTACGGAACAAATTCGTCAATTCGTGCACATCTTGATCCCTTTGTTGCCGTAGCGTGGTCCATTGGATGTATTTGTCCTCATAGCTCCCCACAGGGTAATATTGTTCCTTGATGTCGTCTCAGAATGAATTCCAAGTGGGTGTGGCTGAGAACAGAGAGGGTTCCCCTTCGTCCTCTTTCTCACGGTAGGTTCCCCACCTGTCTTTGACATGGGGGGCGGCTTTGAGGAGTGCAAAAATAATATTTTCTCAGTCAGCGAAATTATGGACTGAGAAATACCCTTCCAGCAAATTTAACCATCTATCTACAGCGTCTGCATATATCGGGCCTTCAAATATATGAATTTAAAAGTTTACCTATACCTTGAAGGGAGTGGCACCTCCAGAGTGGTTGTTGGATGCAGATGCACCATAGGTGGGAATTCGTTGAAGGATCTGAGCAAATTTATCCATCATTGTGTTCCTTTGTTTCTCGAGGGCCTCCTCGAGCAATATTTTGATATGATCTCCTGCTCCCTTGTCCTTATTTTGTTCTTCCATGGGAGGTTTTTGGGGTTTTTGAGGTTGATCTTGCAAGGGTTCAACCAGATCGATCCCTAACTCCTTATACCCTAACCGCGTTGGGGACATGCAAAGAAAAATAGAGAAAGAGAAGACCGCTCTGATACCACTAATCCGTATTTATGTAGGAACACATTAAAATATAGAAATAGACATAAACACAGAGATGCAGCGGAAAAAATACTTCATTTTATTAATAACAAATGACTAAAATATGCTTACAGACACAATGGAAATAAAAATAGCTAGGGTGTTGGTAGCATATCTCTGAGAAGAAATGTGGTGGCTACATACCTTTGAACTAAGTTACAATGAGGCTCGAGGGCCTATTTATTAATTTAGAAACAAAGGAAAACCCTAAACGTCCAAAAACCCAACCCTAGGAGATGAAGCACCAAAACTATGGGCACCGTTTGGGTAAATTGGTGTTTCAACTTCCCGGGGATGTAACTTTGGCATACTAGCTCCGTTTGACGCACATGATACATAGTCAGAAAGATCTATCTGAGGAATAAAAGTTTTGCCACAAATTTCAATTCCAAAACAGAATCATATTTTTCGGAAAAACGATGCCTAAAAAACATCGTTTAGGACCTCAAAACGGCTCTAGAAGTTCAGGACCCGAAAAACTGCTAAAAATAGTAAGTTGTGCCGAAATTGAAAAACTGAAAGAGACAATGGTGGGGCTCTAAGTGGAATAGGTGGGTGGCCACCAATATCCACCTTGATCATTCCTCCCTCGTTAGGAAGAAATGGACCCCATTGCATTGAGATCCTCCATGAGATGAGGCAAATGTTGTTGAACTGGGCAATAGATTTTTCGGAGATGTCATGGACCTATGGGCGGACATGCTGGATGCGTTTAGAAAATTTGGTGTCTTTATTAGCCTCAGACAGTACATGTGTGAATTTTGTATGTGTATTTTCCGTAGGTACGACAACATTAGGCGGCGGGGCATCGGGGTTAGATCAATGGAGTGCTTATCCTGATAGTGTAGAGGAACCTCTGTGAGTGAGGAGAAAAATTCCTTGTATTCCTCCATGACTTTATCCATCTACTGGAGTCATGTAGGGGAGCCCTGTTTTGAGGTTGTGGCCATAATTTTCTTCTTTCCCTGTGAGCGAGTTGTAAGGAAAATAAATTTTCTGGTTTGGGAAAAAATCTTACTGCGTTGTTTTCTAGTAGTCAAAGAGATGACAGGAGGTGGTACTACCTCTGGTATCCTGTACAAGTTATTTCCCAAAGTAATAACAACAACATGAGGCCTAGACACATACAAAGCATGTCACCTCCACAAGTATGGTTGGCCCATTAATACATCAGCTACATCAAAAGGAGCAACATCACACAATACCTCATCCGTGAATGGCTTGATACTGTATCAAAGGCGACACTGTTGGCGGATGTGGATATTTCTCCCTGGGTGAAGCCACCCGATGGTATACGGCTGTGGGTGTGCTTTGGTCGGTAGGTTGAGCCGCTTCATGACCTCTCCTGAGATGAGGTTCTTTTGGCTTCCGCTATCGACAAGGAATTGCAGTGGAGAACCCTTCACCCACATCTGCGAATGGAAGAGGTGCTCCCCCTCCTTTGAATCCTTGGGATCCTCCCTCTAGATCTTGGTGGTGGCAAAAATCGCACTAGGATCTCCATCAATGATATGCTTCCCTTTGTGATTGCCTTTGTATGGTTCTGACTCAGGATCAGAAAATGCATCTGATTCGGGTGCCTTTAGTTCGGCCAAAATGACTGTTTGGCCCAACACTCATTTGTGCTATGAGTGGGATTGTTATTAAATTCACACCACTTCCCCATGTCCTTCTTTGGATTTGTGGGGTTGTTATGAGTAGTACCATTTTTTCCTTGCCCCTTGTTCTTCGGTTCGAGGGCACCTTTCCCTGGATTCGGATTTGCAGATCCAAAGTCTCACTTCTTCTACTTAAATTTCTACTTGAAGTTGGCAACATAGCGATATGTCATACCAAGCGATGTAATGTCAAGGAACTCCATTTCCTCATGAATATGTTTTTGTAGACAACCACGATACTTGAGCACCAAATGTCTCTCTGAATATTTAATACCCAACATTGTGTGCAGGGTATGGAACAAATTCATCAGTTCATGCACATCTTGATACCTTTGTTGCCGCAACGTGGTCCATTGGATGTATTTGTCCTCATAGCTCCCCATGGGGCAATATTTTTCCTTGATGTTGTCTCAGAATGAGTTCCAAGTGGGTGTGGCTGAGAAAAGAGAGGGTTCTCCTTCGTCCCCTTGCTCACGGTAGGTTTCCCACCAATATTTGACATCGGGGGTGGCTTTGAGGAGTGCAAAAATAATCTTTTCTCAGTCGAAGAAATTATGGACCTAGAAATACCCTTCCAGGAAATTTAACCATCTATCTACGATGTCTGCATCTATCTGGTCTTCAAATATAGGAATGTCAAAGTTTACCTATACCTTGAAGGGAGTGGCACCTCCAGAATGATTGTTGGATGCAGATGCGGTGTAGGTGGGTTGTCGTTGAAGGATCTGAGAAAATTTATCCATCATCACATTCCTTTGTTTCTCGAGGGCCTCCTCAAGCAATATTTTGATAGGATCTCCTGCTCCCTCATCTTTATTTTCTTCCGCCATGGGATGTCATTGGGGTTTGCAAGGCTGATCTTGCAAGGGTTCAACCAGATCAAGCCCTAACTCCTTATACCCTAACCGCATTGGGTACATGAAAATAAAAATAGAGAAATAGCAGACCGCTCTGATACCACTGATCCAGATTTATGCAGGAACGCAATAAAATACAAAAATATACATAGACACAGAGATGTAGCAGAAATAATACTTCATTTTATTAATAACAAATGAATGAAATATGCTTATAGACATAATGGAAATAAAAATAGCTAGGGTGCTGGTAGCATATCTCTGAGAAGAGATGTGGTGGCTACAGACCTCTGAACTGAGTTACAATGAGGCTCGAGGGCCTATTTATTATTTAGAAACAATGGAAAACCTTAAACGTCCAAAAAACTAACCTTAGGAGATGAAGCGCCAAAACTATGGGCCCCGTTTGGGAAAATTGGTGTTTCAACTTCCTAGGGACATAAATTTGGCATACTAGCTCCGTTTGACGCACATGATACATCGTTAGAAATATCTATCCAAGGACTACAATTGTTGTCACGAATATCAATTTTGGATTGGAATCATATTTGTCGGAAAAACGATGCCCAAAAAACGTCGTTTAGGGCCTCAAAACGGCTCTGAAAGTTCAAGACCCGAAAAACTACTAAAAATAGTAAGTTGTGCCGAAACTGAAAAACTGAAAGAGACAATGGTGGGGCCCCAAGTGAAATAGGTGGGTGGCCACCAATATCCACCTAGATCACTTGTAGACTCCACAACTGAGATAAAGAGGAGGGAGGGGGTAAATTAAGGATAGCCTCGACTTTCAAGGGATAGATATGAATGCCTTCTTTAGAGATGATAAACCCAAGGAGTCTGCCAGATTCGATGCAAAAAACACATGTGGGCAGATTCAAAAAAAATTGTGATGTCGGTAGCGTAGAAAAATATCTCGAAGGTGTGTTGGATGGTCGTGACACTTAGCTAAATGAGAAGGAAGGCCATCTAGGTAAGGCTTCACAATGTGCTTAATGTCATGCAAAGCATAGGACATCACGTGTTAAAAGGTAGCACTAAAATTCTTTAGACTTAAAGGGAGATTTTTGTAAGAAAAGGTTCCCCATGGATAGATAAAGGAAGTCTTGTATTGATCATCCGACAGGATGTTAATATGGTTATAGCTAGAAAAACCATCCATGAAGATCTCACTCCCAGCACATTCATCAATGATCTGGTCAATAAATGGAGTGGGATAGTTATCCTTCGGGCAGGCCCGATTGATATCTCAGTAATCAACACAAATGTGAATGGTAACCTCCTTTTTATTGACAGGGAAAATATTGGACACCCAATGTTTCAACGGAATAGGATAAATAAATCCAGCCTTAAGAATTTTTTCAACCTCTCCCTTTATGGAGGTTGCCTTTCTAGGATGCATAGGGCAAAGTCGCTGACGAACAGGCTTCATGTCAAGGTAAGTTGGTATTTCATGCACCACTATACTCGGGTCAATGCCAGACATTTCCTCATAGGACCATGCAAAAACATCTTGAAATTCTTGAAAGAGACTAATATAGAGCTTGATCTCATTTTGAGAGAAATTCACCCCAATGTGAATGTTCTCGACAATTCGTGGTTTCACAGAAATGTTAATAGGCATTGTTGTAGTGATGTTTCCCATGTTCCCCTAAGATAAAACCTCATGTGCTGACATCGTTTCGGGAGTGGATCATTTGGGGCATGGGGAGTGAAATTTTCAAGGCACTACTGTTTGGTCAATTTAGTGTGTCCTAAATTGCTGCATTTAATTTGTCAATCCGGGAATCGTAAGCTGATGAAGTGCGGCGCACTATATGTGCAAGATAACCTATTTCTTAACTTTTGTCGTTTTTGATCTTTCTAAGGTGAAATGGAAATTCTAAAATGAAAAACAAGTTTGGTTATATTTGTTCAAGGAAGTGATGTCCCCTATAATGATTTACCAATCTTGAAACTTTAAAAGCAAATTGAAAATTACAATGACAAGACTTGAAAGAAAGTAAAAGTGTACTGCTGAAATGAAAAGGTGTTGCTAATCTAATGAATCAAAACAGGAAACTAGTGAACATGAAAACCAAACTATTCTTGCTGCCAACTAAACACAAAAGAAACTATGCTTAAGGAAATTCAAAATTGCAACAAAATAAATCTAAATCAGATTACATCAATTCATTTTCTGGCCCTTCATCATTAGACCAGCTATGACTTTCGGAAGTAATCATAAACAACTTGTGTAACTGATATTTAATTTGCAGAAAGTAAACTAATACTAAACCATACACCCATGATTCAATCCCTCGCCATCAGTCCAGCTGTGGCTTTCGGAGGCAACTGAAGATGTCATGCATAATTTAATATATCTAAATTTGCAGAAAAGAAACTAATACTAAACTACACATTTCATAATGCAATCCCTCACCATCAGTCCAGCTGTGGCTTTCGGAGGCAACTGAAGATGCTATGAGCAGCTTAATATATCTAAATTTGCAGAAAAGAAACTAATACTAAACTACAAATTTCATAATGCAATCCCTCACCATCAGTCCAGCTGTGGCTTTCGGAGGCAACTGAAGATGCTATGAGCAGCTTAATATATCTAAATTTAACTACTGAAGCAGATAAGCAAAACTGAAATGTACAAAGCAAGACTGAAGTTAAACAAAAGCTATGAAAAGCAAACTAGCAGCAGAACAATGTTAGTTTCATGTCATTAGTCAAAATGCTATAAAAATGCCCGGGCTGTCTACCTAAAACCTGCACAAGAAAACTGATCAGTGATTAACAATCATAAAAAAATGAAAGACAGAAATGAAATGGAAATTATGGAAATGTATAAACAGAAATGAAACAACTACAAAGTATGAACATATGATGGATTATGATACAATGACTTTTAAAAGAAATGAAATGAGAAATGTACACTAATACACAAAACCTTAGCTGAGCAGGGGCCCTCTACACAGCTTTGGTAACGATCCTCAAACACGAATTAAGTTGAAAAAAAGAGTCTTCTCATATTAACAAGCAGTTCATTACAGAATGGTAGTGTTACGGCTCAAGGGCAGCGTAATCACTACAAAGCAAACATAACAGAGTACGCACATCAACTATCAACTAACAACTAACAACTGACAACTAGCAACCAACAACTGACAACTAACTCTACGTGCGTATCCAAACGCTCTATATAAAACAATAAACTGTAACTGTCTCCTGAAGTTTATGATAGCAGAGAGCACGTAGACCACTACGGCCACGGATATAGGAGTATGGCCGTGTTGGAAAACGAATCTACGGAAGGTGGATGCTTGAATTCAACTCCAGAACTCTGCACAGATGTCGATTTAACCTCCGCAAGCTTAGAAACGGCCGTATGGGTGTTTATTTGCCACGAAACAGAGTCCAGCCGACATGAAACTCCATAGTTGACTTCCACGTGGATGGCTTTGACCGCGGCTTCTTTGGACGAGTTTGCTTGAACCAGTAGGACACGAACCATGTCCACGTCATTCCTAGCCTGCCCATGTGGCTCGTTTCCTTTGTAGACACCTGTAACATATAGTTCCACAAAATAGCTGCGGAAAGTGGCAAGTTTCTGCAGCTGTATGAACAAAATCTAGATCAAATAGAAAACACAAAAACATAATTAAAAACCATGTTAGATACCCTTTTGCACATGATATTGACAATTTTGGAGGTTTAGGTGAGTGAAAAAGATATGGAAAAGTGTATGGAAAAGAGGCAAATTCGGGACTCAACATACCCCCATTGTGAAGGTGTTGCATGTCCTCATGCAACCAAAATTTTGATACTCTTTGTTCAATTCATGTGCCTTGATACTTCAGCCAGCACATCTAACCCCCTTCTCTTCTTCTTTGGTACTGCCATCATTCTGGGTTTCTTCATTAAGCACTTGAATTTGATGTTCACAAGTGCTCTGCTCAATTTTTGGCATTTCCTTTTTAATTTCTTATTCTTCTTTTGCCAAATACCCAAATGTAACATAGTATTATCATGGATGATTTTGTCCAGTTTGCCTTGCTCTTTCGGTGTTTCATTTTCATTTTTGATGTGCCGATTTAAAAGCTCCAGCTCAAAAATTTCCTGTTTTAATGACTGAACTAAATCATCCTGCAATGTATGAGGCTGAATGGAAGAGGTACTTGGACCTGTGGCTGCCTTCTCCAAGGATTCTATATAGTCATATACCTCTTGCTGTTTGGGATCTACTTCCGGTGTCTTTTTCATTGGGCTGTCCCCAAAATGCTGCAAGGGAGAATTATGTTCAAAATCTGGCCGAGGAGGACTTACATCAATATTTTGTTGAGAATAAGATGGAGTATGCTCATTGTCTGATTGGGAGTGAAAGGAGTCAGGTTCACTAACTGACTGAAATGGACTATGGTCAGTTGGAGACTGTTCAGATGTCTCCTCACCCAAATCAATGAAATGAGGACCCTTAATTTGTGTTTTTCTCAATTTCCCCTTAAGCCTGCTGCTTCTCCTCACATGCTGTGGTACACTACCCTTTTGTTCTTGTTTTCCTGTCTCTGCCTTCTTGGATATAGATGATTGTTTTTGAAGAAAAACTAATCTTTCAGATAGTATTTGGTGATCTTCTTCTTCAGAAGAAGGAGTTTTATGGACAGCCTCAATAATTTCTTTCCCTTTTGGTATTATTGGCTTCTTAGTTTTGATTTCCTTCTTCTTCCTTTTTACTAATCTCTCTTCCCTATCAGTTTTCTTCATAGTAGTAGTAGAAGTATTTTGGATTTTATCTACTGTTCTTTTCCGTCTACTTCTTTTTGCTGTGCTAGCTGCGGGAATTTCCTGTGTAGGAGCAACTTGGGTTTCAACATTCATTTTCTTTCTTCTACTCCTTCTAATTGGACTACCTTCAGGAATTTCCTGAGGTTCTTCAAAGAAGTTTCTAACTAGGAATTGTTCCCATGTATCTTTTCTTTCCTTTAGCTCCTTTTCAATCAGAATTTTTATAAGGCCGTGATGATAAAGATGAGGCTCTACATCTCCCAAGTGTTTTTGAACAGTCACAGCCATTTTCTTTAAGCTATTGAATAGAAAATAAGGAAGATTGAGAGTTTGGTTTTCAAGAAAATTCATCAATAGCCTAGTATGGTACATGTACATAGAGCCAAAACGGCCTTCACATGTAATAAATTTCTGAACAATGAGTAATAAAGTGGCCCATTCATCTTTTATTGCATGCACAGGGATTCCTCTTTTAAAAACAGTGATATCCATACCTTGATTCCGTAGGATTGTTCTCCATGCCTCATCACTGATACTTTTATTTTTGAACCAACGTTCTCCTTCCTGAAGAAGCTCTGTGGTTGTTGCTATTGATGCTTCATTGACCAAAAACTTGAGGTCTCCCACTTCTGCTTCCGAGCCATCAAATGATCTTGCAAACGCTTTTGTAACTTCTCTGTGGTAACCCCTGAATTTCTGAATAAAACACAGCCATTTAGCTTTTCTCAACATCTCTTTTGCTTGTGGATATCCCTCTATAAATTTCGGTCCTTCCGGCTCTGCCCTTAATAATTTTCCCATTTTACTTCTCTGTGCTTCACAGGCTTGCCTCTGTGAGGGTTTAAGTGAAAATGGAACGATGGAATACACAGGATCGAGCACAATACTGTGGGGATGTTATCATAAAATGGAAATGAGCACCATAAACGGAATGGAGTAAGACTGTGGATAGATATACGGGAGTGAGAGTGAGCAAAAGGAACGAAATGGAGTGAAACAGGGAGTGAGAATGAGTAGAGTGGGGTTTCATAAACACGACAGAGACATGACAAAGAGGTTAACAAAGTATAATGCATTCGGCCGCGTTTTGAATTTTGGTGGTTGTGTAATAAATATGAACACGTTTCAATCAATGATTATGAAGTTATGCGGCTTGTAAGAGTCCTTTGTCAACTCAAATACGTCTCATTATCTACGGTGGGATATTTGAACATGAGTGAGAATCGGAATTTCAATGATGAAACCGTTTGTGAATAAATGCAAGAGGATAACATGGAGATCGTGGAAGGTTACGGGACTGTCAATATAATCATTGCGCATTATGGGTAGAGCTCATAGTTTAAAATTATATAAAAATGTGTTTTTCAATACTATTTGAAATAAACTTTATTCATACCTTTGGAATCCTTGCTTTTGTCCTTGGTCTTCAACTGATTGATCTTCATTAGTGTCTTGAATGTTCCATTGATCCTCTCTCCTGCATTTTATTTCATAATTTATGAAAATAACAACTAACTGTACATTCTTTTTGAAAACAGAGTAGTAGTAGCTGCGGAATCTGCTTCTGGCTGCGGAAACTGGAGTTAGCTGCGGAAACAGATGTCAGCTGCGGAAACTGACACAGCTATTACTTGGCTGGAATAGAAATGAACAAATGACAAATGACCAGGTGGAAATGGTCATAAAAAGATTTTTATTGATGGAATGGATGAAATGAAGTGGAATGAAGTGAAATGAAATGAAATGAAATGAAATGAAGTGGAATGAAATGGAGTGGGTGGTGAGATGAAATGAAATGAAAAACATATTTTTTTTTTTTTGGAAAATATAGAGTGTCAGGTGTCCCTGATTTTCACCCCATATTTTCTGTATAAGACTGCCAATCAATGATTGGTTTTCAGGCTTATACCATTTTTTTCTCTTTTTTTTTTTTTTTTTTTTTTAAATTTGAAAAACATAAGCTAGGCTGGTGGAGAAGAAGAATTCTTCTGTACCAGCCTGATTGCAGAACTTTCTTGAAACAACTTGACAAAATCCTCTTTAGAGAGTGGCTTATGATAAAATTTCAATCTATGGCCATTCACAATAAGAGGAGTTTGAAACTCATCAATGGTCTTGATTCTTACCGCTCCATTGTTAAAGATCTTGTCAATCTCATATGGCCCAAGCCAATGAGTCTGAAATTTTTCTTGAAAATCTTTAAACTTGGAATCAAATAACAATGCCCAATCTCCTTCTTGAAACTTCTTCTCTTTGATATATTTTTCATGCCATTTAGTTCTTTGATATTGAACTAGATCGGTTCTTAGAATTGCTTCTTGTCTGATCTCATCTAGCTCATTCAACTGCTCCATTCTATGCTTTTGGGCTTCTGATAAGTCCATCCCCAACTGAACTGCTATCTTGAAGGTCTTGACTTGGAACTCAATAGGGAGCAAGACTTCTTTCCCATAAACAAGTTCATAGGGAGAATGTCCTGTTGTATTCCTCCATGTAGTTCTGTAGGCCCACAAGGCTTCTGGAAGCCTTTCTGCCCAATCTCTTCTATGTAGATGAACAGTTTTGGTTATGATACTTTCAAGAACTTTGTTTGTGGACTCCACTTAACCATTTTCTTGTGGATGGTAGGGAGTAGATCTTCTGTGCTTGATTTTGTATTCTTCCATCAACTTCTCCACCAAATTTGATGTGAATTGGCTCCCCTGATCTGTTACAATTTCTCTTGGAACACCAAAGCGAGTAAATATATCCTCATAAAGAAAATGAACAACTGAATTTTCAGTAGCAGATACTAATGCTTTAGCTTCTACCCATTTAGTAACATAATCAGTGCAAACCAATATATATTTCTTTTGCTTAGATGGTGGATTAATCGGTCCAATGAAATCTAAAGCCCATTTTTCAAAGGGTTCAATGAGTACCTGTGTTTGCAATGGCATTTCATTTGAAAGGGTAGGTTTCCCTACTCTTTGGCGGCTATCACACCTTTTGACATATTGTTTTGCATCTTTGAAGAGAGAAGGCCAATAATATCCCAAGGAAAGGATTTTATAGGCCGTCCTTTTGTCCGCAAAG
Source organism: Pinus albicaulis (assembly GCA_034641835.2). NCBI lineage: Eukaryota > Viridiplantae > Streptophyta > Pinopsida > Pinales > Pinaceae > Pinus > Pinus albicaulis. The sequence continues at coordinate 1,488,279,597 of CM076582.1, forward strand.
TGTCCGCCGCATGGTTCATCATGACATGCCTTAAGAATATCAGGCATTTCATCTTCCTTGACACATCTTCTGATCACAAGATCTGGCCCTGTTTTAAACAATTCGTTAGAAATCCATGAATATCTTGAACTCTCCTGAATAATTTTTCGTTTTTCTCTTGGAAATAAATGTGAAGGTAGTTTCCCTGTAACCAAATAGTTGGCAATATCTGCATACCAAGGGGTCTTAATAGTTACTGCAAACAAATATTCATCAGAAAACTTATCTTCTACAGGAGAATCTTCTTTAGTATTCTGAATCCTAGACAAGAAATCAGCTACTGTATTCTGTTTTCCTGGTCTATCCAACACAGTAATATTGAATTCTTGCAAAAGTAAGAGCCATCTTGTCACTTTGCCATTAGTAACAGGTTTTTTCATTAAATATCTAATTGCAGAATGGTCAGTATGAATAAAAGTTTCATAGCCTGTTATGTAATGTCTAAACTTATTAATTGCATGAACAATAGCTAAAAACTCTTTTTCAGTCACAGTATAGTTCAACTCTGTGGGAGTTAAATTTTTACTAGTGTAATAAATGGCATAAGGAATTAAATCTTTTTGACCCAACACAGCTCCAAGAGCTGTATCTGAAGCATCTGTAGAAATATGGAAAAGAAGTTTCCAATTTGGTCCTCTCAAGATAGGTGCTTCAGATATTCTTGTTTTCAAAGTTTCAAAAGCGGATTGACAATCAGGATCCCATTTAAATTCACAGTCTTTTGTAAGAAACTTGAAGAGTGGAGATGCTATTTTAGTGAAGTTTTCTATAAATCTTCTATAGTAACCAGTAAATCCTAGAAAACTTCTAACATCTCTTTGACAATTTGGAATAGGCAACTTGGAGATGACTTCAACTTTTGATCTATCAACCTTAATCCCATCTCCTGAAATATGATGTCCTAAAACAATCCCTTCAGTAAACATCATAAAGCATTTTTCATAGCTTAATGAAAGGTTTGTTTCTTTACATCTTATAAGAACTTTTTCCAAATTTTCTAATGCCTCTTCAAATGAATTACCATAAACTGTAAAATCATCCATATAAACCTCTACACAATCATGGATTAGATCAGAAAAAATTCCTAGTACTGCTCTTTGGAATGTTGCAGGTGCATTACATAACCCAAAAGGAAGCACTCGGTAGGCAAAATTTCCCCATGGACGAGTAAATGTGGTCTTATCTTGATCCTCAGGTGCTACCTGAATTTGATTATAGCCACTAAAACCATCCAAAAATGAAAAGTACTTTTTACCTGCTAATGTGTCTAATACCTGATCGATAAAAGGCAAAGGAAAGTGATCCTTCAAATTTGCTTTGTTCAATTCCATGTAATCAATGCATACCCTCCATTTACCATTCTTTTTAGGTACTATAACCAAAGGAGAAACCCATCGGCTATCTGAAATTGGATAAATGAAGTTTACATTGAGAAGTTTTTGGAGCTCTTCTTTCACTATCTCCCCAAGATTTGGATTCATCCTTCTTTGAGGTTGTCTGATTGGTCTACTGTTTTCCTCAATATAGATATGATGGATGCAAGTCTTAGGATCAATACCCTTCATGTCGGTATACTCCCATGCAAATGCAGTAGAATGTTTTTGCAAGATTCTGGTTAGTTCTTCTTGTTGTGACTTCTCTAGATGTTTGTTGATATTCAATGTCTTTTCTGGAAAAATATCAAAAGCAGAATTACCAAACTCTTCCATAGAGTAGAGAGACATTTGTCTTGATGATAAATATTATATGTCAGATTCCAACTGAAATTGTGTGGGGTCATATTCTGAAGTTATCTCAAAATTTTCTAATGTGTTCAGAATTTGACTATCCTCACTAATTTTAGAAATGGTAAAGACAGGTTGTATAGTGTTCTCATCATCGACCCATTCATTGTCTCCTATTTCTGTGATTGCTCTTGCTGGAGGATACAAATTGAATTTCTTTGTCGAATTACCATTTGAAATGTACATGTCTCTAGATCTACAACTAATAAAAGCATCAGCTGTGGCCAGCCAAGGTCTTCCTAAGATAATTGGATGTCCTCCTAGATTACTTTTGAGAGTCAAAATCATAAAGTCTACTGGATATTCCCAAGAATCTAAGGAGACTGAAATATCTTCTAATACACCATCTGGTTTAATAACCGATCGATCTGCAAGTTGCAATAAAGTAGGTGTAAAAGAAGGTTAGGAAGTTTTAACTGTTCCATAGTCTGTCTACTCATAATGTTGATAGCAGCCCCTAAGTCAATCAATGTGTTTGGAATTTCTATTCCATTTATATGTGTCTTGACAATTGGACTTCCTGGATCTACATACTTCTGCATGGTAATTTTTCCCATCATAATGTCTGCAATCTTTCCTACCGGGTGGATTCTTCTTGTGTCCTTTAGCTTCCTTCCTGGTCTTTTGAAACTCAACTCCTTTATGGTTTTTGCTAGAATAGGAATTTCTCGAATGGCTTGTAGCAATGGAATCTTGATACAAACATTCTTCAATTCATCTAGAAAGTCATAGTTAGGCAACAAGATTTGTTTTTCCACCCTCTTATCAATTTGTAGTCTTTCCGGAAAAGGAGGTGTAGATGAAGATACAGGTTGCTCAACTATAGGAGTTGTGGATGTTAGCTTTTCTTTTTCTTTTTTCTTTTTGAATTTTGAAGAGATTCTTCCTCAGAACCCTTATTGACTTGAAGAGAGTCCTCCTCAGAGGTATCTTGCTCTTGAATGTCTATAGAAGGTTTTTCTAAAACTCTACCAGATCTGAGTTGTACATCGTTGGGAGGAACAATCATATAGGTAGGAAATTGTTGTCCTTCTACCATATAAGTAGTTTGAGGATTCTTATTGTTAGGATTTGGCAATGGCTGAGCTGGAAGTTGATTTGTCTTCTGTTGGTATGGGAGCATGAGTTGAGGATTTGTATTTTGTTGAGAAGGTTGTTTTTGTGGAAATGGCAATGAAAGTTGTGGATTTTGGCTTGGAAATTGAGGAGCTTGTTGATTTTGAAAAGATGGAGGATATTGATAAAATTGAGCAAATCTCCCATAAGGATTTTGCATCCCTTGTACCCATGGCTGATATGAATTTTGATGTTGGGGCCCAGGTTGTTGCCAAGGAGTCCAATTTGGTGGGGTTTGAAGATTCATAGGGTTATTAAACCCTTGAGATTGTTGTCCCTGCCAAGGTCTCCTTGCGACAAAACGGAGAGATTCTACTGAATTTGGATCTTCTTGAAAAACAGCTTTGAGTCCAGGGATTGAAGGACAATCCTTGATCTCATGATTTTCTGAGCAAATCATACATGTTTCTACAACTTTTGCATCCAAGGGACATTCCCTTAAAGCATGTTTCTTTCTACATTTAGGACAAAAGATGGCTAAGGCATCTGTTTCTGCTTTTTGCTTGTTTTGGATTTTAAGGGTGTCTAGTTGTTCACTAAGGCTCCCTAAGATATCAGTTTTGAACTCATCAAGCATATTACCAATCTCTGCCCTACTTACTGATCCAGTTGCAGATTTTTTAGCCCTAATAAAAGAAGGATCCCTAGGCCCTTTTCCTGTTTTAGATTTTCCTCTTGAGAGATGGACACATAGTTCTGTTATGTCACGAAGTGGAAGTTGAGAAATGTCTCCTTTCCCCATCATGTTTAAAATGTCTATCCATTCATCTCTAATGGCTTTTAATATGAGGGCTTTCAAGGTTTCATCATCTAAGTTGCTCATCTTTTCTCTTTTCAAGTTGTATTGAAATCTTTCAATTAAGTCTTCCAAATTTTCATCTTCTTTTTGCATCATTTTGAATACCTCATCCTTGTGATTGGTGGGCATACAATAGTCCAAGTATCTATCCAAAAATGTTTGTTTCATATCATTCCAAGTCCTGATAGATTGAGTGGCTAATCCCATGAACCATTTCAAAGCAGATCCCTTCAATGTTGAAGGAAACAGTTTGAGATTTTGAGAATCTTCCATATAGTCATAAGTTCGGCACACTACTTCAAACTCAAACAGAAATGTTTCAGGATCCTCACTTCGCAATCCATAAAAGTTAGGAAGAACAGATGGTGAGATATTTTTCATTGTTGCATGAGTTTCCTCATCAACTATAAGGAATCCAAGCAAATTGTCCCTATTTCTACCATTATTTCCTTCACCATTGTTATCTCCATTATCTCCTCCTCTTCTATCTCCACCTCTATTTATTACTTCCTCTGCCATGATAGTTTCTTTAGATTCCTTATAGTCCTCTAGTTCTTCTACCAAGGAAGGATGAGAGAAAGTCTCTTTGTTTTCTAAGTGGATTTTAGTAGGTGGTATAGGAGAATCCTCTAATTCAGCTGTTCCTTGACTTCCAAAAATCTTAAGGCTAGGGGTAGATGGTGGTGAATCTGGTCTATGCCTTGAAGAAGATGGAGTTGTGAAAATCGAACTCTTGGCTTTAGCTATAAACCTTCCCCTAGAATCTCTTGCTCTATGCATGTCATTTTTTATTCTTTTTTTTTTTTAAAGTTGGGCTAATAATTCTCTTTCTGATCTTCCAGATCACGCTAGGTGCAAGAAGAGAGCATACTTAAGAAATTACTAAACCAATAACTCTCTTTTCTGATCCTCCAGATCACACTAGGTGCAAGAGGAGAGCATACTTCAAGAAGTTATCAAGTTTCCCTTCTTTTATGATTTTATGTTTTTTTTTTTAAGAAATTGGCTACCTAGTTACACTTCCCCGGCAACGGCGCCAAAATGTTTGGTCAATTTAGTGTGTCCTAAATTGCTGCATTTAATTGTCAATCCGGGAATCGTAAGCTGATGAAGTGCGGCGCACTATATGTGCAAGATAACCTCTTTCTTAACTTTTTGTCATTTTTGATCTTTCTAAGGTGAAATGGAAATTCTAAAGTGAAAAACAAGCTTGGTTATATTTGTTCAAGGAAGTGATATCCCCTATAATGATTTACCAATCTTGAAACTTTAAAAGCAAATTGAAATTACAATGACAAGACTTGAAAGAAAGTAAAAGTGTACTGCTGAAATGAAAAGGTGCTGCTAATCTAATGAATCAAAATAGGAAACTAGTGAATATGAAAACCAAACTATTCTTGCTGCCAACTGAACACAAAAGAAACTACGCTTATGGAAATTCAAAATTGCAACAAAATAAATCTAAATCAGATTACATCAATTCATTTTCTGACCCTTCATCATTAGACCAGCTATGACTTGCGGAAGTAATCATAAACAACTTATGTAACTGATATTTAATTCGCAGAAAGTAAACTAATACTAAACCATACACCCATGATTCAATCCCTCGCCATCAGTCCAGCTGTGGCTTTCGGAGGCAACTGAAGATGTCATACATGATTTAATATATCTAAATTTGCAGAAAAGAAGCTAATACTAAACTACACATTTCATAATGCAGTCCCTCACCATCAGTCCAGCTGTGGCTTTCGGAGGCAACTGAAGACGCTATGAGCAGCTTAATATATCTAAATTTGCAGAAAAGAAACTAATACTAAACTACACATTTCACAATGCAGTCCCTCACCATAACCATCGGTCCAGTGGCTTTCCCAATGGGAGAAGACGCTATGGCGATTTAATATATCTAAATTTAACTACTGAATCGGATAAGCAAAAGCCCAGAAGTGTACAAAGCAAGGCGGGAAGTTAAACAAAAGCTATGAAAAGCAAACTAGCGACGAACAATGTTAGTTTCATGTCATTAGCCAAAATGCCAGAAAAATGCCCGGGCTGTCTACCTAAAACCTGCACAAGAAAACTGATCAGTGATTAACAATCATAAAAAAAAAACATGAAAGACAGAAATGAAATGGAAATTATGGAAATGTATAAACAGAAATGAAACAACTACAAAATATGAACATATGATGGATTATGATACAATGACTTTTAAAAGAAATGAAATGAAAAATGTACACTAATACACAAAACCTTAGCTGAGCAGGGGCCCTCTACACAGCTTTGGTAACGATCCTCAAACACGAATTAAGTTGAAAACAGAGTCTTCTCACATTAAAAAGCAGTTCATTACAGAATGGTAGTGTTACGGCTCAAAGGCAGCATAATCACTACAAAGCAAACATAACAGAGTACGAACATCAACTATCAACTAACAACTAACTTTATGTGCGTATGCAAACGCTCTATATATAACAATAAACTGTAACTGTCTCCTAAAGTTCATGATGGCAGAGAGCACGTAGACCACTATGCCCACGGATATAGAAGTATGGCCGTGTTGGAAAGCGAATCTACGGAAGGTGGATGCTTGAATTCAACTCCAGAGCTCTGCACAGATGTCGATTTAACCTCCGTAAGCTTAGAAACGGCCGTATGGATGTTTATGTGCCACGAAACAGAGTCCGGCCGACATGAAACTCCATAGTTGACTTCCACGTGGACGGCTTTGACCGCGGCTTCTTTGGACGAAAGGCTTGTTTGAACCAGAGGATTACCTAAACCAACCACGTCATTCCCAGCTCCCGTCATGGCTGTTTTCTCCAGAGATGACTGTAATATATAGGTTCACAAAATAGTCATGTAGAGAAACAGTAACACTCATGAAAGGCAGTTTCAACAGATGAAACTGCAAATCTAGATCAAATAGAAAACACAAAAACATAATTAAAAACCATGTTAGATACCCTTTTGCACATGATATTGACAATTTTGGAGGTTTAGGTGAGTGAAAAAGGTATGGAAAAGTGTATGGAAAAGATGCAATTTCGGGACTCAACAACTACTGAACTACTCCAAGGCTCGGGAGAAACAACGAATGATGATGAGTATCATTCCAAAGTGTTTCCTCAAAAGACATAGTTTCAACGATACTTTTGTCATATGGAAAAGTCTCTTTCAGGGGAATCCAATGAGTTTAAGGAACCAAGCCAAGGAGACTAGGAGTACACGTCAAAATTCATGCTAGAAGTAGCATGTTCAGAATCATTAGACGAAGCCGAGACAATTTCACAATAATTGACTTCTACTGGGCTTAACGATATCACATCAGCAAATGAATCGACCTGATCTGGGGAACAGATGATCCAGGGATCAGAAGTGGATATAATATTGACCTTAGCATTGCTTGGTGGAGGAAGAGAAAATATACCCATTAGGGTAGAATCTTTGAAAATTCCTGCCCCCACACTCTCATAGGGTGGGTGGTATGCTCTACATATGGAACATAGCCTTTTGAAGAAGAGGAAGTAAAAAAGGACAACTAATCAACATTGATGATCTTTCCTTCATGCAGAAAAAAGAGAATGCAAAAGAGAGTGGATAGTATGCAAAGCATAGTGTGAGTCCAACTGTGACCGAGGAGAATATTATAATTGAGTTTGGCATCAACGACTTCTACTACAACATTGACCGTTTTTCCTTCCAACATGATAGGAAAGTTGGGGAGGATACCAAAAGGATGAGAGTCCCTTCCATCGAAGGCCTCAAAATTATTTGGAGACTGGTTAAGAGTTGGAGAACCGATGGCTTTCCAACATGATATGGACATGATACAAGTGGATGCACCTTCATCCACGATTGCCTGATAGATATTCTTTCCATTAATACCAACTTGGATAATTAAAGCAAGTTGATGAGGGAGACGCGGAACTAAATTTTCCAAATAAAAAATAAAGAGGCTTGAATCGGATGGATTGATTCCTCCAATAGTAGATAGCAATGCTTTCCACTATGATGGACAGCTCTAAAGCACCTCTAGTGCAGACATAGCGGAAGGCGCCTGAGCCAAATCCTCAACAATATTGCAGTGTTGAGCGGTGCAATCATTTGTATTATACGAGGATTTTTGGACCACGCCTTTAGAAGGTGGTCATACAACTGGATCAGAACTAGGCCTTTCAATATGAAGAGGTCCAGAAGCAGGAGGGGGAGAAGAAGTAGGAGCATCGCTGATTTATTTCCGCATCGACTGATGCGATTCCAGATAGTATTTAGATCTGGTAACTATAGATATGGATGCAACACTATTCATCATGAACACCTAAGAACCAAAAGAGGTGGAAGATTGGGGTTGTTCCACCATTTGAGTCTATTGTGATGGAAACGGCTATTTAAGAATAGGCAGAGTCCCTTGAGTGCCCTTCAGTAATGACTCACCTCAGCCCGTCGAGAACAATCCTTGGTGTAGTGCTCGTCATCACATATCATGCAAGGATACCTCGGTTTATGTTTAGCTCCATCATTAGCGTGAGGTTTGGGGGAATCATGCTTTGGGCATCAAATTTAGATTTAACTTTTCCCTTGTTTTTTACTTTAGAGGATTTATCAGCTACAGAGGACTGAATGGCATTAACCTCTGAAGTTTTTCCAGGATTCGGAGGATTCTGAGGAACAGAATCCAACAAAGAAGATGATTTCTGCTTAGAAGTAGAAGAAGACTTCCGAGAATTCTAGGAAACAGAACCAATGACGTCGTCCACTAGTGGTGTCACCAAATCTTTTGAGGTTGCATACTGAGAGCTCAAGCACAGAGCGTCAGGTAAAATATCATATAATGTGCCAGATTGGGAGTAGACCAAATCAAGATACTGAGCATGAGCTATGGCTTGTTTTTCTATGACAACTACCCCCATAGCAATATCCTTAGTGATCTAATTGACGAATGATTTGGTAAACCATTTGGTCAATATTTGATTAGGAATATCAAACTTGATCAAATGATGACGCCTTCTCCATTCATGAATATGATCGGAGATATGCGTAGCAGTATCTTGCTTCAAGGATGTAAGGAGGTGGGTCCCTATTTCATAACGAAAACGCAACTGGAAATGTGTAAGGAAATCCATGTCTAAGGAGTTGAAATCCTAAAAAAGTTTCGCGCAGAAGTTCAATGTACCACTTTGCAGTGACACCAGTCAACATCCTTTGAAAAATACGGAAACAGACAGAATAGTCAACCTAGGAATTTGTAGAAATTATACATGCATGTATATCTTGGATTCACCCAATATAAAAATGTACTAAAGTTAAATACTGAATCACTTCTACAAATATTTTGCGGAATTAAAAAAACACAATCACATGAACATGAACATGAAAAAGAATCAAATCACACATAAGACATAAAATTTCCCGAGGAAAGCTTACAGCTAAAAATCCCACTATATTCTATTGTATATTAAAAATGGATCATGAAAAAATTACATACAAAACTCTTCTCACAAGAGCCCTCCAGTACTCATCTAATGGTATCACACTATCATATGAAAAACTGACCAACACATAGCCAATTCTCAGCCTCCAGACAGCCTGACTTTCTTGCACAATCCTTGATGGAATAGATCCCTAAAATATAGGAATTATGGTCTTCCTTGACTGTGAAAGTATCATGGGCACTCCAATGGGTGTTTGTTTTCATGTGTGCAACCCAATAAGGGCCTACAACTGATGGTCAACTTCCCTTTCACCTAGAACTCAACTAGGTTTCCACTGGATCTGACTTGCATGCAACTAATAATAGTAAATCCTCAGTTTCATGTGAGATCACTTATTTTGAATTAATTAATATTTAATTCACTTGATCTCTCACTAGTGTATCTTCAGTTACAACTATCAAAACTGAGTTAAACTGATTATAACTTGCATTAATTAATGCATCACTGCACTTCGAACTCTGTTACAACTAGAATTACTCTGCATGCCTCACCAACTACCTCTAACTCGAAATCCACTAGCTAACTAAGTTTATCACTCTCAGTTAACTATTTCCAGTTTAAATTGAGAATGAATTATAGTTTATTTTCCATATTAATTAAGAGATAACCAAAATAGACATGCACCCAAAAATAGCATAGTGGGCCCCACCCTAGTTTGGTTGATTAATGCAACTAGGTGTGGGTGATGAAATTTTCTTGTTGAATCTCAACACTCCCTCTCAACAAGAAAGGGATTATCCTTCACCCCGATCCTGTCTCTATGGTATTCTAATTTTCTCCTAGTGAGCGCCTTCATCAGAATATCTGCATCCTAATCTTCCGTGGGAATGTACTGAATCAACATTATCCTTCTCTGCAAACAATCTCTGAGATTATGGTACCTGATATCTATATGCTTGGACCTTTCATGAAACACGGGATTAATCAAGAGTTTAATGCAACTCTGATTATCACAATGAATCACTGTTGGATCCATCTGAGAACCAAACAAACCAACCAAGATATTTCTCATCTAGATAGCCTCACATGCAGCTTGACTTGTTGCCATGTATTCTACTTCCCTGAACTAAGTGACACGGATCGTTGCTTCCTGCTTTACCAAGAAACTATTTTAGATCCAATGCTAAAGATCACTCCTGATGTTCTCTTTCTGTCTGATGGAATTCCCACCCAATTTTCATCTGTGAAGCCTTGAAGCTTCACTCCCTCTATATGTTTGTACCATAGACCATACTCTGATGTGCCCCTCAATTATCCTAAGGCATGCTTCCCCACCTTCCAAAAGAGCTTGGTAGGCTTAACCATAGCTTGACTCAGCTGGTTAACTGTGTAGCAAATGTCTGGTCTTGTGTTCACCAAAAACATTAGTGAACCCACTAATTGTCTGTAGACAATAACATCCACTACTTCTCCAGAAGTAACATCCTCTTTCATCCAATTTCCTTGAAGAGGAGTATACATGGGTTTGCAGCTCTCCATGTTAAACTTACCTAGAATCTCCTTTGCATACTTTCCTTGAGACACAAAAATTTCACCATCCCGCTACCATATTTCCAATCCAAGGAAATAATGAAGGAGTCCCATGTCCTTCATTTTGAACTCCCCTGCAAGATCCTCCTTGCATGAGTGTATCATCTGCTCATCACGAGTCAAAATTAGATCATTAACATAAAGAAAATTGATCAGTATCTTACCCTCAACCACAATCTGGTACAAGTTTTCATTTGCTTCACTTTTGGTGAAGCCCAGTCTGATGAAAAGTTGTCTATCCGAGTGTACCAAGCACGAGGTACTTGATTCAGCCCATATACTTCTCTTTTGAGTTGGCACACATGCGACTCACTGCTAAATATCTTGAAACCTTCAAGATTCTCTATGTACACCTCTTCCTCAATGATCCCATTGAGAAACATATTTTTCACATCCATCTGATGAATGCGCCAGCCCATCTACGCTAAGAGTGCAAGTATGGATCTTATGGAATAGTACCTTGCAATAGGTGCAAAAGTCTCATCATATTCTATCCCCTCAATATGTGAGAATCCCTGGGCCAAAAATATGGCCTTGCATTTCTCCACACTCCCATCAAAATCTTTCTTTACCTTGTAGATCCATCTCGATCCAACCACTAACTTGTCGACCAGTCTTGGGACTATCTCCCATGCACTGTTCTTGACAATGGACTCATACTCCTCCACCATTGCATTAACCCAAGTTGGTTGTTGCACTGATTCCTGAAAGGAAGATGGTTTGGGTCACAATACATTTGCTCATAAGATCCATGTATCCAGTAAATCAGTCAGGAGATTGTCTCTATCTACACTGTGAAGTAGGAGCTCCTACATTCTCTACAACATCAAGTCTCAATCTATCAGCTTACATGGTGCACCTTCTGCAATTTCTGATGGATGGTTTTGCATGAGTGCTTTCCTCCACTCAATGAACCTCCTCTTGTGGATGATCCACATCTTGAGACTCATCCTTGGGAACCAATAGTTCCTCCTCTGAATGCAAGCCCAACTCCCTCTCAAGGGACAAATTCATGGCTTTCTCCTCATCAAATTTTATATCTCGTCACACAACAGTCATTCTATTGTTTGGAAAATACACATCATAATTATGGGATGTTTCATTATACTCCACAAAAATCTGAACCTCAGTTGTTGGTTCTAGCTTCTTCCTAGAGTCCTTGGACACATGCACATAAACAGATGAGCCAAAAATATTAAAGTGTGAAACATCATGTTTCTTACCAATGAAAGCCTCTTCAGGTGTACTCATGCCAAGTACTCTATGAGGACAATGGTTCTACACATGTATCGTTGTGTTGCATGCTTCCACCCACAAATGCATCGGTAGACCTTGATCATGCAACATCACTCGTGTTGCACCCACAATAGTTCTATTCTTCCTCTCTAAGACCCCATTCTGTTGTGGGTTATGAGGCTCTATGGGTTCTCTTCGAATTCCTTCTTTGTTGTAGAAGTTCTTGAATTCTTTAGAGATGTATTCTCCACCATTATCGCTCTTAAGAGCCTTCACTTGCTTCCCCGACTCTTTCTCCACCAGTGCCTTAAACTCACAGAACTTAGAGAATGTTTGCTCTTTCTTCATCAACAAATATTACATAGTACTTATGTTTTTCTCTTGAAGAAACAGATAAAGGACCATACACATCTGTGTGAACTCTCTCAAGGATTGTAATGTTTCAAAATTTGCACATAGCAATTTGGAACATTAGATTTTGCTACTTTCACCTAGGAGAGGAATAAATGGGTAAGGAGGCACATGAACAATAAAATTATGAATAAATTCCACCTTATTAAGAAATGAGATCACCTTAGGAGCTGGTTTTACACTTCCAAGTGTGAACAAGGACAAATTTGATGAGGACATAGTCAAGTTTGACTAAGTCAACATGCATTATTGAGGAGGAAGGAAACACTCAAGTAAACTAGCTCAATGTGAACAAGGAGCAGCCTGGACACACATATGAGAACCGGATTGAAGATCCCTTTGTGAACAAGGAGCAGCCTGGACACACATATGAGAACCGGATTGAAGATCCCTTGGTGTGAACAGAGGCATTGCAGGTGGATTGGTTCCAGTTGACCAAGTCAATAGCGTTGTCACAAAGAGGAGGGAAGCTAGCTAGGGCAACGCAGTTTTGAAAGAGGAAGCTTCATGAAGAAGTCACCTCAACATTTTGTGGGGTCCGGGGTGAGGAGGATCACCAAAGATAAAAGGAAGGCATAGCATCAAAGGATATTCATTCATGTATTCATCTATTTTTTTCTTGAGACCACTTGCATGCTTCAGTTGTTTAGTCGGAGTTGCTGCACTGCTTAGTGCAAGGAATTCCTGTGTGGAAATTCCATCCTCTCTTTGGATCAGCTTGCTAAAGGGATCAAAGGGGATTGATTTGAGCTTCATTTCAGCATTTGTCTTGGGGCCATTCATCTACACTCAACCACAGCATAGTCTCCTTCAGAAAACTTCGTCTTTCATGCAAGGGCAGCAGCAGCTAAGTTGCACCCTTTGATTTTGTGCTAGTATTTGAAGAGGAGGTGCTTATTTAATGTATTATTCAGCTTTGATATGTCATATTCATCCATTTTTAATTCAAATTTGCAGTATACTGTGTTATTTTCTGTAGTCCTACTTCTTGTACATGTACATTGCCGGAAACCCTTGCCGAGTGTCTTTTTCTTGATGTAAAAGAGGTTAAACCTTCATTTCTTTGTTGTTTGAGTAATATAAGATTCATATCAAACTTATTCCATCATTTTCTATAGAAACCCTCATGGTAATTATGCTCTCATAGTATTCATAAATTATGTTGTAGAGAAGTCATGGGATCGGGGTGTTTTTAAGCAGTATTGAGCCGGGGAGATCTGTTTAAGGTAGCTAGTTTTATTTGTTTCACCTATAATTATACAAGTGGGTTATATATGAACTAAAATAAGGGATCAAATTCCCAGTATCCACTTTTACTACGCAATTTTCTGAATACAATTGTTTTATGCTCTATGTTGCTGCATTTCCTGACCCGGGAAGGAGAATATAGATCATCTTCTTGCTGGAGTTCTCTCACCTACTGGTATGATGTTATTGGACATAAAATGAGCTTCTCTTCATTTCCAAGCACATGATTTTTTGAAGCTACACATTGGTAATAACTCAGATTATTCCCAATAGTGTAGTTGTTCCCAATTTGGGATATTACAGTGGTATCAAAGATGCCATCCTTGCTCAGCCTGTGGATTTTAGATCCAATAAAAAAATAAGAAGAAGAGGAGAAAAAAATTATGGATAGGATGAGATTACTCTCATCCATTTTCAAGTCCAAGAAGAAAGAAGAAGAGAAATGCATTGAAACTCCAAGAGGGTTTCAAGGAGGAAAGAGTTGCAGTGAGACCTCTAGAAGGTTTCAAGAAGCAGAAGAATATGTATGCACTTCCTATTCTCATAGAGGAAGTGAAGAGCAAGGATACCGCTTAGAGCATGAAATCTTGAGTGGGTGTTTGGCAGAATACAAGTGCCAACCTAGGGCTTCCAAAGAGACCCTAGATTTTCCTCAGTTTGTTCAACTGAGAGAAGAAAGAAGATCTTGCAACAAAGTAGAAATCAAGGTAAATAGACTCCTATTGTCTAAATTTGATGGGTCAACTACAGCAAGAGCTTGGGCAAGAAATCTTGAGGCATTCTTCCTACTTCATCCAGTGGAAGAGAGGAAGGCAACATAAATTGCAGCGTTGCACCTGGAGGCTGAAGCCAATACATGGTGGTGCAATCACTTAAGCCACATAAGAGTGACTTCCATTTCTGAGTTCACTCAAGAGCTGATCAGAACTTTTGATGAAGAGAGATTAGAGGAGAGAGGGTCCACACCACCATGGGAAGATACAAGTACCAGTGTTGTCAGAGCCTTGGAAGAGCAGCTTTCTACATCAGCAGTTGGGGCAGCCATTACATTAGAGGGAGGATACTTTGCAGCTCTATAAGAGGTTCCCACATCTCACCAAGGTATGGGGAGATTTCCACTTTTACTTATTGCAAAATATTCCTAAAAGTTGTGGAAATATGTTTTCATATGGCCCGGGATCAAACATTGTTGCTGGGGTAGAGCAGCAATATTGCACTGCACTGTGCAGACTTGAATGGTTCAAGAAACAAATGAAAAATCATCCTCTTGGACCCTTTTTGAGTTGCACTCAACCCTTGAGGTTGAAGTGTTATCTTTTGGGGGGAGTCATGAACCTTGAGATGGAGTATGAGGCAGCCACTATGTCTTTGGAGGGACTATCAGCACTGTCAAACAATGGCAGGGAAGAGGCTTTACCTTTTTCACCTTTGGATCTTGATGGATTCGAGATGACCATGGACATGAGATCTTCTCTAAGAGATCTCCAAGGAAATGCATTCTAGCATTTCATGGCATGCAGAAGAGAGGAAATGATTGTGGAGGGTGATAGTCCACATGGGGAGAATGCCAAGGTGAAGAATGGCAGAAGGCATCCACATGGTGTTGAGTGGATGTGGGGGAAGAGCAAGAGGCTGGTGAGCCACTTGAAAATTTATGATATAGGGCAGCAAGAGGCCAAACTGTGTTAGCTACTCTTGAGAGGGTTTGGCCATCATGAGACATATCCTTTTTCCAAGGGTATGTGGGAGAAGAAAATTTGGTAGGGTACTTGCATCATATGGTAAGGAGTGGGGGAGTATTATGATGATGTGATATTTTCACCACATGGATTGTATGATGGAGGTATGATGAGGCAGCAAAGGCATTTGTTGCTTTCAAGGATTGGGGAAGAGCAAGGGCAGAGTTGCTCACACATTTTGCATAATGTTGCAATGGGAGGAGATGGCAACATTATGGGAGGAGTCTTTGACATGGGGCATGTCAGAGAATGGATTTATGAGTTCGCAGGAGCTTATTTGCATAGGCCAACGACGCTGTCACTTTGGAGCACGAGCTTATTGATGGGGTGTTCCCAGGATCACTTTATATTTTATGCACTTTATGAGCATAGAGGAGGTGAGATTGATAGAGTGGTGGATGGACTCATTGGTTATGATGGTATGTTCTCCTTGACTTGGATTTCCAAGCATAAGAGGGGAGATTTTCATGGAGCATGTGGCTCATTCCTCTTTAGATGGTTATTCCATACCACTATGGAGGATTCATCTATGGATCCTGTCACCTTCTTACTTCCCTTACATGGTAAGAATTTTGCTTATGCATTTATTGATTGTTCCATACAATATTTTCATGCTCTTTCCTTTTCATTACAGTGCCTTGCTCTACAAAGGGGCAAGCTTTTCTTTAGGCTCCATGGTCTAATTTTGGCCAACTATCATGATGGAGAAAACCATCTACTATATTATTTGGGGCAAGTTTTTGGTTACTCCTTGTATGCCTGGGCTATGCACTCCAAGCATTTGGCCATTAGTCGGTAGATGAGGAGATTTTTTACACAACTAGGCCATTTAGTCAAGACAACTTGCATACCATTGTCTAAGTCAGAGTGGGGAAGACTGCATTGTGAATTACTCTGGGAGACTATTATTGGCACACCTTACTCACATATAACCTTCAATATTTCTCATTATGATGTTGATCATGATCCTCGTGTTGAGTTATTATTTCCTATATGAGGAGCATGATTGGAGGACGAACATATGGAGTACTAGGTGTGTTCTTGGGGGAGGATCATCCCCACACTTTCTACATTACATGCTCTAAAGGGAGCATGGGAAGAGACATGGCTTCCACAAGAAAATTATTTGTATCTTTATGAGGAGGACCATGAGATGGATGGAGTGCCATATGATGATGTTTTCTTATCCATCATGTATTAGATAGTTTGGGCCAGCTTGATGTACAATGTTGGGAGAGGGACCTTTGGAGGTCTAGCTTCCTTCTTGCCATTTGAGGGCAACATGATGGCAGACCAAGATTAGAAAATCCTCTACACTTGTATTAAGTGGAGAGGAAAGCAGCGTGGGGTAGACTACTATGTCTACCATGACCAGAATTTCAGCGCACCTACTTTGCCGGAGCTTCAGGTGGAGGATGATTTGCATGAGCTACCATTTTGGAGGGTGGCTCATTTTGCTTGGTTGATAGCTTGGGGAGGAGAGATTCAAATGGGGATGATGATTCCCAACCTATATCAGCCCTCATGCTTCAAGAGGATCTTCAAACATCCCATTGTTGCTTCCATGGATGTTCTACTGTCACATAAAGTTAGCAATTTAGATAGCTTACACACTTGGGAGAGGCAACTTGGAGATATATTGATGATACAACACCTTGATCTTTGGAGGATTTCATCTTATGAGGTTGTTGTAGGGGGGAAGAGGGTTCTCTTCAGTCCTATCCTTGCAGTTTCTTGAGGACAAGCAACATTTTGGAGGGGAGGACTGTAATGTTCCAAAATTTTCACATAGCAATTTGGAACATTAGATTTTGCTACTTTCACCTAGGAGAGGAATAAATGGGTAAGGAGGCCCATGAACAATAAAATTATGAATAAATTCCACCTTAGTAAGGAAGGATATCACCTTATGAGCTGGTTTTACACTTCCAAGTGTGAACAAGGACAAATTAGATGGGGACATAGTCAAGTTTGACTAAGTCAACATGCATTCTTGAGGAGGAAGGAAACACTCAAGTAAACTAGCTCAATGTGAACAAGGAGAAGCCTAGACACACATATGAGAACCGGATTGAAGATCCCTTGGTGTGAACAGAGGAATTTCAGGTGGATTGGTTCTAGTTGACCAAGTCAATAGCGTTGTCACAAAGAGGAGGGAAGCTAGCTAGGGCAACGCAGTTTTGAAAGAGGAAGCTTCACGAAGAAGTCACCTCAACATTGTGTGGGGTCCAGGGTGAGGAGGCTTACCGAATATAAAAGGAAGGCATAGCATCAAAGGAGATTCATTCATGTATTCAACTATTTTTTTCTTGAGACCACTTGCATGCTTCAGCTGTTTAGCTGGAGTTGCTGCACTGCTTAGTGCAAGGAATTCCTGTGTGGGAATTCCATCCTCTCTTTGGATCAGCTTGCTCAAGGGATCAAAGGGGAGTAATTTGAGCTTAATTTCAGAATTTTTCTTGGGGCCATTCATCTACACTTAGCCATAGCATAGTATCCTTCAGAAAACTACGCCTTTCATGCAGGGGTAGCAGCAGCTAAGTTGCACCCTTTGATTTTGTGCTAGTCTTTGAAGAGGAGGTGCTTATTTCCCTCCGGGAGTTCTATTAGAGAGGCCTTTCACCATTTAATATATTATTCAGATTTTATATGTCATATTTAGCCATTTTTAATGCATATTTTCTGTATACTACGTTATTTTCTGAAATCCTACTTCTTGTACATGTATATTGTCGGAAACCCTTGCCGTGTGTCTTTTTCTTGATGTAAAAGAGGTTAAACCTCCATTTATATATTTTTTGAGTGATATAAGCTTCATATCAGACTTATTCCATAATTTTATGTAGAAACCATCATGGGAATTACACTCTCATATTATTCATAAATTCTGTTGTAGAGAAGTCACGGGATCGGGGTGTTTTTAAGCAGTATTGAGCCGAGGAGATTTGTTTAAGGTAGCTAGTTTCATTTGTTTCACCTATAATTCTACAAGTGGGCTATATATGAACTAAAATAAGGGATACAAGTCCCAATATCCACTGTTATTGTGCAATTTGCTGAATACAGTTGTTTTATGCTCTATGTTGCTACATTTCCCCACCCAGGAAGGAGAATATAGATCATATTCTTGCTGGAGTTATCTCACCTGCTGGTATGATGTTATTGGACATCAAATGAGATATTTTTCATTTCCAATCTCATGATTTTCTGAAGCTCCACATTGGTAATAACTCAGATTATTCCCAATAGTGTAGTTGTTCCCAATTTGGGATATTACAAGGATCCCCAAAGCTCAGTCTTCCTTCTCATGAAAGATGGCCTTTACATATTTTCCCATATTAAATCCCTTTCATGTGTCTGACTGTGCAAGTGTACCCCTAGGAATACCAGTAGAGATCTGTTGCATGACTTTCAAGGCTCCATGGTGAAGATGGCCCAATCTCATGTGCCATAATTCACCCTCATCTCGGCTCACCACTTGATATGCCTTGCCCATCATTTTTGCACATCCATCTACCTCCAGCTTTTAAATATTCTTAACTCAAATCCCTATCCTCTTGGCTTTCCCCATTGTTTTATGTCATAGGAAAGATTTTCCATCACTAGAAACAACGTCATAGCCTCTATCCTCCAACATTGAGACTGAGACCAAATTTTTCTTCAGACCTGGTACATGCATTACATATTTTAATTGAAAGGGTTTACCTGACTTCCTGTAAAAGGTAATGGTACCAATCCTAGCAACACTGTACCACTCGTCATTACCCATTTCAATATGCATCTGGAGATCCTTCTCCTACAAGTCACTGAAAATTTCCTTATCTCTTGTCATGTGAAAGGAAGCGCCACTATCCAAATACCACACAGATCCCAATGCACTAGACACCATGCATGCGATCAATGAGAATTCAAGCTCAAATTGCGAGGCAAGGGCCCCACCAACTGCAGATCCTCCATCCTTCTTGTTCTTGTTCTTTTTTGGACAATTAGTAAAAAATTCCCATGCTCGTGACAGTGAAAACACTTCACCTTGGACATGTCTTGCTTCTTGCCATTCTTGGACTCAGATTTAGAATGGAATTTCTTCCCCTTCCTCTTCCTTTCCTTGGAATCCAAAGCACAACCCTCTTCATCCTCATTCTTAGATGAAGATCCATCTCTGGTGTTCCATCTAAACTCCTCCTACACAAAATCCGACCACAATCATTCCCAATCTAGCAATTTTTTCCTTCCATTGACAGAGTCTTGATAACTATGCCAACTCTTGGGAAGTCCTAGGAGAGCCAAGCTCACCAAATCATCATCAGCAACTGTTATTCCAATGATTCCCAGTTCATCCCGACATTGGACAAACTATGTTAGATATTTTGTAATGGTGTCGCCCTTTTCCATCTCGATCTTCTTGAGTTTATCTTTGAGCGCCAATTTCCTTTGGTCACTGCTTCTTTGGAATAGATCTTTCAAATCCTTCCACATTTCATATGGTGTGGCTTTCCCATGGAGGCTTGCGATAATGTGGTCTCGTACTCCCTCCAACAGGATCCTCCTCGCCTTTGCCACTTTCTTTTTCCAATGCATCAAGATTTGTAGCATCTGCCACAGTGGGTTTAGGAACATCATTGTCAATGAATTCCTTCAAGCCATTTTCTTCAAGTACTACCTCCATCCTATCCCTCCAAGTAATATAGTTTGAGCTACCCTCGAGTGCATACTCCAAACTCAAGCCATTGAAAGCCATTTCGATCTTGAATCAGTTGTAGCACCAATAAATTCTTTCTACAAAATCGAATTCTATCCAGTCACAGACCCAGCTCCTGCTTCACTTTTGAAATTTCCTGTGCTCTGGTACCATGTATAAATTATACAAAATGCATGTATATCTTGGATTCACCCAATCTAACAATGTAATATAGTTAAATACTGAATCGCTTCTACAAATATTTTGCAGAATTAAAAAAACACAATCGCTAATCACATGAACATGAAGAAGAATCAAATCACACACAACACAGATAATTTCCCTGGGATAGATTACAACTAAAAACCCCACTATATTCTATTTTATATTCAGCATGGATCATGTAACAATTACATACAAAAATATTCTCACAAGAGCCCTCCAGTACTTAGCTAATTGTCTCACATCGTCATATGAAAAACTGGCCAACACATAGCCAATTCTCAGCCTCCAGACAGTCTGCCTTACTTGCACAATCCCTGATGTAATTGATCCATAAAAGATATGATTTATGGCATTCCTTGACTACGCAAGTATCATGGGCACTCCAATGGGTGTTTGGTTGCATGTGTGCAACCCAATAATCCTAAAACTGATAGTTAACTTCTCTTTCACCTAGAACTCAACTAGGCCTCCACTGGATCTAACATGCATGCAGCTAATAATAGTAAATCCTTAGTTGTATGTGAGATCATTGATTGTAAATTAATTAATATTTAATTCACTTGATCTATCACTAGTGTATCTTCAGTTACAACTATCACAACTGAGTTTAACTCACTTAACTGAGTTAAATTGATTACAACTTGCATTAACTAATGCACAACTACACTTCAAACTCTGTTACAACTATAATTACTCTGCATGCCTCACCAACTACCTCTAACTCGAAATCCACTATCTAACTGATTTTATCACTCTTATTTAACTATTTCAAGTTTACATTGAGAATAGATTATAGTTTATTTTCCATCTTAATTAAGGGATAACCAAAATATACATGCACCCAAAAATAGCACTCTGGGCCCCACCCTATTTTGGGTGCTTAATGCAACTAGGCGTGGGTGCTAAATTTTTCTTGTTGAATCTCAACAAAATTGGAGGAGCACCAAATATGGTACGTCATAACATGCGCCTAGCGGTCTTCTCTAGACTTGCCTTCAAACTTGGGGCAATCGCTCGTAATTTTGGTTGGAACTGGGAGCCAAAAAGAATTATGAAGAATTGGATCATTGGTCAATCTTGACATGTCAGGAAGTTCCAACGTTGCGAGAAATGAAAATTTCGGACTGAAGGGAATGAGGTTCGGTCTTTGATACATGTCCATTTGTGGATTCCAACCAGATTGGGAGAAATTATGCCCCCAAGGGTTCTGTCCCAAAGGAATTTTCCCATATGGATTTTTTCCATAAGGAATGAAACATTGTGGATTCGGTCCATATCTCGGTTTCTGACCCAAAAATGGATTCTGACCTGCAGCAG
Source organism: Pinus albicaulis (assembly GCA_034641835.2). Lineage (NCBI taxonomy): Eukaryota > Viridiplantae > Streptophyta > Pinopsida > Pinales > Pinaceae > Pinus > Pinus albicaulis. The sequence continues at coordinate 1,488,301,217 of CM076582.1, forward strand.
ACCATTGAGGTCCAACCTAACCATACTTCACAGCATACGGATTTTGCTACTGAAATTTTTGGAATGGATTTCCTTGTGGTTGACCCTACGAACCCAAAAGGTAACCTTGGGAACCCAAAGGTTGACCTTGTGAGCCCAAGGGTTCACCTTGGGGTTTCTGGATGGTACCGTGAGGATTTGACGACATGATACCAAGAGGTTATTGAGGTTGGGTAGGTTTTCCCCGAGGATTAGGTTGACTTGGCTGAACAAAGACCTGGCTTTGCTGAAAGGAGGGTTGTCCTCACTGGACAAAAGGTTGACCTTGCTGAAAGTGAGGTTGGCCCAGTTGACCAGAAGTTTGTCCCTGCTAAAAATAGGAAAACTGACCTTGATGAGAAAAATATTGACTAGTTTGTACATAAGGCATTACCTGTTGTACAAACGGTTGTCCTTGCTACCCATAAGGTCGATTTTAACCATAGATAAGACCCTGCTGAAAATTATAACCCCCTGAATGAATGTGGGACGACCCTTGAAATCCTTGCAGATTTACTGACTGGGTTTGAAACTGTTGGGAACCATATGGGATGTAAGGCTACTAGTTAAGACTCTGCAAAAATTGTTGATAATGATCATATGTTAACCCTGTTGGAATAGATGATCCAACAAACATATGAATGCTACCAACATCTTGGGAGGAACCGAGGATGTGAGCTTGAGTTCCACTCACAGATGGTCCAACGGAGGATTTGGAAACCTTCGATAGGGTAGGACCCCCACCAAAATTTGAAGTTAATGGAATCAATGTAGGAACACTGACAAGAATCGCTGAGACACCTATGCAAATAGTTGGCTTTGCGGGAGTAGGCGTAATTATGGTCTGAGAAGGGATGGAAACAAAAACTTTGGAAACATTTGAACCAGGGGCGAATATCCCAGTATTATTCCAAATAGTATTGTAATACAAAGGCATGGCACTCGACATACTCGATACCAATTGTCCCAACGAGGTGTAACCATGTGGAATATACGACTAGGTGGAGGCTGAGAGGTCTCCACATAGGGAAAACCATCGAGAGGGAATTGAGGTCCCTCAAATAAAGACTCATATACGCCACTAATGGTGCTTGAAACCTCAAGGGGAGATGAAACCTCTCCTTCAGAAGCCATCGGGAATAACTGACGGGCAGTGGTTCGAGATGGATGTGGAGAATGCACGAATGATACACCAAGTGTATCATATGGACTATATGGTTGTTTAGGGGAGATTTCAATGGGATCAAATAACAGATTTGTAGGGTAGGCGATGTAGCCTACTAGCACATCAGGAGGAGATCAAGGGAAAACTCATTAGTTTGAGTCCCAATCAAAGGTGAAGAGTCAGAAGAGATAGGTGACAATTTCTCTTTGGAAGAGGATGATGCAGAGGAAACTGAACTTGATGGTTCATCCATGATGATCTTATCTCAAAAAGTAGAAGAGGAAAAAGATGATTAATTCAAGGATTGAAAAAATATATTTATAAGGATTTACTCGTGATGTGGCCCAGAAATGTTCTAACAGGTAAGCCATGTGATCGTGGGTAATTAATTTTAGAACTTAAAATGAAATAAATAAAAAAGTTTTAAACAAGGGAAACGGATTACCAGGTAGCTGTGAACTGCAATATACACCTTAGTGATCAAATGAAAGAGAAATGACCAAGGACTTAACGTACGGTAGCCAATCTCCCCGAATGTTGTGTTCGGTGTATCACGTCTACAAGGTGGTCGACTCAGTTACCTATGGTAGGTTTGCAACCTAATCGGGTCCCCAAAAATATATGCGATGGTACATGGGAGTCCAAATCTGTAGTATTGTTTTTTGATGTGTAACTGTTCGATGAGAGCGCCCCAAAATATACTTTCATACATCAATATAATTCTATACACGGGACAGGATATCACCCCTGGGCTGTAACACAGACTATTAGCAACAACTCCTACGCTTAACGATGTTAAGACACATATCTAGCTTAGACCTCTAAATGTGATTCGATAGGTTCCAAATGATCCTAGGTTGATTGAATAAATTTAAAGGTTGATATTGAATTATGTCTCAGTTTTAAATTCCTACCGATGTCACATGAATCCCTAAGATTCAGCTAAATGAGAGAAGAAATCATTCATTTCGATGAAAACTACATTAATTAAGGAGAAGGAAACACGTGCAATCAACACAGAAAACAAAACAAATGCATGGAATAACATTCACTTTTCTCTTCAAGTGCACAATCTTAAATCGAAAAAAAAAAATTTCAGTTTCTTTCATTTCTCTAAATTCACTTAGAAACTAATGGAAATGAAAATTTTCATTTTTTGGAGAAAAAAAAAAAAAATTGTATTTTTATTATAAGAACAATGCAAAATGTAGAATGTAAATAAAAAAACAATGCTTTGAGTACTAATGAAATCTCTCAAAAACGCATACAAGAGGCAAAAATTTGAAAATCAAAGAGAGACCCAAACCAATTTCCTCAAAACAAGACACTCTTCATCTCTACATTGATCAACACTCAAAGAAAACAAACTTTAGTCGAAAGCAAGCAATTGTGATCTATGCTTGATAGTGAAAATAAAATCAAATGCACACAAGGTTGACACTTGAAAATTATAATCGTGAGAAATGGTCGAAAGTCAAACTCAATCAAACAAAAATCCTGAAAGATAATACAAGACATGATACAATATGAAGTCTGGAAATCAACAAAGCAAGCAACCACTCATATGACCCAAAAACACCTAGAAACCCTAGGATGATAAGGATGCGCTAGCTTTGCAAAATAGAAAACCAAATATGTGAAACTTGAATAAAAAAATGTCATTGAACAAAGAAGAACAAGAGCTATTCGAACAAAAAAGAAAACTCAGAAGGATAAAACCCATTGGCTGAACAATTGAAGGGAACCCTAAAAATGTATACACAAAAATTGTCGCGGATGTTAAGCTACAACCCGCGCTGGAAGAGGAAAAGCGCTACTATGCCAATGCATTCAGCTCCGATTGAGGAGAAGACCTAAAATAAAATGGTTTGCTAAACTAACATCGGGCTTATCATTTCAACAAGGAGATAAATGTATGTAAGTAGTTACAGAAGCTGTAAAGACAAGGAGATGGACATTCGACAAAAAATGATGACAAAAAAAAATTCAAAAATTGAAAACAAGAGACTTAAAGGGTAGCACTCCCCATTGGAGTCGCCATTTTTTTATGAAGGAAAATCCTCTCTGCGAACAAAGACGATCCCTCTAGCCCTAGGATGGGTCTAGTAACAACAAGGAATAATCTAAGGCCTACTTTCCTAGATTGCAAATGGACACAAATCATGAATAGATCACCTACCTCGATCTGATGTTGTTCCTCGCTTGAATCCCTTGATCCTTTGCACTCCGTAGTCATATCCTCATTGTTTCTAGATCTTGGTTACTTGCACAAGAGATCAAACAACTGCAAATGCAAAATCATAACATAAATCTCTCATAAACAATCTACCTAGTTGATCAAGGAGAACCAGAAATCCAATCATACATTAAAGACGAGAATGGAAAGAAATATTAAATTGCATTATATTAGTATAGAGAGGGCAAGTTACAACCTGCGCCTTAATGTCGCATCTCTCATTCAATGCATCCGGATCTAGGCATGTCTTCAAAGCGCTTATTTCAACTTGATATGAAGGCGCTGAAGGTATGGGAGGATGTTCATTATAGCAAGGGAAGAGGGAACATGGATCCACTTAAGGTGGTGAAATGGGTTATCCATTTGGGTGGTTCCACTTTTGTAGGAACACGAATCCCAAAGGGAGAAGCTCGGCTCTATCCTCAAGAACAAACAAGCAAATCTCTGCCACGAAGCTTCTAAATCTCGAAGCTTCACTTCCTTTTTTTAAAAACATTCGAGAAGAGGATCTTCATGGGTATGATCCTCATTCCAGCACCAATCAGCGCTTCCCCAGGCCAAACAAGAGCAATCGGCATGAGCAAGACATGCAGAGGGTGCACCGCTCGAGATAACCATTTTTTTAAGGAGCTTCTTAAGAAATGGTCTACAAAGAGTTTGTTCAATATGTTGCAAGGGATATAATGGCACATTTTATGATGGAAAATAGACACAGGGGTCACTGTTAGGGGTCTCCAGATTCAGGAATGGGGAGTACAGGGACAGTGACAAATTGTTGTGTAAAAGCAATGGTTTTCTGTTACAGTATCATTCTGATACCCAATAAGTCGTAATGATCGTTTCTGTGTTGTTTCCGTGCATGTGATTCGAGAATAACAATGGTCATTTTATTTCAATTCAATTGTGATTATTATATCAATTATGGTAATTGTTTCATATTTGGATATGAATTACATGGCATTTCTTATTATCACTTCCCCTAGTTGTACGACATCAATATTGTGTCAAAGCAGTGTATCTAGATAACGATGAGGATGATTAAATTGTGATTCGAGAATAACGTCAGCTATTTTTATTTCAATTCAATTGTCATTATTATAAAAATTATGGTAATTCATTCGTATTCGGATACATATTGTGTTAAATTTCTTACTGTCACTTCCCCTGGTTGTACATCAATATTGCATCAAAGGCATTGGGGCGATTAAAAATCATGATAATAATGTATCTAGATTACGATCTAGCTAAGGAAGTGTTGTCATACATCTAGAATGAGTTTTTCCCCTTTCGAATCACTTGGGTTTTTCCCTCATTGAGCCATGGTTGCTCTATTTAGCTGCAAAGTAGTCTTATATCACCTATTTGGAAAAGAAACTGCATAGAGCTTTGAATCTGATAAAAATAGAGGACTTTCGTAGGACATTGAAGCATAAATGAACACATTTTCATCTTTCAATTGAGTCTGAATGGAACCTCCAAATATTTTACAAAAATCACCAAGTATTAAACATAAAGCAACGAAAGTTATTACAAATTGGAGATGTTATTCAGGATCGATTGAAAATCAAAGATGTATTTCACAATATATCACAAATCTAGAAAATAGCTAACACTCAAATGACCATGGTTTTTTCTCTTCGTAGAGTGAAATTTATTTGCATAAATGTTTGGTAATAGTTGTACAGAGACATGACTTCTTTACAGCATAGGAAAAGTGTTTCTTTGGTTAATTTTTAAATACTTTATCATTTATAACTTTTACAACTATAGTTATACAAGAGAACAGTTGCACATGCCTAATTAATTGATGAAATATTATCAGGAGGCCCTACTCAATCATAATGTTTTGTGCTGGAAATATGAGCAAATAATGCACTCACAACACACTAGAAATGATGGAATTTTTATTAATGGTGATATCATATGCCCATATTCTCAGCACGTGACATTATAATCAATAAAATGGACAATTTTCTCAATGATCCATCAACACGTGGTGGAAGTAAGTTTTACAAAATTGAACAAAGTAATAACAGATAATTTCTATGCCATTTAAAATGAAATAGTTATGTTTCTTATTTAATGTTTATTAAAGTCCTTATTGCAATAAATTAATGTTGTTTATTTAGTCAAATTCTTAAATTGTTGTTTGATCTCGACAAGAAAAATAAATATTTCATTAGAGAAATTTTGACGTATAAAATGGCTCTTCTAAGGAATATTATAAAATAATAGTGGAAATAATAGAATAATATTAGATTGCATCATCAAATTTTAAAGAGAAAAAGAAAAACCTATTTTTCAACTCGTATTTTCAATTTATCTCCCTAATTTTTTACTCAAATTTTGACCGCGAACACTCGTTGGATGTAGAATTTAATTCCTTGTCCAAGTAATATCTATGTTGCATACTTTCGATGAACTCTAATAAACAAAAAATAAAAAATACATGAAAAAACGTTATTACAATTACATTTTTCATTTTTTTTTTGTAGCATGGTACATCAAAAGTATGAAACATGGGTACTCCTTGTATGAGGAATTAAATTCCACATCTAGCAAGTTCTCCCACTCGAAATTTGAGTAAAACCATAGGGAGATAAGTTGAAAATACGAGTTGAAAAAATAGTTTTTATTTTTATTTTTTATTTTCTAATATTTTTACTTTTTTACTCCAAAATGGTGAATCATCCCTCATGGTTGACATCACATATTCAATGTTATTGGTTCTTATAAAGTTTATTTTGGTTGCAAATTTTTGTTTTGAGGCCCATTTTAGACCTCATAATTTCTCTAATAGAAAAGTTTAATCAAATGAGGCAAATAAAAGTTGAATGGTCCAGGAAAATTAGTACACTAGAAAAAATTAATGATCAATTGTTTCTATGTTATTTAATGTTTATTAGACTTTCTGTATCCCCAACGAAACCTTCCTGCATGCTAAAAGCTATCAGCAGGAAAATTTTCGCCAAAGCACAAATGTCAACAAACACCTCTTGTAGACCAAGTGCAGTGTCTGCACTCCAATAGAATCGACTTCTTATGCACTAAAGACTTTGTTGATCAATTGATTAAATGTTATTCTCACATATCTTATTCCGCTTCTGCACAACTTCTTCCACACAATTAGTAACCTTTTTTCCTCTTGTTCATAATTATTATTTTTTTAATTAAAATAAAATAAAATAAATCTATTTATTGCTAAGAGATAACACCTCCTTAAAAACAGATAAAATTAAAGGTTTGCAATACTAAAATAATAACAATAATCCGTAATACAGTGTGGAAGGAACTCATTGTCTGGAGGTGCAGAACATCTACACTTCTCCGCACAATGAACCATCATTTGTATTTAACTTACAAAACAAGTTCAAACAAACTATATTCATGATAATCAACTAAGAAAATGCTAAATATGAATCAATAATTGGTAAAGGTGAATTAGTAATTTGGGTTTCGCATTTCATTCTTATTATTCTGCATTTACAATATGTCATTATTATTGAATCCAAAAACGCATAACAAAACCCTCTTTCCAAGATATTATTTGGTTTCCACAAAGCTTCGTTCACACAGCTAGTCATTCTATCGTTTAGAAGGGAACCTTCCAACATCTTATTTTGATTCTACAAACCTCTGTTCGCACATCTAGTCGTTTTTTTGTTCATTATTTTTTATTCCTCTAGATATACCTTTCCAACACACCTAACTATAGGTCATTTGGTGTAAGGATGAAGAATTTATTCAATTTTTCCCACAGGATATCATTTCTAGTAATCTTGAGCATGGTGCCTTTTGGCTACTGAAATACTTCTAAATTTTGGTTAACAATGGACTTTGTCTCCCTAACTATTTTAGGCATATGAACATTTTCACTCATAAACAAGTTTATTAAACGCAAAAATTACAAAAATTACTTGTGTTCATGTTAACACCTATAAACAATGTTTCTCTCCACTACTATGTTATTGAGTATGTTCGAGAGAATAGACAGGAAAAAGTGACAGTAAGCAATCTAAAGCAATACATTTATTTTTTCATTTGCACAATATAGCATAAGAATAAAATATAATCTCAATATTGATAATAAAGAACATAAAATTGATACCTTATTCCTTATGTTTTCCCTCTGATTAATAGAAAATAGAGTTGCAGGAAAATACAAGTCATCTCAGCATTCAATTCACCGACTACACACATGATGACGCATTCAGAAAACCACATAAGTGCCAAAAAACCAAATATAGAAACATTATTTTTGTATAATTTAAACATAAAACAAATGCATATGTGTGTAACCACAGAGAAAATCAATTTATGTGAAAAAATATATCAAGCATAACAACTTCCACACAACTTCGTTTGCACAACCACTTCTGCACTCAAAAACGCCCTTCCATCAGTCATTGACATTTGAAACTGATATTAATGAATGTGGGTCCTAGATATCATGGGTGGGAAGAATTCGTTCCAAAATAAACATTTGGAAAAGCATTTGTTCTCTGAACATGCTACGTCCAAACAACACAGTCCATTATGTGCAAAAATATCTCAAGCTTTCATTGTATGCACTTCCGCACTCCATAAAATCTATTAATAATAAAATAAGCATTGACCTTGTGCACAATCTACTAATATCAAAATGCATTACAATTAAAATATCGTTGCAATGCACTCATTAGCGATACCCTGCACTTCCCTCATTTCGTATAAATTTTTCGCATGCATTTTCTCTTCGCATAACCTCCACAAATGCACAACTACTTCTGCACTTAGTAACACCTATAGTCATTGAAATTCGAAACTGATTTTAAATCACCACCTGTCACTATTTTGCGTCTGAGACACACTACAAATATAAATTCGTCATCCAAATATTTTTATTGTTATTATTATTAAAATTGTGACAAAATCTTCATAAAACTTAGACCCTTTGATTTATGATTTATGCCAAAAAACGAGTTTCCGCAATAACTAGGGAAATAACGTCGATTTTTTTCTTCCAGTCCAATTATTATTATAACAATTATGGTAATTCATTTGTATTCGGATAAAAGTTGCGTTAAAATTCTTATTGTCACTTCCCCTGGATTTACATTGTCAATATTGCATCAAAGGCATTGGGGCAATGAAAATTCTAGATAACAATCTACCTAAATATGTATGTCAGGCATAACAAAGTTGCAGAAGCGACAGTGAGTAATCTGATGCAATACATTTATTTTTTCACTTGCACAGTCTAGCATAAGCAAAAAGGATAACTGCAGTATCGAAAATGAAGAACCACAAACTGATATGTTAGTACGCAAAGAAACAAAATCATAGATTGACGATCCACACTTCTGCATGTCCTATAAACAAATTTTTTTCTCAATAAAATGTGGTTTTGTACACAACTTTGTGTGCACTCCGCACAACTTTTACTCAATTGACTACGAATATGTATTATTTATAACTAAAATATTACCAATAAAAGTGTCTAGTGCAAAGTGCGGAGATCCGCACAAGAGCCTAAACAAATATATATTTAAATATTAGAAAATACGAAGATAATCATAATTTACAATTAAAATATTACCTATAATTTCATATACGTCAACCGCTTACTAAAATAACTACTCAATCTAGTGGAGTCTAGCCTAGAGCGTGTGTGGAGGAAGTGTGTCCAGATATAGTATGTGTGAAAGAAGTTATGCAGACATAATTGTGCGTAGTAAGCATGGTTTGAGATAGAAATGTTAGAAAAATGTGGACCCCACTTAATTAGTTGTAAAGACAGGGATATATGCATTATTATGACTAGAATATTAGCAACCATATCGTAAAATTCCATCTCTTGCTTTAATGTTATTACAAATAACAAATATGAATTTTTTAATACTAAAACTTTAGCAATAAAAGACTTTAGTTCCTAGTGGGGTGATCCTCACATTAAAATCTTCCTCCACACAATGGACTTCCTCCGCACTTCCACACATATGCCTAATTTCAAACATATTCAGAAATACGAACAAATGCATTATTTAGAATCAAAATATTATCAATAATATAAGCATAGAGTATGCATTTTTAATACTAAAATATTAGCAATCAAAGTTTTCAATGTGAAGTGCAGAAACCAACACAATGGAGGCTTCAAAGCTTCCTCTATACAATGAATCAATTAAATAGCAATATTATGCATTATTTACAACTAAAATATTATCAATAATATAAGCATATAAAATTTTATTATAAATAGAAAATATGGAATAGGTTTTAATACTAAAATATTAGCAATAAAAGCTTTAAATGTGAAGTTTCGCACAATGAATCCTAAAAGCTTCTTGTTCACAATGAACCTTATTCGCACTTATGCACATCCCACAAACAAAGCTTATACTCAATGAAATGTAGTTTTTATACATAGTCACTTTAAACTTAAATAGCAATAGTATACATTGTCTAAAATTAAAATATTATCAATAACATAAGCATAAAAAATGTTATTATCCACACAATGAAAACTTGAAAAGTTCTTCCGCACATTGAACATTCTCTGCACTTCTGTGTTTTCTATAAATAAATTTTATGCTCAATGAAATGTGATTTTGTACACAACTTTTACTCATTTATAACTAGAATATTATCAAATATTAGCAATAAAAAAAAATTAAAGTGCAAATTGCAAAGGACAACACTTTCGCACAAGATTCTAAAGGTAAGCATTATTTACAATTAATATATTACCAACAATTTCATATACGTCAACCGCTTACTAAAATATTAACAATAAAATCCTTTAATGTAACGTATTTGTCAATTAATAATAGCTTCCAATGTCAATGACTAATTCAATACAGGAGTAGCTACTTCTTGTGCACTTACGCACAAGGGCCTAAACAAAGAGATATTCGAAAATACAAAGATAAGCATTGTTTACACTTAAAATATCACCAATAATATTATATATGTCAATCTCTTACTAAAATAGTAGCAATAAAATCCTTTAATGACAACTTATTTATCAATTAATAATACAGTTGACCAAAAGGTGTTATTGACTACAAAAGTGGCCTCTACGCTGCAAAAATATTTATGGAAAGAGAACCAATTAATCAGCAGAAATATCCATTCAGTAATTAACATAGACCAGTCGAAACTCATATATTGTTTTCTAATCCAGGATGACTCAATTGAATGCTAAATACCGATCCTTTAAAAGCAATATATATGATTGAGTTCACTGAATATATATCCAAAATAATATTTTATAGTATCGATAGATACAACCTTATTGATATATTTGCAACTAGTTGTGATAACGTCATTGCATGTGGATTTACTGAATGGATATTAGTGTTTAATTAGCGGTAGTATTAGTGGTTTTCCTTAATCACAACTTAATGGTTTTCATCGTTATCTAGATACACTGTTATCTAGTATATATTTTTAATCGTTCCAATGCTTTTGATGCAATATTGATGATGTACAGCCAGCAGAAGTGACAGTAAGCAATTTGAAGAAAATTGTATCCGAATATGAAACAATAACCATAATTGGAAGATAACCATGAAAGTTTACAAGTATGACCCCTCTTTAGGCTACTCTCTCCCACAAAGAAAAAAGAAGAAGAAGAACCACGGAATGACCATTACGACTTATTGAGTATCGAAATGATATAACCAAAAATCCTTGCGCTGACAGGAATTGATACAATTTTCAAATGTGGCACATGTATGCTTTCATTCTCCAACCAAATTAAAAAATATCTCATTCATTTCCCACACATAAGTGTATCGATGTGGATCTATAAATACTAATGATAAATCCAGTGTAATAATCATCTACCGAAAATGGAAAATCCTGTGAATATGTCATTCGTGCCATGAATAGATAAAGCCATGTTATTAATTTAGAGAAAATTTAAAGGAATCGCTACAACGAAGAAGAGCTTATATTCTCCAATCACACCAAGACGCTCCAAAGAGAAGCCTTATGATTACCAGAAAGCACTCAATCACAATGTTCTATTTTGCGAAAATGGGCAGATGATGCACTACCAACGCATTAGAAATCTTGTAATTTAAAACGAAATAGTGATTTTTGTTTAATGTTTATTATTAAATTCCTTATTGCGATAAATCAATGTTACTTATTTAAAATAAAATAGTAATGTTTCTTATTTAATGTTTTTTAGACTTTCTATATTCCCAATGAAGCCTTTGCGCAAACTGAAATCTATTGGCAGGAAACTTTCAGCCTAAGCACAAATGCTAACGAAAACCTCTTGCAGATCACGTGTGATATCCGCATTCCAGCAAAATCAACTTCTTCTGCACTAAAGACTTCCCCAATCAATTGATTAAAGGTCATGTTCTTCCCACAATGAAAGATTTTTTTATGGATATATTTGTGTAAATAGGTATATGTGCCAAACTATAGAAGAAATCCATTGTGCGGAGGAAACTTTCAATATTTCATCATACAAACCTTCGCACTCTACACAATAATGAACCTTATGCATAATTGATGCACACTTTCAATCATAAACAAGTTTTTTAATCACAAAATTTACAAGAAATACTTTTGTTCATGTCAACACCTATAAACAATGTTGGTCCCCATTATTATGTTATTGGTTGTGATGAAAACTCCGCAAATTGGAATTTTTCCAAAGCACGAAAACTAAATCGAATCTTTTATTGTAAAAAACAAAAACTAGAAAATACCCCCATTCTCGGGCACATTATGCACCCTCTGCATAGTAAAATCTTCACATAAGAAAAGTTTCACAAAAGGAAACATAGTAATACTAATTTAAAAAAAATCATAGTTAAATTAATTACGCATCGATGGCACTAATTTCCTTTTTCACCCCCATTTTCTCTCCCATGGGCCATCCTCATGTCCTTCAGACAATCAATGTTTACATTATGTGGACTCAAACCCAGAATTAATGACAAAAAAAAACCCTTAAAATCAAGGAAAGTTAGATCGATGATATATTTATATTGTTGGAGTGATTCTACAAACATAGAGTTAAAGATTAGAACTGTAATTCACCAAGTTTATTAGCGAGTGTAATATAGATTGAATTTTATGGAGCATGATTCTGGAGTTGTAGAACAAGAGCTTAATACCTATTTAGCTATAATAGCCAATTCTCTGGAATTTCTCATCGATTTAGTCTTAAAGCATGTTGAAATGATTCAATCTTAAGCACATGTCACATACCTTTCATACAATATATACACGTTTGCACTCATAAACAAATTTTTTAATCAAAAAATTTACAAAAAATTCTTTTTTCATGTCAACACCTATAATAAATGTTGGTCACCATTACTATGTTATTAGCTTGCTTTAGTAAAAATTGTTGAAGTGTGAACACAAGTGATTTTTCCGCACACCCGCATAATTGACTTCTTTTTCGCTAAAGACTTTGCTAATTAACTAATTAAAGATCATGTTGTTATAGTGAAATATTTCCACTTCTGTAAGATTTTTCATTCTGTATAGTTTTTTGGCATTATTATTATTATATATTATTGGTAATATTTTAACTATAAATATTACTAAATAATATACCAAACATTGTACCTAATGCAGTGAAAACTTCACAAAATGAAATCTGTCCAAAGCATGAAAACATAATCGAATATTTTATTGTAGAAAACACAAACTAGAAACGCCGCCCCCCCTTACCATATACATTACCCATCCTCTGCACAGTAAAAGCTTCACACAAGGAAAGATTCATAAAAGGAAACATATTAATACTAATTCGAAATATGTTCATAATTATCGACGAAATAAATTTCCTTCTACACCCCTATTTTCTCGGCCATGTGCCATCCTCCACACATCCTTCGGACAATGAACATTTACATTGTGTGGAATCAAACCTGGCATTAACGGAAAATACAAAGTCTTAAAATAAAGTAAACTTAGATTGATGATATATAGTACATTGCTAGAGAGACTCTGCAAACATTGAGTTAGAGATTAGAATCGTAATTTTCCAAGTTTAATAGCGAGTGTAATACATATTAAATTTTATGGAGCAGGATTCTAGAACTGCAGAGAAAATTCTTAGTACTTGTTTAGCTAGAATAGTCGGTGCTCTGGAAGTTCTCATCGATTTGATCTCAAACCATGCTGAAATGATTCAATCTCAAGCATGAGTCTATTTTGACCTTGTAAGTCATAAAATGGAAATATTAGACTTGAAAATGGAGCAAATATAATTGGAAAATGAAACGTTGAGTTTTTGTCTACATAATTTGGCTCACGTGGAGAACATCAGTGTTGAGGAGGACACTAATGAAAGAGATGATGATATCATGGCCATTAACCAAGGTTCCTGCCCTTCTTAGCTTGAGTCAGTCCATGTCGCTTTTAATATCGAGGATATACAGTATTTTAGATAGTTGTTAGTTTTTTTTTTCCATTGATAAACCAAAGCAGTTTACAATGTTTGTCCTTCTTCGAGCTTTTGAACATTAGAATAAGAAATTTTGCTGAATTTGAAAATAAAAAAATTAATTTACATGCCTGAAATTTATTTTTATTGATCTATTTAATTTTTTGAATATACCCTACGTCAAAGTAAATATTTATTGATTTAGACATTTTTTTTCTATCAATAACTTAATTTCAAAATATTTCTGCAAATTAATTTCCACAATTGTTTATTTTCCTTTCCAACTAACGTAAAATTTTATTCAAAAAATCAATATATATTCCCCATCTTATAAAAAATAAAAGCTCTGCACAATGAAACATAGTAATAATAGCATTTTAACATTAATAGTTTAATATTAATTTCCCTATGCACACCACGTTCTCCAGAAAATACCCCATCATGCGCACTGTAAAAGTTCTTCACAATAAAAACATAGTATTTTTTGTCGTTCCTGTTAGGGTCCCGTGATTTGGAAGATTGGTAGACCAAATTACAGGGTAACATGGAACCAGTATTTAGATTCCTAGGACCTAGCCTTCCTAGACTCGGAGAGGGATCTCTCTATTGGGTGCAAAGGATGTGTTCTTTTTGCTTTAGGGTTTTGATTTTAGGCTAGTTGTTAAGTGTAGGGTTTTGTTGATGGTTTTGGTTGGGTAAGATGGCCAAGTGGAATAGGTGGAGTGAGACTCTGTCAAATCCATTGGGCTATGGAGTCAATGAAAGTCATGAGTGTCTAAATGATGAATCAGAGTGTATTGCAGGGCCAATCTAGCAAGGTTAATGGATCCTTAAGGTAATGTGTGAGGTGTAGTGAACATCAAGTTTGGGAAAAACTAGGAGGTCTTAAATACATATAGTTAAATGCTACAACTCATGAGGTATGGCAAACCAATAAGCTCAATGAACAATACTTAAACTGATAAATATCCAAGATAAACATTCCAGTGAAACATAGAAATCATAAGAGCTTCTAACTTTAGTAAATTCACCTTCAATTTTTTGGAAAACATATAAGATAGCACAATAACTTAATCTATAAAGATGGAACTCCTAAAAATCATAAATCATACTATAAATAACTATGAAACAAGTTGGTAGGCATGGGAAAAGGGCAAGATCGAACAAGACCTCTTTGACTTAACCTAGCAAACAATATTCCAAAGAATGGTTTCAAGATAGAGTTTTGAAAGCTTCAAATAAGCAGGGCATATCGTGAATTATACTTGTAAACTAGCATACTAACCATACATGAAACAAAAAGAAGTTTAGGTGGACCGAAGTAGCAATTAAGAATTCCTTAAGATGACCAAACAGAGGAAAACATCAAAGCTATAACAAACAGGAGGATTGAGGTGCCTCAAAGAACATGTCTCAACCTATACTTTTATGATTTATAGCAACCAAGAAGAATGAAACATAATGAGAACAAGAAAACATTAACAAGTTAAGAAGACATCACCATTCACCAAGCTAAGGAATCCTGCAAACAAGCTTCTCCGTCATCAAGCCAAACAAGCCATTCATCAACTTCACAAAACCAATTTCTTCTCCAAGCTCATAGAAACCATGTATTGCTCTCCAAATTCATCAAAATCACAACAAAATACATAGGGGACTCATGCTCTATCTATGGAGCAAAGGATGTCTAAAACCCTAAATATGGTAAGAAAATGTCAAATATAACCATAAATGTCATTTATGGCCAAGAGACCATGCAAGGCCCAAGGCACATAATATCCTAAGAAATAAATGCCAAAATAACTATTTGCACCTAATTCTAGAGTGTTTTTCCTCAAAAAACTCAAAAATATCTATTTTAAATAAATGAGTGTGTTTTATTGACTTTTGGTCCAAAACACACTAGACAATCTCTATGTGCAGAGCCACTTCAGTAGAAAGTAGGGTCTTTTGTGGCTAAGTTTTGGACCCCATCCCGATGCCGGATTTGGCTCTGTGATGGCTCATTGGAAAGCCTGATGAGTCTACTTTCCAGAAAGGTTTGATTTTTCCTAATTGGGTTCCATTTACCTATCAAAAAACCAATTCTCCCAACACTGCTTTGTGCACAGCACCTGGTCTGAAAATGAGGCAGAAAGGTTAAAATTTTGATGTTTTTGACCTTTTGGGGGGTCAAAACTACTCCAAATGATCTAGAATTTTGTGAGCACACTTCTTGTGATGTGAGGAATCCAAAAATGTAAATTTGGAAAGCTAAAAATGCACCAAATTTGTGCGTAGCACCTAGGGTGTTGCACACAGAGCCCTCAAAATTTCAAAAAGACAAAATTTTGTTCAATTTGGCCCAAAATTGGTGCAGAGGTCCCTCAAGAGGTCTTGGACACCTGTTGAGAAGCCTCAGCCAAAAATCCAAGGCTATCATGCACTTTTTCCATTTTTAGGTTTTCTAGCTCCATGAGGGCCTCCTTCAGTTTGGCACAAGCAAGCATGTTTTTCTTTGCATAGTGCTTGGTCATTTTCTTTAGGAGAGCAAGGCCTCTCTTTACCTTCTTGAAGTGCTTATGCTCCTCTTTGTAACACTAAATGACACATTGTGCCATTCCAAATCTCTTTCCCACTCCTTAAGCTGTGCATCTTTGGTTAAGAGTAGTAATCTAGCGCTCATCTCCTTGTCCTCATTGTCACTATCTAGATTAATGAATTAAGGCTCTTGAGAAGTGTTCTTGATTCTCTTAATTTTCCTCACCTTTACTTGTTGCTCACCCCTTTCCATCTTTTCCATGCCTTTGTCCTTGGGTTTGATAGCTGGAGAAGAGATGGCCCTTTGCCTTTTTGAGGCAGTAAACTCATTTCTCTTTCCTCTGTGGTAGGTGCATCTGAGAGGAGTGATGATGGTGTTGGAGGTGTTTCCATCATTGCCTTGACCCTTGTTATTGTCACTAGCTTTTTAATTTTTTCCATGGATTCTGTAAATCACCTCATGCCTCATTTAAACACTTCTTTTTTTATCTTTAGCATCATCATCATCATTATCTTCCTCAATTTCTTCTATACTTTCACATTGGCCTTCAAATTGATCATTACCCTCTTCACTTGCCTCACTTTGGTTCTATCCTTTATTAATATCCTCTTCTTTATCACTCCCTGCACTGTCACTTTGATTCTCTTTTTCATTTAGAGATTGATTAGTGTCATGACAGCTGTCATGACTGCCATGACTATTTCCTTGGCTGCGTTGCTCATCACTGACTATTTTATCTATGATATTGTCTTGGTCATTTCCTGCCTCTTCAAAATCTGTTTCAGCCTCATTATCTACTTGTTCTTGGTCTTCGATTTCCTCATCGTCTCTCTCTGTTTCTTCAAGTTCATCATTCTTCATTTATATTGTAAGTGTTTGCACTAAGACTAGGCTCATTGTCATGTTCATGTACATTCTTCTCTTGGCTGTCATGTTCACTTTCTTGTTGACTGTCATCCTCTTCATTTTCTTCATTGTCCTCTTGGTCTTTATCATGCTCATTAGCGACACCTTTTTTTGTACTTGGGAGTGACTCATTTGTATCATCACTATCACTGTCTCCCTCATAGCACTCATTGTTTTCCTCTTCTCCACTATCATTTTCTTGTTCTTCATGGCTACTTCCATCATCTTCTTCCTCATTACTGTTGTCATCATCTTTTTCCTCATTAAACTCTGCCTCTACCCCACTGTTTTCATCACTTTCATCATTATCTTCTTGTTCTTCAGTGTTGTTGTCACCTCCGTGTTCCTCATTTAATTATGTATCTGCCTCATTGTATTCTTCATGTCCACCATCATCTGTTTGTCCCTCATTATTACTACCACCTCCTTGTTCACCATTACCACTGTCATTATCTTCACTTGTTACATTAGGAGAAGAGGAAATAGGTAGGTTTCCTTGTGTAGAAGGCATAGGTGGAGGTGATGGAGGAGTGGAGGTAAGTGGGTGTGAAGTGGAAGGTAGATTTTGTTGAATGAAGGCTTGGGGATTTGCAAATATATCATGTGAGATGAAAACTTCCCAAGGAATTCCCTGGTGTTCTAGCTGGTGAAAAACAATCATCTTAATCAAGGAGTGGTGAAAAAGGCTTTGAATTTGATGGACATAACACCTTTTCTTGACCACTGAAGCCATCTTGCCAATGCTTCGGTAGAGATAGTATGATAGGTTTAGCAATTTAACCTTGGTGAAGTGCATTAGCAACCTTATGTGATATGAATAAACCCTAGATTACAGGGATAATTTTAAGGATGGAAAATTATCTTGAAGTTTAAAAAATTGGCGAATCTCACTAGTCCCTAATATGAAAACTATAAAATGTTTATTGATGTACTTGTAAAATTATTCAAATTTATAATGATATTATATATATTTTCTATATAATGTTGGCGATTTTAAACCTAAAATAATTTTATATTGTAAAATTTGGGCGAATCATTTTTATAAAAAAATCGAAATTGGCGAATCTTTTTTTTGGAAAAACCATGGAAAATTAGCCCACCTGCGAATATTAGCCCCTAAAATTTTCCATGCTAGATTACCTCCCCTCACAATTGAAGTACTTGATGATCTACCTCATCAATAGGGCATATCTCTCTAGCAGGTGGGAGAAGGGGAAAACAACCTTGCAGCCTTGTTGACAACTAGGTTTGAGGAAGGGCTCATAGTAGCTTAAGGCCAATTTCTTCTGCTTGAACCATCTCTCACCAATATCTGGTATTCCTATGGCTTTAGAAATGGACTCAGATGAGAGTTAAAAATTTACTTCTGCTAGGTTGACTTGGTGGTTTTGTAGGCTGAGAATAAACAACCTAGTCAAAACTGAGTGATTTTGGACCTGCTTAACCTTCTCACAAAATTGATAGCACCCAACATCATGAAAACATGTAAGAATCATGGGAGAGGAGGTGATTTGAATTGTATCCAAGGGCTCAAACTTGTTATCCCTTCATCCCTTGTGTTTTGGCTTGATAGGCCTTTGGCCTTCATCAGACATGGTGACTAATCTAGAACAAAATGATTTTTAGCTTGGTGAGAGCCTTTAGGTCTAGGGAGGACAAATGAGTGATGTGAGGGAAAATTTTAGCAAATGAGGGAAAAATGAAATAATCAAGGAATTATTTCAGAGTTTAGGAGGAGGCTTGTCTTGCATTGAGTGTTTTTATGCTCATGATAACTCTCAAAATGGTAATTCTTGCCCTATAAGGTCAAAAGTTTGATTGGCATGAAGATTAGGGTTTGGAAAGTTTAGGTTTTTGAACTTCTCCTTTGATTATGCATGTAAAAATATCAATTTGGAGGGCGAGAAGAGGTACCACCAACATTTTCAAACATTGTGCAGGGGCTTGGAGGAAAAAAATATGATTTTGGAAATTTTTGAGAAAATTTGACCAAAAATCCCCGGTGCGTAGCACCACCCGACAGGACGTTCCTATCGAGCCTTCCCTGTGCGTAGCGTCGAGTCGGGTCGAACGTTTGGCTATTCTATGCGCAGCGCCAGAGGGATTGCGTGCAAGTCGGGCCGGTGATTGGGCCTGTCGGGCCTCGCTGTGCACAGCGTTGTGTGAATGGTGGGAAAGTCGGGCTGAACCTGGGCCTGTGCACAGCGCTTTGGCCGGTGCATAGCGCAATGTATTTTAATACTGCAACTATCATCTCTGTGCGCAGCATCTACAGCTCTATGCGTAGTGCCTCCGTCGGTGTGTAGCACCTGAAAATTTCACCAATTTTTTAGAAAAACCCCAGAAATGTTTTCAACGGCTCTCCTCTTCGCCTTCAAAGACACAAATGAGTTGGTGGAGAGGTTAAAGGGACATTTATACTCCCTTTTTCAAAAATATTTCATGATTTAAAACCCACTTTATAAATTTTGTTTTCCCTTTTTTCTTTTCCACTGAATTTTTGTCTTCTTGTCTTGTGGGTGGCAGAACCATAAGAAAAAATGATTTTTTCTTTGCTGGATTATCTTGATGCTCCCTTTAAATTGACAAACTCTTCAAACAAGCTCAAACTGTGCCCTTGACCCATATTTGTAAACATGAACCTTTTCTTGAAAAGCAAAGGTCAATTTAACAAATTTTTGAGGAAAAAGGGTAGATAATGACATCAGTGCTCCATTTTAAAGGTTTTCTTCACTATGTTCTTTTCATGAATTTCAAGGCTTGTAAATAGTAAACATGTTATCATTTTGGAACCTTTACCTTGGAGTCTTCAATCTTGTATCTTTATGCCTTTGATTTCTTGGTGAAAAGACTAAAAAGAAGAATATTTTACCTTCCTGAACTAACATCATGTCATGTCTTGACTGTGAAACAGTAGAAAACTTCTTGGTGTGAAAACCCTAGAAGTTGGCATTAACAACACTTTGGTCTTTAGATGTGTCATCATCATGAGATACATTTCGGTTTGTTTTGACTTTATCAATCTTCCTGTAGGTAACCATTTTGACAATCCTGCAGAAGTGCCATTCATGGCTAGCTATCTTTTGTAGAATATACTTTGATAAGGAAACCATTGTTGGAGGCTTTATTGCTTTGCTTTAGACTAGTGATATATTTGTTCCTCAGACCACTTTGACAATGATATATCTATGGTGGGAGAGGTGAGAAATTTAAACCATTTTTGTGTCTTCCCCTTGGCCACTTATATTTTTGTAGGTGCCTACACAACCTTTGCCTTTGATCACTGTCCTTTTTGGATTTTGACACCTCTTTTCTTCAACAGTGAGCCTATGCTTATCATAATTACCTTTTAGGGAAATTTTACCTCATGCTTTCTTTCCTTTTGATCCTTTTTGAGAGCCCTTTGTACTGATACCCTTTCAATGATATCTGTTGTTATAAAGGAGGTTTTATCATCATCATTTGACCTATTTGGAATTCTTCCCAAACTCCTAGGTTTTAGGGTCCCTTGCAGACTTGTGCACTAGGCCAAGGAGGCCTTTCTTGAATGACCTTTTTGATGAGTTTTGGACAAAATTACTTGTCCCTTTCTTCTTTCAATGCAGTTTCTTCATACATGAAAAACAAAGTTTTTAGGACACCAAAACCACCCTATGACTTGTGAAACCCTAGGCGACTTAGTGGAAGGTTCCTTAGACTTGGCTTTGGACTAAAACTTAGATTTTGGGGTCATCAAGTGTAAAAGAGTTTTCATGATAAACTAATGTATTGAAGATCCAAAATCCAATGTACTTGATTTATCTAAAGAGCCTACAGAGATAGTTTTGAGACCATCAATGCTTGGGGTATTTTTGGGAATGTAGGAGGGATGGCTATTTGGTGGCCCTTGGTAGCAATAGAGAGATTTTAGGCTTAAAATAAAAATAGAGCATTAAGGTCAAAGGTGACACAATAGAGACAAAAAGGGTGACATGAGCCCATGATGGGTCTTCTGGGACTGGTAAGTAGAGCTTGACATGATGAAATAGTGAACAATTATCTTTAAGGATGATGAAGGGAGTGAGATTTCTAGAACTCACAATGTTCATGAACTTTGTTTCTAGAAATATAGGGAAACCATTTAGTCATCTATGAAGGAAAAACTTACTAATGACTAACAGTGTCTCCACTTGGGGAGGGCAGCTCCTTTTCAGGAGGTGCCCAGAACTTCAGATTTTTGGCTTTATGGAGACCAGTGCCTCATCCATTGGGCAGATTTGTACCTCTTTTCTCTTGTTGATGCTTGCTTGAAGCTATGATCTCAATAATCTAAAAGACATGATTAGATCAACTTCCATCTCTACCTACCCAACCTACTTGCCTAAAAAAATTTCTTCTTTGGGTGCATTTGGACTAGCCAACCCTTAACATTTTTTCTTTTGAAAGAAAAACAAACTATCTACTTCTATATTATTCCTTTTCGGAGTTCAGATTATGCTAATGAACTCCTTTAATTCTCTACCTAGACTATTCAATTGTCAAGGTTAAACTGTTTGATAGGATTCATTCACTAAGCTATAAACATGAAATTGAAGACATGGTTAAATCGAGATTAGACAATCTGACTTACCATGATTATTATGGAATAAGAACAAGCTGCACACAAATGTTATTTTTGTACAAAATAAGACTAGAAGAATCAGGGCTAGGATACATTGTTGCTATTCATCCCTATTTTTCTCCTTGTTTATGTTTTAAGCATGTGGAACTAGTATCTTTCTTCCCTAATCTATCTTTTGACAAGTCAAGCTTGAATAATTTGACCAACTATCTTTCACTAACTTATCAACAATAAATTTAAAACATGTTTCAACCATGATTAGGCTAGATGACTGAAGCAAGACTTCTTTATGCACTAGTAGTGGTATTTAGGCTTACACACTTTCAATAGTTCTATTTTTTGGGTATGGGGCTTTACCTCTTTTCAACTCTACCCTCTTTTCCATTTTTTTGTTTTGTAATTTTTTTTGTGTTTTCTCTTAATATCTTTTCATCAAACAATGGTATGTACAATGAATGAGAAATTTTAACTAGGACTCTAAATGGCCATGGTATTTGATTACCCTGTCATCCACAGAATCATCTACCAATCCTTTTTCATTTAGCTCTTGTAGATAAGGAACATGGCTATCTATTTTTAAGGGCATGGTACAGGATTTATGCCAAAAATTTTCAAACATGCCAAGTTCTCCTTTATATTTCTTCTTTGAGTTTTGTTTCCCAACCTTGTTTCTGTGAAAGAAAATTTTTAGATGAAGAAGGCATTCTTCATCAGCTCCCAAAAAAATGACAATGTCATCAATGTATATCATAGTGAAAAAGTTGGTAACAGGTGCCATGGCCTCTTGGAAGGTGTCTTCAACATTCCTTATTCTAGGAAAAATTTGGTCAAGAATGTATTCATTCCAAGGAACTTTGAAAATGTCTTTGTGTTGATTGATTTGAAGTGGTATCATCTCATGAAAACCTAAAACACTACCAATCAAAGTCACCTTGTTAGAAATTCCTATTTTTTGAAGAGGATGGTTTATCTTGGGAAAAGGGTATTTGAACTCCATGAAGGCTTTGCCTAAGTGTCTAAAGTCCATACATAGTCTGCATCCTTTGGTTTTTTTGTTAGTGATAGAAATTTCCCAAAGGTTTCATAGTTCTTCTTGGAAAAATGCCTCTTTTGAACAATGTCTATGTCATCAGGCTTTGAGCTTTTACTTCTATATACAAGAGCATCCTAAAAATTCTTGCATAACCTTAAGTATTTTGGTTTTGTGATTAATGACAAGGATTTGGACAACTTAATTACCTTGGGTATTCTTAGGCTGCCCACATTGTATTCCTCTATATCAGTTTCAACAGACTCCCCTTTAGGATTCATGGCAACATCAGTGAGAGTCAACAACTTTTTTGGAGGGAGAGAAATTTCTGATAATGAGGTGTCTAAATAAGGTAAAAACATAAGACTCCTTTGATTTAAAACTTCCAAGATTTTTGTTCTGTGAGGGCATCTTAGAATTTTGGGATAGGAAAAAGGGAAAGGTATTGTTTCTGAGATTTGTCCTCTTTTTGAGCAACCTAATTTATATTTCAAACTGACCATTGGTTTTGAGGTTTCATTTTTAGTCTATAGAAAGCCAAGTTTGATGTTATCATCATCTGTTTGTTCAAGGCTGCTATAGTTCTGAATACTGAGTTATTTGTGAGAAGACTGGTTTGGCCGTTGTAGTGTGTCTTGATATGTTTCAACTTCATATACCTTCTCATCAATATCTTCCTCATTATATAATATGAAAGAATCAAGATCTGAGTGAATAGAATAAAGAGAAGTATTGTCTGGCCTGTCCTGACTACTAACCAAATACTTCATATGTGACTCTCGGTATAATCTTCTTGTCTAATTGAAAACAGGGATGGTAGCATAGGACATATCTAGTTGAAGGTTCCCCTGAATCTTGGCTCCCCAAGATCTAGATAAAAACATGCCATGCTTGGGAGGAATATCTGCCACTACTATTTCCATGACTAAATTCTTAGCAGGCACTTGTGCCAGGTTGACACAAAGGTCCTTGATCAGGCCCAAACATTTTACCCTACTCGAATTGAAAGAGTAGGTCTTTGTAAGGTTTAATTATTTCTAGGCCTAACCTATCCATCACAACCTTTGGCAGGAGATTGTGGGAGGCACCAGAATCTAGCATGGCATTATTTAAGATTTTTTCATGTATGTTTAGGCTGATATAGAAAAGGGGAATGGCTCCTTCCTGGTACTTTCCTTATATTTTTGGTCCAAACAACAACTCAGGTGTGTCATCAGCCAAGTGCAAAGTGTTAGCATCATTTCCTATGTTTAGTACCTTCAACATCTGATACCTATACATTGGTTGAGTAACTAGTTCAGTGAGGGGCATATTTATCTTTATTTTGGCAATTCTCCCTCAAAACTAAAAGGTACTAGTGTTTTGGATATATTCACATCAGCTTTATCAGTCACGAACCTTTCCACATTTTTAATCTGATGATCCTGATTTGGAGCTTTAGACAAAATGGTTTTCTCAGGGTAAATGGTGGAGGTACTAGGACAACTAAGGTATTTTTTTGGCTGGTTGATTTTCCCTTTGTTTGTTTTAGCTTTCTTAGCCATGGTGTTGACATTTTTTGTTGTTTTCTTAGGGGTGTTTTTAGGTACTTTCTGAACAACAGTATCTATTTGGTCTTTCTTGGCTGAATCTAGGTAGATTTTTCTCCTAAGATCATATTGCTTATGGATTTCCATGATGGAATTTTCAAATCCCAAGTGGTAGTCTTCAGAATCCTCATAGTTAGTGTCTGTTTGATCTGAGGGAAAGAAACATTGTTCTTCTTCAGTGAGAAAAACATCATCTTCATTATCATAACCTATTATATTTATATGGTTTTCTTTAGGTTCTATAATTTCCCCTTCTTCCTCATCTACACAGTTTTGTTGAAAGGGAGGTCTGATTTTTTGGTCACTTTCCCTTGGTTTGATTTGAGGAATGTCTCTTCTAAAGTTCTGGGTTCTATTTTTGTTTTTGGAATTAGCTTGGTTTTCCCTAGGAGGTGTCCTTTCATTCAAAATTATCTTTTCTATCATTCTCTCGATATTTCTCATTAGGCTGTCCATTTTGGTATCAGAAGAGGAGGTTGAGGGCATGGTTTCATCCTTGTAGGTTACTCTCTTTTCTGATTTCAACCTGACTCTCTTTTTAATCAAGTTAACCTCTGCACTAATTGTTTCCCTTTGCATTTCTTCTAAGGTTTCATAGTCTCTTTCTCTCAATTGGAAAGTCATGTCAGGGTCAAAACCTTCAGGGAATTTCACTAATGCTAGGCCTTATGGAGGTTTCATGTGAGGTTGGGGGGAATTGTAGACACTCTTAAACTTGGTGCAATAGTCTTTCACACTTTCCCCTACATTCCTTTTGAGATTGTTATATTCAGATAGGATTTGGAGGGGGTTTTTCTTGATTTCCCACTTGTTTATAAAAAAATTTTAGAGGGAAGGGAGATCATGTATTGAATTAGGAGTTAATGCTTTGAACCATTTTTTGGCCTCTCCTCCTAAACTCTGTGCAAATATCCTCATCTTAATGGTTTCCTCTTCTATCTCCATGTAATCAAAAGCATCATTAATTATATCTACATTTTGTTGGGCAGTGATGGATTCAACCCCTGTTAAATGAGGGATCTTGGACTGATAGTCATTTGTCAAAGGCACTAAAGGCTAAGGTAAGGCCAAAGGTGCATACCAAGATGCCATGATGGGAGCTAATGGAGGATTTACAAGAAGTGGGGTTGTGAAAGGAGGTATATGATGAAGTGGAGTGGTTTGCACAGTGGTGGTATGGATGGGTGTGGTGGAAGTACTTGGAAAAACAAACTGATTTTGAGTAGACTTGGTATGGAAAGAGTTGAAGTGATGGAAAAGCTGAAAGTCAAGTGGTGTGGAAGGAGAGGCTTCTCTACTAGAACTTTGTTGCAAATATAAGGGTTCAAGGTCAGTATGGTCAATATTATTTTGAGACCTATTTCTGAAGAGGTTCCTGGTATGGTGCAAGTCAAACTGGGGATCTTGCAAAGCTGTAAGATGTTGAGATACAAAGCTTTCTCTATGGATGGTTCTAACAGTGGTTAATCTTCAAGATCTAGAAGTTTGCCACAAAATATTTTCTGGGTCATCAACTATGTTGGGAGGGTTTGGGTCCGGATGAGATCTGGTACTGATCCTATGTGAAGCCAGATTTCAAATTTCAAAATTTAGAGAGGCTGAAAGTTTTAGTAATGTTCCTGAAGGCTGGCCTCTCTTAATGCTTGGTACTATTACAATATATAAATGGGTTCATAAGCTTCTTAGGTTTTGTGTGAAACAAATCTAGGAAGTCAAATGAGTGTTAATGAAGTAATAGGCCTACTGGAGGCTAGTGGAGTCGCCAGGTGGATATTTTTTTGTTGTTTTTAAGAATGTATGTTTATGGTCCACCACCAATAACTGACAATAAACCAATCTAAGGGTGTTTTGGGGTTTTCTTAGTTTTCTTTTATAGTTTTAAGGTTTGTAAGAGTGTCCTATAACTAAGTCATCATTTTTCTAGGATGGTAAAACAAATAAAGGCTACTCTATGGCTAATATTTTGAGTTCTCAATGATTTGATAAGTGTATCTAAAGTCCTAAGGGGTACCTAGGATTTCACTGACTCAGAAGGTCCCACCATGATCACCAGAATGCTAGGGTGGTGATGAGGTGGCAGATAAACCACCAGATACTATCAGTCAAGGATTTCTGAACCTTTTAAGGAATATTTAAGCATGAATGTACTCAGAAAGTCCCACCGTGATCGTCATAAAGTTAGGGTCCCATGATTTGGCAGATTGGTAGACCAAATGACAGGGTAACATGGAACTAGTCTTTAGAGTCCTAGGACCTAGCCTTCCTAGACTCAGAGAGGTATCTCTCTATCGGGTGCAAAGGATGTGTTCTTTTTGCTTTAGGGTTTTGATTTTAGGCTAGTTGTTAAGTGTAGGGTTTTGTTGATGGTTTTGGTTGGGTAAGATGGTCAAGTGGAATAGGTGCAGTAATATTTTGTCAAATCCATTGGGCTATGGAGTCAATGAAAGTCATGAGAGTCTAAATGATGAATCAGAGTGTGTTGCAGGGCCAATCTAGCAAGGTTAATGGATCCTTAAGGTAATGTGTGAGGTGTATTGAACATCAAGTTTGGGAAAAACTAGGAGGTCTTAAATACATATAGTTAAATGCTACAACTCATGAGGTATGGAAAACCAATAAGCTCAATGAAAAATACTTAAACTGATAAATATCCAAGATAAACATTCCAGTGAAACATAGAAATCATAAGAGCTTCTAACTTTAGTAAATTCACCTTCAAATTTTTGGAAAACATATAAGATAGCACAATAACTTAATCTATGAAGATGGAACTCCTAAAAATCATAAATCATACTATAAAGAACTATGAAACAAGTTGGTAGGCATGGGCAAAGGGCAAGATCGAACAAGACCTCTTTGACTTAACCTAGCAAACAATATTCCAAAGAATGATTTCAAGATAAAGTTTTGAAAGCTTCAAATAAGCAGGGCATATCGTGAATTATACTTGTAAAATAGCATACTAACCATACATGAAACAAAAAGAAGTTTAGGTGGACCTAAGGAGAAATTAAGAATTCTTTAAGATGACCAAACAGAGGAAAACATCAAAGCTATAACAAACAGGAGGACTGAGGTGCCTCAAAGAACATGTCTCAACCTATACTTTTCTGATTTATAGCAACCAAGAAGAATGAAACATAATGAGAACAAGAAAACATTAACAAGTTAAGAATACATCACCATTCACCAAGCTAAGGAATCCTGCAAACAAGCTTCTCCGTCATCAAGCCAAACAAGCCATTCATCAACTTCACAAAACCAATTTCTTCTCCAAGCTCATAGAAAACATGTATTGCTCTCCAAGTTCATCAAAATCAAAAAAAATACATAGGGGCCTCATGCTCTATTTATGGACCAAAGGAGGACTATATTGGCATATGCTGTTCTTGATGGAAACCTACTTGATGAAGTTGATGGTAACCTACTTGATGAAATAAAGTTGATGATGGCAATATGATGCAGAGTGTTGTCCTTTATGGCAACCTACTTGATAAAGTTTATGACAACCTTATTGACGAGTTAAAGAGGAGATTGTTGGCAAGTGATACAGTATGTTGACTTTGGTGGATTCTTCTTAATGAAGTTTTCCTTGATGGAAAACTACTTGATGAGTTGCCTATGATAAGCAACCTATGTGCTAAAGATGTAAGAATGATGTATCTACAAATCAGTTCAGATGTGACAGAGAAAACATTTCCAGTAAGTGCCGGAAAAATGATAAATATAATATGTCACAATGTATACGCTACTTTTGTGAAGGAAACCCGCGTATATACTATACTTTTGTGAAGGGAACCCGCGTATACATTCAGGGTTAGCATATACGCAGTTTTATGAGGCAAAGTTGCGTATACACGCGAATACGCACGCTCAAAGTTGCGTATGCCTTTTGCGCTCTAAAAACTATGATACCTAGGGGCATTACCATGGTATTGACCCATTTTATTGAGCGTTGGATTATCTATTTTATCCCGTCCAGGAATACCATCTAAAGTTGTGTGGTTTTGGCTCATGGTATTGATAAAGGCCAAATCTATTTAAGGAGAAGAAAACCATAGTGCAAGAGTGTGCATGAGTAAGGGTTGTGAATGAATAAATATCTCTAAGGAATATCTGCATGGATGAACTCTGTTCTTGATTGATAGATCTGAATCTATGATGCACCTATGAAGAAAATGATGAAGAGGGATCTCTAGATCTGAAATGTATATCTATTTTCTAGATCTGATTATGGATTTTTTAGATCTGAGATGTGGCGAAATACTTTCTGAAGTAAGGGATGAAATCTGAGTTGTTTATCTGATCTGAAGAGCTACACAGTCCTGAAAAGTTACAGATGTATACGCAGGTTCGCTTCAGCAAAAGCGCGTGTATACGCGGGTCTGCTTAAGGAAAAGCGCGTATGGACAGAAAGGATTTTCTAAAGAATGCACTGAAGTATACGCGGGTTGGTCTATATGAAAGCGCGTACATATGTAGGTTCAGTGAAGTAAAAGCGTGTATGGAATCTAGGGTTTTACCGAAGTATGTGGTATGAAATATCTGATCTGTTCTGTTGTTTTACTGTTATCTGTTAATTATGTATTCATACAGAACTGGGTTTTTTGAATGATGAATATGCTGCTGATTATGTTAATTGAAGATCAAGTTGTTGGTTGATTGGTTGATGATTCAATGAATGAATTGATGGGGTTATGTTTGGGCTTATTGAATGCTGAGGCTTGGAAATGTGGGGGAGCAGGTCCAGCTGAAAATTGGATGAAACCGGGGGTCCTGTAGCCGAGGGTTGCATTTCTCAGGGGGTCGTAGGTTCCTTCCAGGAGAGGCCTCAAATCATATTGTGGTCTGGAGTCTCTCCCAGAGGAAAGGTCATACGAGGAGCTGTGGGTCGAGCTCCTCCAGCAGAGAGGCCTGTAAACGAGATAGAAGGTCTGGCTCCCTTCAGGATAAAAATGCAAACCCAAGACCAGTGGGATCGAGCTCCCCTGAGGGAGAATGCAAACCAGAGCAAGGTGGTAGTTCTCATGGGAGAGGTTCGTCAAACGAGAGAAGGTTGTAGCCTTCTGCAGGTGGGTGCCTGCATGCTAGTATGAGTCTGCACCAGTACATGGTTGTAAGATGTTTTCTCTATAATAAAATATTGAAGGCTGAGACAATGGCAGCGGTGGTTTTCTCCCGACTTGGGTTTCCACCTAAAATCCTGGTGTTCATGTGTGTTTCTTATGTGTGATGGCTTATTCTGTTATTACTGCACATGCTTACTGTTAACTAAACATCTGATGAATGAATGATGCATAGACCTAAGTAAAGAAATAAATGCATAATAAGCTCTCTGTGTATACGCGAGTTTTATGAAGGATATCTGCGTGTATACGCAAGTTTGGATCAGTGAAGTAGCGTATGGGGTTTAGAGGATAGAAAAGTAAAAATATTTGAGTATGCCCTAAATACTGATTCACCCCCCCCCCCCCTTCTCAGTATTTTTCCCAACAATAGGTATCAGAGCAGGTCCTTCTATAGAAGCTTGATCGCTTGAAGGAGATCCGTCACAATGGGAAAGAAGCAAAAGAAGAAGGCTACTCAAGGAAAGGAGATATCTCAGAAAACATGTGTAGCAGAAAATGAAGAAGATGAAACAGGTAGTGATTGTTTTTCTTGTGATATTCTTCTTTGTGCAAGCAATGGTGAAGATAGTGAAAGTAATGCTATGGACCTAGAAGAAGTTATCAAAGATCAACAAAGAATATTTAATGAGAAGGAATCTGCCTACAAAGATTTGATCTCTAGACTGAAAAGGATGTACGATAATGTATCCAATCGAAGTAAAGGACTTGAAACAGAAATCATCTCTCTAAAAGCAGATCTGGAAAAATCAAATAAGAAGAATGAAGAACTTGAAGCAGAAATCATCTCTCTCAAAGAAGATCCGGAAAAATCAAATAAGAAGAATGAAGAACTCATCTCCCTGAAAGAAGATCTCGAAGCATAAAATAAGAAGAATGAAGAACTTAAAGAAGAAATCATCTCTCTGAAAGCAGCATCATATAAAGAGAGTGAAGAACTTGTACAAACTTTTGAAGCACAAGAAAATGGGTTGAAGGAAGAGATTTTAAAATTGAATGATCAAGTAGAAGAAGGAATAAGGAAAGAATAAAGCATGAAGAGGCAATGCCAAAGTTTGGAGGTTGAGGTAAATATTTTGAAAAGTAAATTAGAAGAAAAAGATAAACTCTTGAGGTTTCAATATGGTACTAAGATTCTGGACAATATTCTTAGTAGTCAAAGGTCTCCCTCTGTTAAATTTGGTCTTGGTTTTCATGAAACTGTTAAAGGAGGATCTAGTTCACAAGGAAGTGCTAGAGATTCAAAGGATATCAATGCAAAACCTGAAGTGTTGTAAGAAACAAAAGGTCAACCGACAATCATGGACTCTCAAAAGAAATCATTCCCTCCTAACTATAGAAGCATCAATAAAGTTGAATGCTTCAAATGTCATAATTATGGGCATGTTGCAGCCAATTGCAGGAGCAGAATGTTTCAGTCACATACAAACAGATTCTACACTGAAAGGTACTCTGGTTTCTTCAAGGGATATTGTTTTTCATGCAACAAGTATGGTCATAAAGCAGCTGATTGCAATAGAAGAAAGAACAGAAAAACACATCATGATCCATATGCTTACTTTT
The DNA here is from genome assembly GCA_034641835.2 of Pinus albicaulis. Classification (NCBI taxonomy): domain Eukaryota; kingdom Viridiplantae; phylum Streptophyta; class Pinopsida; order Pinales; family Pinaceae; genus Pinus; species Pinus albicaulis. The sequence continues at coordinate 1,488,332,376 of CM076582.1, forward strand.
ATGGTCACATAAGATGTTATGCTTGTAACAAGTATGGACATGTAGAAAAAGAATGCAGGATGAATAGATCTGAGAAAGTGGACAATTTCCAGCACACAATTAGAAAGTTCAAGCAAAGTTGGAAAAAGAAGGAGGACCAGTCAGGACCCTACTGCAGTCATCTGCTTCTAATACTTACTTCTCATAATGACTGTAGGAATGATGTGAGATACATTATAGAGATTAGTAATGTATCAGCACAGGGGGAGCAATGTATGATGATTCTCATGGTTGATTTGGTAATTATGGTTATGTTTATTTCTAACAGTGCATCTGATGTGAAGAAGACAGGTACAGGTGGTACAAATTTAGGGGGAGAAGGAGTATGAAATTTTCAGTATTTCACTTTCCATACGCGGGTTTAATAAAGTAAAGTCGTGTATACACATGAGTTCTAGTGGAAACAGACGCGTATGCATTTATGATAAGAAAATTAGTATGACAGCTAAAGATCAGGAACACAGGTTCATGGGGAGCATCAGTCTGACTATTACTGATTGCATTATTGACATTATATCTGCCTATGTCTTAGTTCTAAATGATGATGACATGATACATGATTTATTATGATGAGATTATGGATGAGCCCTGTTTGCTTTTTGCTGAAGAGTATTATTTGTTTTCACACATGGATGAGATGGAAGTCTTCTAATTCAGAAATAAGGATAGATCATGCAGAACTAGTTGTTGATGTTGGTTGTCACGATTGAGACCTTTTGTACATAATTCCATCACATGTTGCATCATGATATAAATATTGAAGATTTTGGTGATATGAGATCACTTGGATGATTGCTTGACACATAGTGTCTATTGAAGAAGTTGTTCTGGAATGAAAATTCCCCTTGGTTGATGCTCCAAAGAGCTTGAAGGCTTGGTTACTAATGTGCTTATGCTACAACTACTGGATGACACTTTAAAAATAGCTACATTGTCCCATTTGAGGGAAGCATTCAAAATATCTCAGACAGAAGCTGGAAGTTATCTCTGCCTTTCAGGAGATCAGATCTGTTCAAAATCAGAAGATTAAAATTGATACACAGATTTCCTAAACGACAGTCGCGTATATACACGAGTTCATACAAATAAAACCGCGTATGGATGGTTGCTGAAAAAATTTTCTGATTAAGCATTCTTCAGCAGAGCTGTAGTATTGTTTGGTATCTCTGGTGGTGTTCCAATACTCATAATTCTGTTTCATTCTCTGATGTTTCTTGATAAATATGCCTTGATGATTTTATGTTGAAATTGCTCAGGATGCACAAGCTAAGGGGGAGCACTGGTCATGAGGAAAGGATGCATTGGATGCATAGTTTCAGGGGGAGCATTAGCCTTGCTGAATGTAATGCATTGTTGGCATTATGTTGATTCTATGATCTCTCTTGAAGTATTTTTGGTATTTGTTACAAAAGGTCATATTTGTAATTTGATGAAAAGGTCATGTTGAGACCTATGATGTAAAATTGTAATATTCAGTCATGTAAGGACTTGAGTCAAATTTGTAAACCCACTTGGTTGGGTAGTTGAGTCAAAATGTGTAAACCCACTTGGTTGGGTACTTGAGTCACATATGTAAATCCACTTGGTTGGATCATTGTTGTAAGTATGAGTCCTTAGTGATAGGAAAGGTCATAGAGTCATGTAATTCATTGAACAAATATGTTTGAAGATTCAGCATGAACTCAGGGGGAGCATGGTAACTTCAATGCACATCAGATTTGCAGAGCTCTTCTTTCTACATGAGAAGAAAAACCTTGTTTTGGTTTTGATCCGCCCTTTGCCCTTGATGTCAAAGGGGGAGAGTAACATGGTGTTTGAATAGGGGGAGAGCATCATGGTGTTTGCATAATGGTTATATTCAATGTATCTATCTGTTGTGATGATCAAACACCATCATGGTTGCCATAAAGTCCAAAGGGGGAGATTGTTGGCATATGTTGTCCTTGATGGCAACCTACTTGATGAAGTTGATGGTAACCTACTTGATGAAATAAAGTTGATGATGGCAATATGATGCAGAGTGTTGTCCTTGATGGCAACCTACTTGATAAAGTTGATGACAACCTTCTTGATGAGCTAAAGAGGAGATTGTTGGCAAGTGATACAGTGTGTTGAATCTGATGGAATCTACTTAATGAAGTTGTCCTTGATGGAAACCTACTTGATGAGTTGCCTATGATAAGAAACATATGTGCTAAAGATGTAAGAATGATGTATCTACAGATCAGTTCAGATGTGACAGAGAAAACATTTCCAGTAAGTGCCAGAAAAATGATAAATATAATATGTCACAATGTATACGCTACTTTTGTGAAGGCAACCCGCGTATATACTCTACTTTTGTGAAGGGAACCCGCGTATACATTCAGGGTTAGCATATACGCAGTTTTTATGAGGCAAAGTTGCGTATACACACGAATACGCATGCTCAAAGTCATGTATGCCTTTTGCACTCTAAAAACTATGATACCTAAGGGAATTACCATGGTATTGACCCATTGTATTGAGTGTTGGATTATCTATTTGATCCCGTCCAGGAATACCATCAGAAGTTGTGTGGTTTTGGCTCATGGTATTGATAAAGACCAAATCTATTTAAGGAGAAGAAAACCATAGTGCAAGGGTGTGCATGAGTAAGGGTTGTGAATGAATAAATCTCTCTAAGGAATATCTGCATGGATGAACTCTGTTCTTGATTGATAGATCTGAATCTATGATGCAACTATGAAGAAAATGATGAAGAGGGATCTCTAGATCTGAAATGTATATGTATTTTCTAGATATGATTATGGATTTTTTAGATCTGAGATGAGGCGAAATACTTTCTGAAGTAAGGGATGAAATCTGAGTTGTTTATCTGATCTGAAGAGCTGCACAGTCCTGAAAAGTTACAGATGTATATGCAGGTTCGCTTCAGCAAAAGCACGTGTATACGCAGGTTCAGTGAAGTAAAAGCGCGTATGGAATCTAGGGTTTTATTG